>SJYV01006555.1:608257-675321 GCA_006410875.1 Neotragus pygmaeus | reverse complement strand
TTGAAAAGCAGGTAGCAAGAAATAGTTTCTCTGACTTTTATTTGAGCTTAGAGAGATGAAAAGGTAGGTATGTCAATATCTACAGGCTTCTCTTGGGTTTTCCCAATAAGAATGTGGTATGGGATTTCCGGAACAGGACTTCAAAGATCAAACTTGCTTTAATATTTCAACGACAGAAAGCAGCACTTGTTGCCTGGGTGGTGAGAAGAGAGGGTTAACACTGCAGTCAGATCCAACACTGCCTTCCACACTGACCACCCCACAGACTGCGCCAGCCTTTTATGAGCATCAAGTGGAGGAGAGCACCTTGCTGACCAGTGGTTGGTGTTCTGGGGCAGGGGGGTTGGAGGGTTGGATGCAGACAAAGCGAGAGTGCCTTCAGAATATTTCAAGTGCTACCTTGTGGGAAGACAAAAGGGTGTTAGGAGGCAAAAGGCAGGGGGTTGAGCAGGAGTGGGGCTAACCCAGATGGGGGTCATGGGCTAAATTGTATCTCCTATAGAATTTGTATATTGAAGTCTTAACCCTAATACATGAAAATATGACCATACTTGGACTTAAAACCTCTAAAGAAGAAATTAAGTTAGAATAAGGTTATTGGTGTGGGTCTAAGTCCAATATAATGGGAGTCCTTATAAGAAAAAGGGATCAGGACACAGACACACAGACACACAGAAGGAAGACTGTGTGAAAACACAGGGAAAAGTTAACCATCTATAAGCCATGACAGAGACCTCAGAAGAAACTGTGTGTCCTGACAGCTTGGTCTTAGACTTCCAGCCTCTAGAACCATGCAAAAACTCTGTAGCATAATAGCAGATCCCTACAGCAGGAGGACTCTGATGAAAGTGTAGCATTTTTTAGGAGATGTGCTCATGTTTCAGTATCTGATAAGTGTCCTGGTATTTGGGGAAAATGGTTTGGGCTCCAAAGGACAAGAGGAAGCTTGACCTTGTTGGAAAATATAAGCAAATACTGCTGACATATTTCACATCATTCTCATTGTTGAGTGTGGCCTTGACACTTCAGGCTTGGACCCAGCCACTGGGGTCTGCAGTTTGTAAATTCACATTCATCTGTTTTAGACATTCCGCTTCTTGTTGTTCCCATAATCCCATAGTGGGAAGAGGGATATACAGAGATGACTGGCATGTTGTTTCTCAGTAGTGGTCCTGAAGGAGGAAGCCTGAGCTGCTCTGGCCTGAGACCTTTATGATGGCTCATTGCTGGGGCCAAAACAAGCAGAGAAAACAGTGATGGTCCAGTGCTCTGAAGTATAAGGCCATGCGGGAACTAGAGTTCATTCAGAGAACTTCCCTGTGCCAGGGAGGCTGGGATGGGCTGAATCTGTCTTGGGTGGAGCTTGGTGGGACTAAACACTTTGTTACTGTCGCAATGGGGCCAAGTAATTGTGGTTCTCAGAGGACACAGATTTACATTTTTAAGTTGTTTTCCTTACTGAGCAATCCTGCAAAACATAGTGAAAGATAACAATCTTACAAATATTTTATGTATCACTGTTCATAGAGTGTTTTTATACCTGTTGCCTCATCAAATCAAGTCCCCTTGGGAGACAGCACCCACAGCATCACTCGCTTCTTACACAGGAGGAAACAAGTCTCAGAAGGCCAATGGATCCCCAGATCCTTAGGTTGCTGACCCAGGCTCAAGTCTCTCCTGTCACAGGTCCTCCTCTTAGCCATTGGATTTGATGGTCAGGCTGACTTTCTGGGTCCCACTCCAGGGAGACTCTTTACTAGGAACACCTGGGCCCCAAGGCAATGAAGCCTGGGGTTTCCCTGGATCCTTTGATACCAAGGATCAACTTGGGAAAACTTGAATTTTCCTCTGAGCTGAAGAAGATGATGTCTCTTTGTTTTTGNGACCAACCTAGATAACATATTCAAAAGCAGAGACGTTACTGCTTTAGGTCTGTCTAGTCAAGGCTATGGTTTTTCCTGTGGTCATGTATGGATATGAGGGTTGGACTGTGAAGAAAGCTGAGTGCCGAAGAATTGATGCTTTTGAACTGTGGTGTTGGAGAAGACTCTTGAGAGTTCCTTGGACTGCAAAGAGATCCAATCAGTCCATTCTAAAGATCAGCCCGGGGTTTTCCTTGGAAGGAATGATGCTAAAACTGAAACTCCAGTACTTTGGCCAGCTCTGCGAAGAGCTGACTCACTGGAAAAGACTCTGATGCTGGGAGGAATTGGGGACACGTGGAGAAAGGGATGATAGAGGATGAGATGGCTGGATGGCATCACGGACTCGATGGACATGAGTTTGAGTGAACTCCGGGAGATGGTGATGGACAGGGAGGCCCAGCGTGCTGCGATTCATGGGGTTGCAAAGAGTCAGACATCACTGAGTGACTGAACTGAACTGAAATTGTTTTTGTCCTTCAGCACATAGGTATTCTGGGGTGGTCCCACTTGCTCAGCTGTGCTGGACCGATTCCTTCTAAGAACGCACATCTTTATCCTTTTTGGTTTACCTTATCATTTGGTTAGAGAATGTTCTTAAATAGTTTTCTAAGAAAAGGAGCATATGAAGTAAACTATGAGTTTCTGAAAACATGTTTAGCTGGGGATTTTGTTGTTGTTCTGTTGCTAAGTCACGTCTAACTCTTCAACCCCATGGATTGTACCATATCAGGCTCCTCTGTCCTTCGCTATTTCCTGGAGTTTGCTCAGATTTGTGTCCATCAAGTAGGTGATGTTATCTAACCATCTCATCCTCTGCTGGCCCCTTTTCCTTTTGCCTTTAGCCTTTCCCAGCATCAGCATCTTTTCCAGTGAGTTAGCTCTTCACATCAGGTGAGCAAAATATTGGAGCTTCAGCTTCTGCATCAGTCCTTTCTAGGAATAGGCAGGGTTGATTTCCTTTAGAATGGACTGGTTGGATCTCCTTGCAGTCCAAGGGACTCTCAAGAGGCTTCTCCAGCACCACAAACGACATCAATTCTTTAGTACTCAGCCTTCTTTACAGTCCAGCTCTCACATCTGTAATGACTACTGGAAAACTATAGCTTTAACTATACTGACCGTTGTTGGTAAAGTGATGTCTCTGCTTTTTAATATGCTGTCTAGGTTTGTCATAGCTTTTCTTTCAAGGAACAAGCATCTTTTCATTTCATGGCGGCAGTCACTATCCACAGTGACTTTGGAACTCAAGAAAAGAAAAGCTGCCACTGTTTCCACTTTTTCCCCTAATATTGCCATGAAGTGATGGGACCAGAAGGCTTCCCAGGTAGCCCTCGTGGTAAAGAACCCATCTGCCAATGCAGGAAACATGAGATGCGGCTTTGATCCCTGGAGAAGGGCATGGAAACCCACTCTAGTATTCTTGATTGGAGAATCCCATGGACAGAGGAGCCTGGCGGGCCACAGCCCATGTGGTTGGCGAAGACTTGTACATTACTGAAGCGACTTAGCGCACACAGCATGATGGAACTGGATGCCATAATCTTAGTTTTTTGAATTTTGTGTTTTAAGTCAGCTTTTTCACTGTCTTCTTTCACCCTCATCAAGAGACTCTTTAGTTTACCTTCACTTTCTGCCAATAGATTTCTATATTTAAAATAGTTTCTTCATTATGCTTTAGAAAAGCATGCTTCTGATGAGAAGCAGTATGCTGTGTTCATATGGCTTTACAGGTTTCTGTTTTTTTCCCCCCTCTCTGTCCCTCTCTCTTTCTACCTTTTTGCCAACCTTTTAGAAACTTCGTATCCTTTAGGCTATGAAAATTGTCATGATCTATCCAGATGTGGGGTTTTTTTCTTTCCATTTTTCCTATTAGAATCTTAGAAATACTTTCAGTGTGAAAAACTTCATCTCTTTTAGTTTTGTAAAGTTATCATTTATTATTTACTTTATACTTTTATCTTCTGCACTGTAATTCAGTCGTCTCCTTTTGGAATTCTTGTAAGTTATTTATGGAACTGCTGTACCACTAATCTGTGTCCTTGTTTTTTATTCTCTTAGAGCTTCCCAGATGGTGCTAGTTGTAAAGAACCTGCCCGCCAATGCAGGAGACATAAGAGATGCAGTTTTGATCCTAGGGTTGGGAAGATCCCCTGGAGAAGGAAATGGCAACCTACTCCAGTATTCTTGCCTGGAGAATCTCATGGACAGAGGAGCCTAGTGAGCTATAGTCAATAAGGTTGCAAAGAGTTGGACATGACTGAAGCAACTTAGCATATTCAAAAATTAGAACTAGGTTTTGGAAAATTTTCCTCAATGTCAGCAATATTTCCTTGTTCTCTACTTGTTGATTTTACGTAGCTTCAGTTTCTTGTGTTATAAATGTGATACACTCTCAATTTTCTCAGAAAGTACTGCTAACATGGTTTTCTCTTACATACTTCTTGTAGTGATCTTGAATTGTCTACATTCTTCTAGGTTCAGACTTCCTCATTATTTATCTTGATCTCCATTTCAGGATTTCCATCTAAGAGACAGAATTTTTCTGTCTAAAAGACAAATAGTACATAGTTTTGGCAAGAATACTGAGAGCTGAGAATGCTGAGGGCTGAATACATTGGTGATGAGAAGGTAAAACAATGCTGCTACTTTGGAATATAGTTTGGCAATTTCCTAAAAATTTAAAGCTACATTTATCATATAACCCAGAAATTCAGCTCCTAGGAATCTACACAAGAGAAATAAAGACACATGCCCGCAAAAGTCATGTGTGAATGTTCACAGCGGCCTTATTCATAATTTAAAAAACTGCAAATGACCCAAAGTTTTATTAACTGCTGAATGGATAAATAGATGTGATACACATACAGTGGAGTATTATTCACTAATACAAAGGAATACATTATTAATATAAGATTCAACACAGATGAACCTCAAAAGTGTTATTTCAAGTGAAAAAAGCTAGACAGAAAATATTACATATTATATGTTTCTATTGATATGAAATGACCAGAAAAAGCCAAATTACCTGGTGGCTCAGATGGTAAAGAATCTGCCTGCAGTGGGGGAGATTTGGGTTCAATCTCTGGGTTGGGAAGATCCCCTGCAGGAGGACATGGAAACTCACTCCAGTATTCTTGTCTGGAGAATCCCACGGACAGAGGAGCATGATGGGCTACAGTCCATGGGGTTGTAAAGAGTTAGACACGACTGAGCGACAAAGAAAACACCTAGACAGAGAGCAAATCAATGGTAACCCCAGTTACTTAGGACTGGGGTTGGGAATTAACAGCAAAAAGGCATATGGGAAATTTTTAAAATATAGATATTTAAAAGAAACTGATTTGTGTTGATGGTTGCACAACTGGAGACATTAAAATTTTAGGTTAGTTATACTTTCAAAGGGTGAATTGTATTTAAATAAATTATACTTCAAGAAAGCTGTTAAATACCACCTGGGCTCATTTTTTTGTCATAAAGGAAGTGAGGTTATTAGCAAATATATTATGTATTTTATTGAAATACAAATATCTGTAATTAAATAATGCATCCAGTTTTCCATGTTTGGGATATTGCCATGGTCATTTTTTATCTCTATGTTAGACATTTTACTTCATTTTACAAGTACTTTATTTTAGTTGGAGCAGGTTTCTTCACCTGTGGTTGGAGAGGGCTGAACTAGGCATAGTTTTCTAAAGTCTTTTCCATCTCTGACTTTGTAGAATCCTTCGAGCTGGTTTAGTTTTCTTCTTAAACTGTTAGACTCAGTCTGCCAGCAGATTCCTGACATCTGTCTTTGTTGTCAGATAAGGATTTAGAACAGACCTTCTAAATCAAGAAATTTCAGATGATAAACTTCAGCTGATTTCCACCAGCCTATAAGCTGGGCAAAGAGAACTAAAAATGGAGCAAAACTCAGTCAATTTACTTTAAGTAGGCACATTCATTCTTTTTAAATTTGGTACTTTTCCCAATTTTTTAAAAAATTGATGTTATATTTTCATTTTTATTCAGGTCAAGAAATTTTCTTTCTTTTCTTTTTGACCATAAGGCATGTGGGATCTTAGTTCCCCAACCAAGCATCAAACCTACCTCGCTACAGTGGAAACTTGGAGTCTTAGCCAGAGAGCACTAAGGAAGTCCCAATGCACTTATTTTAAAACATTCATTTTTACATTCAAAATAATTTTACTGTGAAAAAGTCCAGCTTACTTACAAGTAGAGACAGCATTAAAATGAAAACAGAATTGATTTTTGCCTATCAAGGCTTTTTGGTCTATTTTATGGACTACCATGTAATATCAGAAATCCAGAAATTACTTTGTTGCCATAGGTTAAAACATGTGAATGTCTCTGTTTTTACAGATCCTGACATCTTCTGATGTAGATACAATGCCCTTGTGAAGTTCTAATTGGTAATTTGTGAAACTGCATTAGACTTTTATTTTGTAGTTATAGATCATGAGTCTCAAACTTTAATATCCATACAGATCAGCTAGGGATCTTGTTAAAATATAAATGCTAAAATACAGTTGTTTTGACATTCTGCATTTCTAACAAGCAGTTAGAATTTGCCATTGCTGCTCAGTGACCTACCCTCTGGGTGGCAAGGTGTTAGGATGAAGACAGAAACTGTGGAAGGCAAAAAGTTACAGGGAGTTGCCTCATGTTAATGATACTGAGAACAGTCTGCAAAAGAGATAAGATGCCTCCGGGCACAGTAAATTCACCATCAGTGAAGGTGGTCGTACTGAGGCGAGCAGGCACGTGCTAGAAGGAATTACTGATGTGATAAGTGAAAGACCAGGACACCTCAGATGTCTCCTCTCACTATGAGAATATGAGAATACATCCTTCCGTGTCATTAGAGTCTCTTCTCACCTTCAAACGTATACATATCCACAGGCTTCTACAGAACTCCTTGCGATAATTTTCCGAACTAATTACAGGCATTTTTGGAACCAGGCTTGTGTATGTGACCACGGTATTATAAGAACAAGCTTATCGGTCTTATACCCGGCCCTGCCTCTTTCTTTTCTTGGGTTGGAAAATGTTAGTTTTCTGGTCCTCTTGTTCCTGGTCAGTCAGCATACTTCTCAAGGGCTTCTCTGGAAAGTCCTGTAGCTGGGTGAGGACAGAGCCTTCTGTCTTGCTCAGCAGTTTGTTGCCCACCCAGCTGCAAGAGTTTTCTGACGTTTGGGTGTGTGTGTGGTCAGTTGTGTCTGACTCTGTGATCCCGCGGATGGTAGCCTGCCAGACTCCTCTGTCTGCGGAATTTCCCAAGCATGAATACTAAGTGAGAGGGTAGCCATTTCCTTCTCCAGGGGATCTTCCTGACCCAAGAATCGAACCTACATTTCCTGTGACTCCTGCATTGGCAAACAGAGAGTTTACCATTAAGCCAACTGGGAAGCCCAGGTTTTGCTGTATCTGCTTTTTTATGAGGACATCAACCTATTGGATTCAGGTCCTGCACATCTCATTTCATTTCACCATAATGACCTCCTTAAAGTCTCTATCTCCAAATACAATCACTTTAGGGGTAAAGGCTTCAACACATGAATTTTAGGGGACACAGTTCTGACCATAGCGGATGATAATCCACTAGGGCATTTGGGCACATGAGGTGTGGACCACTTTCTACTACAGCTGAGGATATTTTATAATCCACAGCATTGTATACATTTCAGAGGAGCACTGCAATGTTAAACTAGATTCTTGAACATCTGTGAAGTTCCCCCACTGGGTTAAAGCAAGAAATAACGAAGCGCACACTCAAAAATATTTCTTGACTTGAATAAGAGCTTAGCTACAAAGAAAGTCTTTTTTCTGATCCAGCTGGTATCCAACTGATGTATTATTTGGACTCTGTATTTATAGTAGAGAATAAAAATTGATTCCTCTCCTTGATTTTCAGAGAAAGGTATTTCCTTAAATATCTGGCACCCTCTGCAGCCATTTTAAATTCTGGAATTTCTTTTTCTTTATTTGATTTCATCTCAATCTCCCAGTATTTTAGAGGAAGCAAAATATATCAAGGCAAGAATGAAACAATTTGGAGACATTAATCCTGAGTACATTTTAAAAGACCTCTGTTTCAAATAATGTAACAACTTCCTCAATGCAAAAAATAAATAAATTTGAAAAGTCCAATATTGAGATTTCACAGACAGATGAATACGAAGCAGAAATGTTTCTATTTGAACAGATGAAATAAATTCTCCATATTTCCTTTTATATAGCTATTATTATTTGTTAGACTTATAGCAAGGTAGGTTACATAATGCAACATTTTCCTTGTTTTAAACATCTTCTTATTTGTATCACTTTTTGGATTTCAAAGAATTTTCTGACCTTTTATTGCATTTCATCCTCATAACAGTTATGTGAGTTTGGTTGGGTAGGCTTTTAATTTTATTCTATAAGCTTTTAAATTGGAAGATAACTGTTGTACAATGTTGTGTTAGTTATGTTGCACAGCAACGTGAATCAGTTGAAAGTATACAGATATCCCCCTCCTCCTGAGCGTCTCTCCACCCCTGCCATGACGACCCCCCTCTAGGTCATCACAGAGCACAGAGCTGGGCTCCCTGTGCTGCACAGCAGCTTCCCACTAGCTGTCTGTGCTGCACATGGTCATGTATGTACACCGGTGCCACTCTCTCAATTCGGCTCACCCAGCCTTTCTCCCGTTGTGTCCACAAGTGCCTTCTCTATAGGCAGGTTTTTAAAATTCAAGTTTGTAAATAACAACAACAACAAAAAAATCAAGTTCAGTTTTTAAATATTTATGAATATCCCATTAATACTGAAATTTCCTGAACTACATTCCAGAGAGTCTCCTTGGTTGATGGGTAGGAAATGAATTTTGAGTGAGACTAAACCCTAATATCTTGGCAACCCATTCCAGCGTTGCCTGGAGAATTCCATGGACAGAGGAGCCTGGCAGGCTATATAGTCCATAAGGTTGCAAAGAATCAAACATGACTGAGAGACTGAGCAAACAAGCCCTAACATGATGCTTGAGGAAAGGAAAACATTAAAAAATGGCACAGCTTTATTGTTCATGTAATCTATCTCCTTTAAAAAGTCTGAGTGAATTAAACAAAGTCTTATTAAAATGTTTGATAATATTAATGGCTGTATTAATATCACTGTCTGCAGAGTAGAAATTCTTGAATCCTATAGCATATTTATGTTCCCTATGAAGGTCTCAAGAGAGATGTATCTGCAAAGAGGAAATAGGAACTGATGGGAGGAGAAACTATTCCACTTTCTTAGAATTATGGAAGGCTAGCCCAAAGTCTATGGCCAGAGTTCAAGTACTAATAAGGTCTTCACTCTTTCTTGAGACATAACCCTAGTCTCATGATTATACATCTCCAGCCAGTATCACTGAGAGAAAATTAAATAGCAACAGAACAGGAACACAGGAAAGGTAGTGACTATGGCACTTCTCTCCCTCTGCAGATGCAGAGAAGGGTGAAACAGAAGAAAGATAGTTCAGCCTACAGGAGAGGCCTTCTGTCTGCTGCAACTTCTTTTTCTAAATTTATTTATTTGACGGCTCTGGGTCTTAGTTGTGGCATGAAGGATCTTTAGTTGCTGCATATGGAATCCAGTTCCCTGACCAGGGCTCGAACTCCAGGCCCCCTGCATTGTGAGCATGGAGTCTTAGCTACTGGACCACCAGGGAAGTTCCTGCCTGCCGCTTGCGAAGTAGAAACACAAGAAGGAGAAAAGACAAGACGAGATGGCTGGTGTTCAGCGTCAGGATGGAAGCTGCAGGCGACCTGCCTATTCCCTTCTCATGGATGGTGGCAGAAGATGGGAGACCCATGCCTTTATAGGAGACCTTTACAGCCTCCTCACTATACTTGGTTCCATCAAAATAAATTTAATACCTTCCTCCTAGGAGGGAAGAGCAAGAAGGGGTGAGTTGAATTTTCTCACAGAAGAGTTCTACAGTTCTGATGAAGGATATTGAGGAGAAAAGAATCAAATTGCAGGGTTCTTTTTTTTTAATTAATTTATTTATTTTTTAATTTGACCTTACAATACTCTATTGGCTTTGCCATACATCGACATGAATCCACCACAGGTGTACACAAGCTCCCAATCCCGAATCCCCCTCCCACCTCCCACCCCACAACCTCTCTCTGGATCATCCCCGTACACCAGCCCCAAGCATCCTGCATCCTGTATCAAACATAGACTGGTGATTCGTTTCTTACATAATAGTATATATGCTTCAGTGCCATTCTCCCAGATCATCCCGCCCTCTCCTACTCCCTCTGAGGCCAAAAGTCCATTCTCTATGTCTGTGTCCTTTTGTTGTCTCACATACAGGGTCATCATTACTATCTTTCTAAATTCCATATATATGTGTCAGTATGCTGTATTGGTGTTTTTCTTTCTGGCTTACTTCACTCTGTATAATAGGCTCCAGTTTCATCCATCTCATTAGAACTGATTCAAATTTATTCTTTTTAATGGCAGAGTAATACTCCATTGTGTATATATGCCACAGCTTGCTTATCCATTCATCTGTTGATGGACATCTAGGTTGTTTCCATGTCCTGGCTATTATAAACAGTGCTGCGATGAACATTGGGGTACATGTGTCTCTTTCAATTCTGGTTTCCTTGGTGTGTATGCCCAGCAGTGGGATTGCTGGGTCATAAGGCAGTTCTATTTGCAATTTTTTAAGGAATCTCCACACTGTTTTCCACAGTGGCTGTACTAGTTTACATTCCCACCAACGGTGTAAGAGAGTTCCCCTTTCTCCACACCCCCTCCAGCATTTATTGCTTGCAGACTTTTGGATCGCAGCCATTCTGACTGGTGTGAAATGGTACCTCATTGTGGTCTTGATTTGCATTTCTCTGATGATGAGTGATGTTGAGCAGGGTTCTTTTACAGACTTGGTTCCAAAGTTCAGTTAATAATGTCGGCTATATTGTTCCAAACACAGCCATGTCCCAATCTTGAAAACTAGCAGACACTAGACTGAAATATGTCTTTGACTGCCTAGCTTTCATCAAGGAAGCTGTGATCAGTATTTCTTAATGCTATTTTTTCTTGGAACCAGAAAGAAATGTGAACTTGGAATCATAGTCGGGACTAAAATTTACTTACTAGCAAATCACTGTCAACAAGTCTCTACTCTTCTATGGTGTAAGAATGTTTGCATGGTGTCTTTCTGGCAAGTAACATCTTCTGGAATAAGATGACCTTGTTCTGGGTTCTTTCCTGGTGGTCCAGTGGTTCAGGTTCGATCCCTGGTCAGGGCGCTAAGATTCCACATCCTTTGAGGCCAAAAAACCAAAACATGAAACAGAAGCAATGCTGTAACAAATTCAATAAAGACTGAAAAAGCAAAAGGAATGACCTAGTTCTAAAACACATGTGGTCAAGTTTATTTTAGAATACATAGTGAATTGCCCAGTAAGAGAAATGGCCCACTTATTTTGAATACGACATCACTGACTTGTGCTTGTGCGTTAAGTTGTTTCAGTTATGTCCACCTCCTTGTGACCCTATGACCTGTAGCCTGCCAGACTCCTCTGTCCATGAGATTCTCCAGGCCAGAATACTGAGGTGGGTTGCCATGCCTTTTTCCAACTGACATTATGAGTGGAGAACAAAAGATCAACAAAAGTAAACCATCTCTTTGTGTTAGAAAAAAGAGAGTTAAGAAACAAACAAACAAATAACACTACCATTTTTAATTGCATTTTGATTCCATTTGCTAGAAAGGTAATATTCTTTTATCTAAAGATGATCTTCCATTCCTCATAACTTCAGTACAGATATTATTCAACCCTGGGTCCAAAGATGTGAAATACTGGCAATTTTGGATGGCTTTCTAAGCATTTGATATAGGAAATTTGCTTCTGTTAAAAATAACCCAGAAGGCATTTTTCAGTGATTTCAGACTTTAAGCTGGAATACACTGCCATTGCACACTAAGTTGTGAATCTCAGAGAAATTGTGATAGCAGATTCTTCCCTCAAAATATGCCAAATTCTCACAAAGTTGTGCCCATTGCTAGACTAGATTTCTTTCCTGCTTTTCCCACCCCACGTGAGGCTATATGGTATGATGGACAAGGACATAAACTTTAATTTCATTCAGTTTTAGATCTGAATTCCTGATTTATTGTTGTTCAGTTGCTAAGTCGTGTCTAACCCTTTGCAACCCCATGGACCGCAGCACATCAGGCGTCCTTGTCCTTCACTGTCTCCCAGAGTTTGCTCAAACTCATGTCCACTGAGTCAGTGATGCCATCCAACCATCTCATTCTCTGTCATCCCCTTCTCCTGCCCTCAATCTTTCCTAGCATAAAGATCTTTTCCAATGAGTTGATTCCTTGCATTGGGTGGCTGAAGTATTAGAGCTTCAGCATCAGTCCTTCCAATGAATATTCAGGGTTGATTTCCTTTAGGATTGACTGGTTTGAATCTTTGTGCAGTCCAGTACAAACACTATTTCTGTGACTTCAGTCTCAAATAGAATATGCCCTGTTTTTTCATTTGCATAAAGAAAATAAGAATAAGTTTATGGGATATTGTAAAGATCAAATAATTTTTAAAATAGAGATATTTTGAACAAACTTCAAAGAGGTTATTACCTCCAGAGCCCCCACTTGTCTCAGCATGTCTGGCTTACTTACTTGTTGTCTTGCTCCTAATTTTCCCAACCAGGACAATTTAACCAAGGCACGGAAGTTTGTCCAGAGTTGAGCTTGTTAGAGGGTTGGTTAACTCTTATGTCTAGTTCTACTTTAATCAGATTAGTGAAGAGTTGGAAGAAAATGGTTCATTTGCTAAATCTGGCCCATTGCTTGATTTTGTTTTTTTTCGGAGGGGGGGGTGGTAGGAAGGGTATAGCCTGCATGCTGATGGTAGGTTTTATATTTTATTTATTTATTATTTTAAAAAATTTCATTAATTTTTTGGCTACACCACACAGCATGTGGATCCTAGTTCCACAACCAGGGATCGAACCTGCATGTTCTGCATCGGAAGCATGTGGTCTTAACCACTGGACTGCCAGTCAGACATGGCTGAGCAACTAAGCACACTTTCATTTTCATTTTTGCTTATCCCCTTAGTGGTTTCAGACTCTTCTGCAAGCCTTAGGGGCTCAATGAAGGACCGGAGTAGTGGACAGGTAGTTAACATTTCAAGTTCCCTTCCTTATTGCAGCTATCTGTACTACTTCTATACATTATGGGGTTTCATGTAAGACTTGGGTGAATAAAAGGTTTCAAGGATAAAAACAAAAAAACAAGGTCTGAAAATCATAATGAAGTTATATAGAGCTAGCATTGAATAACGCTATTTGTACTGAAGATATGAGGAAAGCATTTTTCCCACTAAAAATTATTTAGTGCAATGCATGTGTCCTGGGCTTCAGCATTCAGTGACTACAAAATAAGAGGACATTAAAGAATGTGCCAATAGGTGAATTTCTAGTTGTTGTCAAGGTGGTCACCTAATACAGGTTGCTGGCTACTTCCCTGACATCCAACCTTGAGACTCCACAGGAAATGATAAAGAGGTTGATGGGTTTGAGCAATGACCATGAAAATCACAGGGATGTTTCAGGGAGGATAGAATACAGTTGGGTCCTGTTTGGGGACAACTAAAGGAAATCAATCCTGAAAATTCATTCGAAGGACTGATGTTGAGGGTGAAGTTCCAATACTTTGGCCCCAGATGCAAAGAGCCGACTCATTGGAAAAGATCTGATGCTGGAAATGATTGAGGGCAGGAGGAGAAGGGGATGGCAGAGGATGAGATGTTGGTTGGCACCATCAGACTCAATGGACATGAGTTTGAGCAAACTCTGGTGTGCTGCAGTCCACGGGGTTGCAAAGAGTTGGACATGACTTAGCAACTGAACAACAACAAATGTCGGAGAGGACTACAGACTGAGATGATTCAGATGGGGGTTAGAATGGATTTCTGTTTAAGATATGCTCCCATCTTCCCCACAAGATGTTCATGCATGAATGAAGGCAGCACAGACATGGGCTGACCAAGGATCACAGGGGAAGCTAAGACTTTATTATGTGAGGGGGACCTAATAGCATGTGCACTCCATACACTCCATAAACCATCTTGAAAAAGAGCATGGTCCTGCCCAGAGACACACGGTGGGTCCCTGAGAGACACAGTTAAATGGGGGAGGGACAGTAAAAAGGGGCTGCTTGCTTCCTTTTCTCCCATTCACATTTTCATCAGAGGACGAGTTCACAGAGCAATATCAGGAGACAACTGAGAAGTGTGATGTCAACAGAGTAAAGATAATAGTAGACAGTCTAGACAGTGGCCAAAAGAAACCATCAAACAGAAGAGGCACTTCAAGAATTTTCAAAGAGATAAAGGGAGATATTTGTACCAAGGGCTTCCCTAGTGGCCCAGATTGTGAAGAATCTGCCTGCAATGCAGGAGACCCAGGTAGGCAGAGACAAGCAGTTGTAAATGAAGAAAAATTGGGCCAGGAAAAATATACTTGAAATAAAGAGATCAGCATATGAGTAGAAAGGCAGAACGTATATAGTCAAGGAAAGAGTATTGATCTGAAATATCAAACTTCCTGGAAAGCACCCAAGAGAAGTAAAGAGAAAGCATAATTACATAACTGATAGATCTAAAGGGTGGAAAGAATATCAGTCTCTTTAAGATAAAAATTCCAGGAACGAGAAACATTAACTGGAGAGGAAATAGTTGAAGAAGCATTGGCTGTGAAGTCCCTAATTTTGAAGGGCAGAGGGTATGATTCTGGTTAAAAAACATATACATGCACACTTTGACACCAAATGTAAAGGAAGATCAAAAAGAAAAATCCAAAAGCTTTCAAAGATAAAAGTAGATCATATGCGAAGGAAGGGGAGATGGATTGATGTCATGTATCCAAATCTACACTGGGTGCGAGAAGCTCCCCCCA
The DNA here is from genome assembly GCA_006410875.1 of Neotragus pygmaeus. Taxonomy (NCBI): domain Eukaryota; kingdom Metazoa; phylum Chordata; class Mammalia; order Artiodactyla; family Bovidae; genus Neotragus; species Neotragus pygmaeus. The sequence goes on along the minus strand of SJYV01006555.1, from coordinate 660,442 downwards.
CTGCTGTTAATATATTGAAGGAAATCCCGAATTTTATTTCCGGTTTAAACATAGGACAAAGACAAAGATATTCTAGAACATGTAAGACCTGGCCTTTCAGGCCACTTTTCCTCTCCCTGTGATCTTGTTAGCCTGCTTTTCAGACTTTCTCCTTTATTATGTATGTCAAGCACCTTCATTGACATTAAAAGCCCAGAATTTGGCTCTGCATTCTACAGGCTAAATAAATCTGTCCCATGAAATACAGTGAGTTTACTCTATTCCATTTCTTCTGCCTGAACAGTAGAAAAAGGGGTGTTGGCTATAAGATAATGGAAAAAACAAGCTGGATTGATGTCTCAAAATATCATCTCTATAAAAATGCTGTAATGAAGATATAAACAAAGTGCTTTGGGTAGAGAAACAGTAATGAGGTGGCAAGGACTCCAGATCAGCATAGTTTTAAGAAAGCCACTGATCTACCGGAGTAGCTGAGTTTCTGATAAACACGTGACTCTCACTATAATACTGGGGTCAGAATGGGCCATCTTTCACATGTTTTTCCACAGGCACAGGCTTCCTTTAAAATGTTGAGACTTTACCTGAGATACTGATATTTTCTTTTTATTGCTACTAGAACATCATAATTTGAGTAATTAAAAGCAATCCACTTTTTCTTCTTTTTAATAGCACTCTGAGAAACCTGGAATTTTTAATGTTTCTTCCTAATCAGCAGTGTCTTTAAAAGCAAAAGACCCTCTAAGATATTTCAATGTAGGGTTATTTTTAATATTTAATGCAAAATCAAGGGAGCTCCCTTTGGTTCTGTGTGCAGTGGAATAGATGTAGAAATGCTGTTATAAAAAGCAGGATAGAAAGAATTTTTGCACCATATATGCTTTACATTTCCATGCAACATTTCCACCCTGGATGAAGTTAAGTCTTTTTATTTAATTTCTACACTTTATTGCCAAACAATGCATTTCTATGTTCATTATAGTTGAACCATTTTTATTTCATTTCTATATTTGCATGTAGTACATTTTGCACTGAATGATGTAGACTAGTTTATGGACTTGAGAAATGGAGTATTTCTTGCCATATCAGTAAGCAAAGATGTCATAGTGAAAGTGAAAGTAGCTCAGTCGTGTCCACCTCTTTGCAACCCCCTGGGCTATACAGTCCATGGAATTCTCCAGGCCAGAATATTGGAGTGGGTAGCCTTTCCATTCTGCAGAGGATCTTCCCAACCCAGTGATAGAACCCAAGTCTCCTGCACTGCAGGAAGATTCTTTACTGGTAAAGATGGCATAGTGATCAGCAATTGCAGCCACTGTGGACGGTGAGCTGGTAAGCCCTGAAGGAACTCAGGAAGGAAAGAATTCCTGCCATCTAGCTGCCATTAGATTGCAGCCACTCCCTACGGTGAGCTCTGAGGAAACTGGGGATCTGAAAATGGGATTGTGGTCCCAGACAGCCGAGATGCATATCAAAGGAATGATTTCAGTGAGCTCAGACTCTTGCATCTTCCTAGATGTAGAGAAGTGCTAAATTCCTTAACGTGGGATATCTGGTTTCCTTTATTAGTAATCTTTTGATGTCAGTGAAGACCACCTGCCCTTTGCTGCAGAACTCCTACACATCCTAGTCCCCCATGTGCCTCCTCAGAGAACCTCTCTCAGGGTTACTTGAGATGCTGCCTCCTGGGCTTGAAGTCCTAAACGTTCCTGCTGAATAAAATGTAACTCGAGTTTTAGGTTGTGAATATTTTTTTAAGTCAACAGGTTCTTTCTAGTCTCAGTTTTTTGGTGTTGTTCTATTTTGTGAGGAGTGTAGTCATTTCTATGTTATTTCTACACCAATAGATCGCTACAACAACACAAATAATGTATATAGTTACCAAGCCATGCGTGTATGCCAGGAAGAGCGGTAAGCATTGTGCATCCAGTTACAGAATTCAACTTTTACAAACAACTCTGAGAAGTAGTACTGATTATCTTCTCCATTTTACCTATGAGAAAACGGGACTCAGAGAAATCAATCAACTTATCTAAGCCCCATACCTAGAAAGTGATGCAGACACGCTTGAATTTGGATCTGATTTTTAAATCTCCACTTTCTGAAATATGCCACAAATGAACCTACTATGAAACAGAAATAGGATCAGGGACAGAGAAAACAGACTGGAAGTTGCCAGGGAAAAAGAGGGTCGGGAAGATGGACGGGGGCCTGGAGTTAGCAGATGCAGCTAGTATTTACCCACACACACATACATTCTTTTTCATTATGGTTTATCACAGGATATTGAATATAGTTCCTTGTGCTCTACAGTAGGAGCCTGTTGTTTATCCATTCTTTTTAATTTTAATTTTTACTTTATTTACTTTACAATACTCTATATTAATATATATTAATACAACATCTATTATTAATCATATTAATATAATATATATCAATATAATACATAATAGAATGGATTATATACTGTTTATAATCCACAGAGTATATTGTTTATGATCCTTATTGTTTATCCATTCTATTAATATAGTGAAGTTGCTCAGTCGTGTCCAACTCTTTGCGACCCCATGGGCAGTAGCCTGCACCAAATTCCTCCGTCCATGGGATTTTCTAGGTAAGAATACTGGAATGGGTTGCCATTTTCTTCTCCAGGGAATCTTCCCAACTCAGGGATCGAACCCAGGTCTCCCACAGTGTAGACAGACGCTTTACCATCTGAGCCAGCAGGGAAGTCCTGTAATATACAATAATAGAATGGATAAGCAACAGGGTCCTACTGTAGAACACAAGGAACCATATTCAATATCCTGTGATAAATCATAATGGAAAAAATGCCAAAAAATGTGCATGTGTGTATATATCTCTATATATTTGTGTATCTCTCTCTCTCTCTCTCTCTCTTTCTCTCTCTCTCTCTGTATATATAACTGAGTCACTTTGTTATACAGCAGTAATTAACACAACATTGTAATTCAACTATGCATCAATAAAAAATAACTTTAAGAAATCTTCACTTTCCATATTATGCATTGGTGCTGTGTCATCAGAATGCTATGGTCACTGTCCTCACCATGATGATGACTGTGGTCCTCATCACATCGTCATCATTACTGCTGGGATTTTGAGGGAGTTTCATTGTATCTGGTCTCTCTCTATCCTGAATCCTCAGTTTATTCCATCAGATAGTCACATTTGTATAATGATATCGGGGTTGATAAATTTGATCATCCCATGGGACATTTGGGTAACAGACTAATGTCACCTGTGGTTACACTTAGCGCTTGCAAAGTCTTCGTGAAGTGCCTAGAGCAGAGAAAGCAGCACCGACATACAGATGGAGGAAGTGAGGTTGAAGGGTGTGCCTGATTGGGCTGAAGTCAGCACAAGGTTGTTTTCAGTTGCAAAATGCAGTTTTCTGGACTGAAATAACCCAAAGTTTTCTACTACCTTATATTGCCTGGTACTGTGCCTGGGATAGAAAAAGTGCTTGATCTGTGCAGGTCAAATTAATAAGTGAATAAAAGAAGTAAGTGTGAGTCCCTTGTAAGCAGAGATTTGTGTGTGTGTGTGCATGCGTGTGTATGTGTAAATTCTCCAGTGCATAGTCCTGCTTGTAGTAGGTACGTAATAGATGTATATCAGTCAGTTGAAGGAATGCACAGAAGATCTAACGAATGTGTGCACTGATATGAGTTCTTTGAAGGTAAGATTATTTATTACCAGTGCCTGACTCGCAGTAGGAGCTGAGTGAAAGTTGTTGAACGTCTGGTGAGTGGGTAACTTACCACCATCAGCACTGCTCTCACACTTTTGGTGCCATCGGTGCTGTTGCAAACGAACACAAGGAGCTCCTTTTGTGCCAGGCATGCTCTAATGCACGCATTTCCATAACAGCATTTCACTTATAAGAATGTCCATAGTTTATAAATAAGGGGTACACAGAGGTTAAGTAACGTTCATGAAAATTTCCCAAGACAGAGAACCAGACATTCAGAGTCTATGAAATTGAGATCTCAGACAGTTTTTTTTTTTTTAAAGTAAGAGCCCTACAAAAATTGTAGATTTCTATTAATTGTAAGGCCATTTGACTTCAAACCGTGCTTCCTAAATCCTAACCACCAAGCCCCCAATTCCAGCTTTTTATCTCAGACCACATCTAGATTGTCCTGCATCTTCTGCTTTTCGTTCTCAAATGATATCAGAGCAGGAGGTTAAACGAACGATGTCAGAGAAACTAGAGGTTAATCTGCTTCCCCATCATCTTTCTGATGTCACATTATACTTTTAAACTCCCATCCTTTCAGGAGGATTTGTTGGAAGAAAGTGGGTCCACAGAACTGTCTGTGCACTGCGCATCAGGTTAATGAAGGTGGCCCAGGGAACTTCCTTAGAGCTCTCACCAAAATTGATGTTCCAGACATGTCAGAATAATACTCACCATATACCACACAGATTTCCATTCACAATAAGCTTGATGGCATTAACAAACGAGTCCGAACTATCCCTCTGTGAGGCTAAAAACCTGCCATCCCCTCCACGGTAAATAGGAGCGCAGGGTGGAATTAGAAAAATATCCTTTTTCTCCTACTCTCTACTTCCTTACTAAACAAACAGAAAAGGAAATTTCATTTAAAACAGAACTTAAATGACTCCCGAGTGCTGATATTTCATTAATACTGACCAAATCATCTTTTTCCCACCTAATTCAGGCTAGCAGGCACTACTTCTGGCTATGTTTCAAAAAAGAGCTGCAAGCTAAACTCAGGATCTCAGGCTTTGCCAAGAAGTCTAAGCCACACTTGTTTCTAGAAAGGGCTCCATCCTTGTCTTGAACTTCCTCTCAGCTAGTGGCCACACCATGCTCTTTCCTGGGGCTTATTCCTGAACCGTCTTGATCCCCAATTTTACCTATTCTGTTGATTCTGTTTCCTAAACATTAATTGAATCCATCTCTTTCCTTCAAAACCCATTCCTACTCTTAATTACAGCTGCCAGCATCTCTTGTCCTTAGTACAGACAAGAGTACCTCTTAGTGCAGGGCAGTTACTACCTCCTGATTGGTCCTCAGTTCCATTTTTATGCCCCTCGTGTGTATGGCGGGCTTCCCTGTTGGCTCAGACAGTAAAGAATCTGCCTGCAGTGCAGGGGACCTGTGTTCAATTCCTGGGTCAGGAAGATCCCCTGGAGAAGGGAATAGTTACCCACTCTAGTATTCTTGCTTGGGAAATCTCATGGAGAGAGGAGCCTAGCAGGCTACGTGTCCATGGGGTCGCTTAGAGTCAGACATGACTGAACGAATAAGCAGGCCTATGTATGGTCAGTATTTCTGAGACTATTATCTGGCACTATCTCTCCCTTGCTTTTAACTCTAATGAATCCCTATTGTCTCTAGAAGAATGTAGAGGATGTCCATTCATACATCTTGACTGATGAGAAATAGCTATTTGAAATTTTCTTAATATTCATCCATTAAAACATAGAATATATTTCTTCACCTATTAAATCAGAGAGGATGACAATTTGGACCAATAGAGTATTGCAAAATTATGCATTCCCAAGTTTGGGGTCTCATTTTAAGAAGACTGATTCACTTTAGCCTATCCTGGGCCATGAGCCAACAGACAAGAAGTCCAGACTCCCTACTGAGGAGACTGATCTGTACTCAATAGTTATTCACTGAAGGATTTAAAGGGCACCTGCATTTGTAGAAGAACAAAAAGTTCCCTTCCCCAAGGAGGCTGTTTGGAACTGAAGCCAGTAATACAGATGACATGTAGAGTGATTGGAACTGATGGGTGTGTCAAATTGGGGAGCTTTCTAGCTAATCCCTGGGCAAGCTCTGCTCCAGTCGGAACCCAGACATGCCACCAAAAGCAATATTAGAGAATGCCCTAGAATATGAAAAGTGATTCCATCTCTCAGAGTCTCAATTATGCAGAAATTGACATCCGGGTCTCCCCCCAAACAGGTTGGCAAAACAAGTCCAAGGACTTTTCATATTTTAGACCTTGGTGAATACATTTTTCACTTCCTATGGACAGCTTCTGCTGATATGATTGGCACTTCTTCCTACCCCCAACACATACACTATGCTGCTCAGGATTTCAATAGCACTCCATACTTCTCATTCTATTTACTTTTTATTTAAAAGATATTTATTTGTTTGGCTGCATCAGGTCTTACGTGGGATCTTAGTTCCCCCACCAGGGATCAAACCCACATCCTCTGCATTGGAGGGCACATTCTTCACCACTGGGCCACCTGGGAAGTCCCCATGCATGCGTCCTAAGTTGCTTCAGATATGTCCTACTTTGTGTGACCCTACAGGTTGTACCCCACCAGGCTCCTCTGTCCATGAGAGTCTCCAGGCAAGAATACTGGAGTGGGTTGCCATGCCCTCCTCAAGGGGATCTTTCTGACCCAGGGATCCAACCTGAGTCTCTCTCTCTCTCTTTTTAAAATTTGATTAATCTATTTTAATTGGAGGCTAATTACTTTACAACATTGTAGTGGTTCTGGCCATACATTGACCTGAGTCTCTTATGTCTCCTGCACAGATTTTTAACCACTGGATCACAAGGGAAGTCCCCCTACCGCTCATTTTAAAGCAGTATCACACTTCATTAGAACCGTTTACTTAAATGTCTGTCTCCTTTAATACTGTAATTGCCATAAAGGCAGGGACCATCGTGTTCGTTATTACATTCTAAGCATCTAATTGCAGTGTCTGGTGAATAATAGACTCTCAGTAAATATTTGTTGAGTGGGTGAGCACAGTCTGTTTAAGGGCAGTTGCTCTTTCCTTTCTGTATCCAATTCTCTCCTACTCATCATCCAGATCCTTGACTGCTCGTCACGTCTTTGGGGAAAGTCATCTCTGATCTAGCCTTCTTAAGTCAAACGCCTATTTTTGTGCTCTATTGTCATTTGGGATTTCTCTCACTGCACTTTTCATCATTGCATTTTATATTTTCACAAATAGTATTAGGTTGTTTCATAATTTTAGCTTAGGTAAGACTAGGATAATCATATTCATCAATATATTACTGCATTGACAGATTTGAGAGTTTAGCTATGAAATACAAAATACTAGTTTAAACCACATTTTCACAAATTCTTTGACTTTATTATTTTATAAAAAAAGAAAGAATTTTACTTTAAAAATGTTGAACTCAACAAGTAAATAGGTATTGGATCCTGGTAGATGAATCTTTCTATACTGCGGACACTGATTGTATTGGTTATGAACAGTGACATTGATCTCTTCCCCAGGATGGTCAGGGTGCTGGGTTTGTTTCTAAGGTGACAAAAGGGTTTCCCAGATGTGATTTTTAAAAATCCTATTAACAACTGCATGAAGTAAACAGGGTAGGTTTGGGATCACTTTTATCCCTATCTACAGATAAGAGTTTAAGCAATTTTCTAAGTGTTACAAACTGAGCTATGGGCTGTCTGCACTAGGGAAAAACAAAAATAAACTCAGAAACAAAAGAAAACGAAGCGTCTTTGGCTTACCATTTTATATGCTGTTAGCAAAACCTTATTTAGGTATAAAGCAATGTTAATAAACAGCAGATTCCAAATGTCAGCAATACGGCTTTATTTGCTTTCGTCTTTAATATTTCTTAGATAACCATCAACTATTTTGAGCTTTACGTAGTTTTGGGGAAATCATGATCTTCAGGTAACTTCTGTATATTACTCCTTGGGTTTTATTCCTGTACGTCCTGACTTCTTCCTCAGAGTAGATTGTGACATTCCCTTTACCTCAAACAGCAAACTCCTTGAAAATCTTCTTAGTTGCTGAGTTTCTGCCACTAAGCTAAACTTTATATCTTGGCATTGTTGATCGTAAGGTGAGGGTGTATTAGAATTACCCATGAACAGTCTGGGGCTCCCTTCCTTGGCACAAGGATGGGGTGAAAGTGAAGGAAAATGAAGTCGTTCAGTCGTGTCTGACTCTTTGCAACCCGTGGACTGTAGCCCACCAAGCTCCTCCATCCATGGGATTCTCCAGGCAAGAATATTGGAGTGGGTTGTCATTTCCTTCTCCAAAGGATGGGGTAGGCAACACTATATAACTTGTTTTGATCAGCAGAATATAATTGAAACAGACGTGCATTTCTGGAAAGAAACTTTAAGAGCCAGTGGGTGTTTCTCAGATCCTGTCTCTGCTGTGAAGATTATAAAAGCTTGACCTGATATGGAGTCTCCATCAGCCTACTTCCACAAGTGCCAACAATGATTAAAGCCTCCCTGCCAGTCTGCTTTGCACAAATAGCATGAGCAACCAGTATACTTGCGTTGGTCTTAGTCAGTGAGTATGTTTCTGTTCTTTAAATAAGTTCATTTGTATCTTTGTTTTTAGGAAAAGAATTTGGAAAAGAATAGGCATATGCATGCGTATAACTGAATCACTTTGCCATACCTTGGAAACTAACAAACATCATAAATCCATGGCTCAGAAAGTAGGGTCTGTTTGCAGTGCAGGAGACCTGGGTTCAATATCTGGGTCAGAAAGATCCCTGGAGAAGGGAATGACTATCCAGTCCAGTATTCTTGCCTGGATAATCCCATGGACAGAGGAGACTGGTGGGCTACAGTCCATGGGATTGCAAAGAGTTGGTCACGACTGAGAAACCAACTACATTCCAATATAAAACAAAAATTTAGAAAAAAATAAACTTTTAGTCAAAGCTATGGTTTTTCCAGTAGTCATGTATGGATATGAGAGTTGGACTATAAAGGGAGCTGAGTGCCAAAGAATTCATGTTTTTGAACTGTGGTGTTGGAGAAGACTCTTGAGAGTCCCTTGAACTGCAAGGAGATCCAACCAGTCCATCCTAAAGGAAATCAGTTCTGAATATTCATTGGAAGGACTGATGCTGAAGCTGAAGCTTCAATACTTTGGCTACCAGATTCAAAGAACTGACTCACTGGAAAAGACCCTGATGTTGGAAAAGACTCAAGGCAGGAGGAGAAGGGGATGACAGAGGATGAGATGGTTGGATGGCATCAGCGACTTGATGGGCACGAGTCTGAGAAAGCTCTGGGAGTTGGTGATGAACAGGGAAGCCTGGCGTGCTGTAGTCCACTGGGTTGCAAAGACTCAGACACAACTGAGTGACTGAACTGGACTGAACTGAACTGAACTGAAATAAATTTTACTGACCTTAACCATGGAGACTTATAGGCTATGTGTTGCCATAATATAATCAAATATATTTTGATGGATGTAGAAACTGACATGTGCAAGAGAAGGTGCCACTGTGATCTATTTATGTATCTATATTGCTGGCTTACAGTTCAGCTACTGAGCAGTGAGAAAGCTCTTATTGGAAGCTGGAAAATGGAGATTTATTTTATGGTGTAGCAAATATTTGACAAATTTTTACCTTATAGAAACTTGAGATGCAGGTATACAACCAATGTACTTGTAGTTCTGAGGGAAGTGGTGAAAAATCAGAATGCTACTATCTTCTTGGGACATCATAGAGAGTGGGAGTGAATGAGGGGGACTCAGGAAAGCCCTTTAACGTCACCTCCTAAATTATTGGGCTTCAGAAGGGGTCTTCACTTGGGGAGGGGAGTAACCATGTTGCACGTCTGTAAGTCAGTAGCGTGAACATGCGGAACCAGCGGGCAAAATCAGATGTGTCCACTTCACACGCTGTCAGCAAGTCATTATTGAGGACCAGAAGTTTGCCTGGTGTGGGAAATAAAAAGAAAACAGAGCCTGCTATTGTCTGGGACCTCATGTTTCCTGGAGAGAAAGATAGAGTGGCTCACAGCTTGACATTAGTCCTAGGTTCTCATTAGAGGTTCACTGCTCACTAGCTGTGTGACCTTGAGCAATTTCCTTCACCCTCCAAGCTTCAATTCTCTTCCCCATAAAGTGGTGATAATGATATCAATCATAGTAGATTGATGTGGGAATGAAGAGGTATTCGGTGGTTGCTATAACTATCATAATTATATTTGAATTATGATAAGAGGGACGGGTAAGTGTTGGAATGGCACTGCAGCCCAGGCATAATGTGTGACGCGAGGAAGCGTCTCCTTTGGCTGCAGGAACCAGGGAAGGCTGCACACGGGAGGCAGCGCTTGTCCGGAGGTTCCCAGATGGATAAGCAGGGCAAGGGCATTTAGGCAAAGGATAAAGCATGTAAGAGAANCAGCCCAGGCATAATGTGTGACGCGAGGAAGCGTCTCCTTTGGCTGCAGGAACCAGGGAAGGCTGCACACGGGAGGCAGCGCTTGTCCGGAGGTTCCCAGATGGATAAGCAGGGCAAGGGCATTTAGGCAAAGGATAAAGCATGTAAGAGAAGGTGGTACCCTAGGGTGGCATTTCTTATTCACAGGATGACAAGCAACTCTCTTGGCTGGATGAAGTGAGTCAATGGACTGTGTAGCAGCTGAAGTCCAAGAGCTAAGAAGGGACCTGAAGCAAACCTACCCATCAGTTTAGAGTGTTTGCCCTTTTCTCCTCAATGGATGATTCTGAAGTTAAGCTAAGAACAAAACAAATGCTTATCCACTTAAATTTTATTCCCATCACTGTGCTATTAAATTTAGACCCATTTTTCTACCCAAATATATGCTTTTTGGGCAGGAGACAGCAAGCCGCATGAGTTCTGATGGCTGTAAGTTCTTTGTACTCAGTGGGCAAATCTTTTCAAATGAAAGTTCTGAGAACAACTCTGCTCCCTAGGCTTAGAGGGCGTCTATATTCCACTCATCTCACCTGTGAAAAATGCTTTCAATTATCTGCCCTGCCTCTATTATTTGAAATAGTTCCGAACCAACCACTCAACTCAGATAATTGAACTAAACCTTTAAAATGGGTTTTTAATGGCAGAACCAGGAGGTGGGGAATATGTTAATCTTGGTAAGTAAAGTCTCTCACAACCAAAGGCAGACTAATTAAAGCTTGACAGCCTATGTGAATATGCACATTATAAAATGTAACTCTCCAGAGAAGAAACTCCAGGGAGGCTCAGAGTCTATTTCTGCTCTAGAAGGCATTGGAACAAGGTGCTTTAAGGAAAGAGATGGTAGACTTTCTATAAAAAGCTGTAGAGCCCATTTTTGCTAAATAAAAACTTGTATGGAACACCAATATACTGAAAAGATCCATTTAGGGCTGCTCTGGCATAACAGGATGCAGTTACATCCCCTTGGAATTTCCCACCATCTACCTCAGTGACCCAAGTCTTCCATGCCAGGTTCAAGGTTTTGGGGCTCATGGGAAGGCGACCAGGAGCCTTGAGTTCTTTCTCTGATTTTTCTGTGTGTTCTGAGGCAAAGCCTTTTGGCCTTATTTTTGTCATCTGCTGATTTAAGAGTGCTTGACTAAATGATCTTCAAAATCCCCTATGGCTGCACCATTCAATGAATTCCAGTAGATTCTTGCAAACAGGGGCTATGCTGAGAGTTATTATTCACTTTTCAGGGTTCTGGGTCATAGGCTTTATTTAAATAATCTCTAATTCTCATTGTGGCACGAATTTTTAGGGTTGGAAAGATCATCTGGAGAAGAAAATGGCAACCCACTCCAGTATTCTTGCCTGGGAAATCCCACAGAGGAGCAATGGGGTCACAAAGAATTGAACACAATTGAGCGTGCACGCACAATTTTAGAGCCACTGTTTCTATTGTATAGACTTGCCTAAGTTTGCATAGCTTGTGGGTGAAGAAGCAATGACTGGAACCCAGTTCTCTCTGATTCCGAAGTTCACACTCTGTCTATTGTGTGGCCCTGTCTCTGGCTGAGTGAAGGTAAAACTGCCTATAGCTAAGCTTCAGGGCTTTTAAAATTTTACATGTGTAAATAATTAGTGCTTATGATGGTAGTAGATTTTATACTCAGGCTATATTGCCAACTAATAATAAACCCACCTTCTGGCGTAAAATAAACTTTTCCCTTTTGATTTAGCCATGAGTAAAACTAGGGATTTTTGAGAGCCATCTTCACACATATAAAAGGCTGGTACTATGTAGTGACCAGCACATAGTAGGTGCTCACAAGTATTTGTTAGATAACATATTCTTGGAGGCCCTAAGGGGTTGAACTAAGTCCACTGGGTAAAACTGATTTAACACAGTTTAAGTGCGGGGGTCGGTCCGCAGAAAGAGAGAGGCAGTGGAACGTCCCTCACCAAAGCCGAGGGATCCCGAGGAGAGGTGAGCCTGCCGTCCGCCAACCCAGCCCCACCGCCAGCGACACTCAATCAGACGCTAACAGGGGTTCCGTCTATGCAGTTCTGCTTTATTGCCGCAAGCTCCCAGCTGATATAGGCAAGCAGGGAGGGACTTTCCACAGTTCTACCAATCAAGTTAAAGGTCAAATCGTTATGTGCTTTCAGTCACACCAATCACATTAAAGGTCAGCCTTCAGTTGCACCAATCACGTTAAAGGTCAAATTGTCATGTGCCTTCATTATAACAGGAGCTATGGTGATCACTGTGCTGTCCACGTGCATGGAAATTAGGAGAGCCAATCAAAACTTTAACAACATAGACTACGCCCTCACTCCTTCCTGTAGGCGCCATCTTAGTTCTAAACCTCAAAGCTAGCCCCCTTTTTAAGATTTCCCATTTAGGGCCCCACATTTAAGGACCGTCTTTCTACAAGAATTGTCTGGAGACTTGATTGTCTGCCCAGGGAGGTGTGTTGGTTTTCATTCCGGAAGAGCTGGAAGTGCTCAATAAATTCTCATTTATTTCTCTTCCCCTGAAGATACCCCATTTCTTCTCAGATAAAATCCACACAGGGACATGTTTACTTTGGTAGGAAGGCAAGGAAGCATACAGACTGGAGGGGAAAGCAGGGGGCAGATCCGTTAACAGATGTACTGTCAGTCGCAAAGCCATTCTCGGCTTGGCACCTTCTCTTAGCTTTCTTTGTTGAATGAAGATTTGAGGCTCAGATGGCATTTGATTTGCGTGCTTGGGGGAATCATAGAAGAACCTGATTATGAAATGAAATGGCTTGTGATCTCGTCAAAAAGCTGGAGATAGCTGCAGGGGAAAGGTTACTGTTCAGGGTAGGCAATGGCCCCTTGCAAATAAGAAAATAAAGCAATTTCTGAGAAAGAGCCACAGAGATGCTGCTAGGCCAGTGAATTCTCTCTGTGTTAGTGAGGACCAGACGTGAAACAGCAACTCTCTTTGTGATGATCCAAGCAGAGAGTAAAAGTGGTCAAGTACCCCCAGGTTCAGTGAGTTTTGAGAAAAGGTCATCTTGAATAAATTGCCACATCCCTGTAATGGACTCTGAAGAAAGACTTTTGGGGTAATGGATAACCTCAGATTTTGCCCCCACCACCAGTTTGATTTGATTTGGTTTGAGTAGGAACTGGGAACTACTCTTTCCAGCAGAATACTCCCCCTACCCACCACCACTGTAACCCACATGATAATAGCTGATCATTTGACAATGGGCAAATGACCCAAGCTATCTTTTGTAAGTTTCTCTCAACTTGCACTGAGAAAGTCATCATGTTGTTATTCATCCATGAGAGTTCGAAAGTGTGAAATGTGTAAGCCCCAGTTACCACATTTCCCAAAACAAAGGGATAAAGCAGCCAAGTCATGGAGAGATGGAAAGGAGATATGGGCTGAGGGAGAGATACTTGATGAGTTCAAATCCTTGGTTTCAATTCTCCTGAACCCGCCCGCATCCCTGCCATCCCCTCCTTGTCCTTGAGAAAGAAAAAATTAGCCCCTGACCTTCAGCAGGTGGCCTGGCACCCACGGCCAAGCTTTCCTATTCACCTTCCTACAGAACATAAGCAATCAACCAGAACGTCAACATCAGAGATGCCTCTGTGTGATGGTGATGAACTGGGGCAGACGTAGAAAGAAGCATGAATGTTGTCCAAGCCACAGAATAGCCAACACCACCCATCCTGGCTAATTTTAGTACCTGTGCTTCTTTGCTGATTATAGTTTAGCTTCCATTTGTCTTCCCTTCTTAAAGAGAAGATTTACTAAGACCCCATTTGCTGACAGAGGATGGAGATGTGGCTGTGGTCAGCGGTCCCAAGGATGGATGTGGCCAGCTGGCTTTGACCCAGAGCAGAAAGGTTCCCAGGACTTCAGCATCTTACCCGACACTCTCTTCCACGTGCAGATGTATTCCAGGTAAACACGAAGGAAAAAAAGCATGCAGAAGAGCAAAGTCCATTTGGGAGCCTCCATTAAATGATGCCCAATAAATAAGTCATTCAAATGGGGCCTCTTGGATTTACAAGGTTTCCCTTTTCTGCCTCTCCAGGATCCCTGGTGGGTAATTGCCGTCGACAGGTTTACGCCTCCTGACGGGCGTTTTGTCACTCAGCTCCAGATCCCGTGAACAACTTTACAGTCTGTCGAGCCCAAGCCTCTTTAAGCTGTGGCAATTGATGTCAGAAAACGCTCGCTGTTGTGATTCAAGGCTGACGCTTACTCTGGCATGAAATAAACGGAAATCTTTACCAAGGAAGGAAATGGAAAACTCAAGGAAGTGGGGAGTCGCTGCAGGGAGAGGAACAGAGTTTGCAGATGCAGACCGGAGTGGGAACTGATTCGCTTGCCTGCCAGCCCCTGGATCGAAGTCAGGCGTGCCGGTCACTTCCCCTGTTGCTGGGACTGAGTGAAGCGTGGGAACTTTGGGGTGAGGTCTGGAGCCATAATTTCCTCTGTTCGCACAATCTTGACACTCCCAGGGCTTTGGAGGTCAAATAACTATGGTCATCCTCATCTTCTAAACATTCACTGGTCTCATCTCTTATACTGAAGCCTGCAATCTATCCACCTGTCTTGTGTCCAACTGCTTACAACCCTATGGACTGTAGCCCACCAGACAGACAAAGGGATTTTTTTCCAGGCAAGAATACTGGAGTGGCTAGCCATTTCCTCCTCCAGCGGATCTTCCTGGCTCAGGGATTGAACCTGTGTCTCCTGGATCTCCTGCATTGCAGGAAGATTCTTTACTGCTGAGCCACCAAGGAAGCTCATCTCATGTCCATTAGATGAATGCTTACCTTCCAAGGCTTACTTCTTTTTAGGGGTATTAGGATAATCCACTCAGTTTAAATCTAGCAAAGCACTGACCTCTGACAGTACCAGTGGAGGGATCCCTCTGCTCTCCTCCCCCAGCGCTGCCCACCCCGGAGGTGACCATTACTCTTTTCCACTGCAGCCTTTCGTCTACCTCCTTACAGGACAAACCACACTGACTGCCTATCTCCCATTGTCTTGACTCAGGTGTTCCCGGGGCTGCACCTTCATNTATATATATATATATATATATAAAATTGGATCAAGATGAGTGTATTACACTATAAACTGATTCAACAATAAATGGACTGAGCCAATTTTGTTTAAGTATATGAGCTTCTTACATGACTTTATTTTTCTGGGCTGCATCTATTTATTCTTTTTCACATTCTTTTCCCTTCTCCTTCTCCCTGTGAGTCGCTCAGTCCAACTCTGCAACTCCATGAACCATAGCCTGCCAGGCTCCTCTGTCCATAGGATAGTAACCTTTTCCCTTACGAGGATGGTAAAATATTGAGTACAGTTCCCTGTGCCATACTGTAGGTCCTTGTTGGTTATCTATATTTCATATAGTAGTCTGTATATCAACATCTCCTTTTAAAATGGAGTTTTCCTATGATAGACAAAACCTTGTAAAAGAGACGGACTTGAAGTTTTTACTTTGAGTTATGTTTATTACACTTATTTCAGAGTTACAGCATTTCAGATTTGTGACAACAGCAATAAAAATAATAATAGCATGGGCGGCAGGAATACTCAGGGTAAACCTCGCATCACTCAGAGGGACATGGTCTAGTCTCATGACTCAGTGAATTGCCGTGACAGTGAATTGCCCTCAGATCTGTGTTCCTCCTAATTAATTCCAGCAGAGACTTCTTCACAAGCTGCCTTCCAGCCTGGGGTGAATCACATCTTTATGCCCTTTTTGCCCCAGCCAGCATGTCTTTCTCGATCTAATGGGAGCAATTACTTCACGAGAATCACCCGGTGGTTGTCAGGAACATGGCAGTCTAGAGACAATTTAGAAGAAAAACAACTTCAAGCCTTCCGGGGTGTACCTTGGCCTTTGAATCTAATTTGCTTTTCTGAAGAGAAACCTCAGTCTGAGGCATCTGCTTTGGGGTAACTTGATTGTATTCACAGCCTCTCTATGTAAAATAAAATAAAAGAAAGCTAAAGAAGATTCTGTCCCTCAATTAAAATTCAGTTGTTACATTGGAAGCAAAGTCTGCTTGTGATTTTTAAAGCAGAAATTTGCCTTCTTAAAAAAATCTGGAGCTGCATTCTCTCATTCTCTTGCTATGTAGATATGTGTGTACATACCTACCGACATGTACTATGCATGTTCATACACATGTATGTAATATATGTGTGTGTGCTATACATATGTGGGGCTTCCCCATCGGCTCAGTGGTAAAGAATCCACCTGCAATGCAGGAGACACAGGTTGAATATCTGGGTCAGGAAGATCCACTGGAGGAGGAAACGGCCACCTACTCCAGTATTCTTGCCTGGAGAATCCCATGGACAGAGGAGCCTGGCAGCATACAGTCCATAGGGTCACAAAGAGTTGAACACGGCTGAAGCAACTGAGCACACACATGCATATATCACATACACATAGCATATGGGTTATATATATAGGAATTTAAGAATGATAGCAGATAAAACAGATCTTTAGAATCATCATGGGCACCTGTGAATCAGAACTTTGATTTTCTTGTATTCTTCAGCTTTAAATTTGTACCTCCATTTTTGCTCTCAGTGTCCTTGTACTTGAGCCCAACCTTGAGCAAGTCAGTTAAAGTCCCAGAGATCTTGTGTTCTCTTGGTGCAATTTGAACTGCTAGCAGATGTGTGATCCTCACAAATTATGAGACATTTTCTCATGCTATATCTCTTTTGCTATACAGAACAACCAATAGGTGTGGGTAACTGCCATTCTTACGTTAAAGATGAAGAAACTGATGCTCAGGGAAGATGGACTATCCACTACATCACACAGCCGGACAGAGACCAGGATTCCAATTCTGATCACTTTTATATAACATGCAAATAACCAGGCAGATTGAGAGGAAGTTGCCGGGAGGGAGGCAGGAGGAAGGAAAATTTATCAGGCAGCAAGACAAAAGACTACTTTCCCTCTTTTCTAACCTGCTTGCCAGAGACCAGAATATTGTTTTCTATGCTGTATATGCACAATGCCGTTTATTTTTATTACACCCCTGCCTGAGAAGAATTAGGAAGTTCATTTACAGAGATCCAGCGAGTTAATTTGAAGTTTATTTGCCTAAAGTCACACCCCTGGTAATGACACTTGAGACCTGAGTCCAGGTCTGAAGCCCATGTTGCCTTTTATTTATTTATTTTTAAGCATTTTATTTTGTATTGGGGTATGGCCAGTTAACCACAGTTTCAAGGGGACAACAAAGGGACATGCATCCATTCTCCCACAAACTTCCCTGCCATCTAACCAGCCTCATGAAACTGAGTGGATTTCCCTGTGCCATGCAGCAGGTCCTGGTTGGTAACCATTTAAGTGCAGCCATGTGTACATGTCAGTGCCCAACTCCCTAACTATCCCTTCCCCCATCCTTCCCTCTGGTCATGTTGCCTTTTAAAGAGAGAGCCACAAATGGAGAAAGGCTGTTCGCTGACATTTACAGCTGAAGGAATTGACTACCCCAGATGCTAAGTTCTCTTTTTCCATGTCACCTGGCCAATGACCCTGTCTCTAGAAATGGAGCCAAGAGCATCTCATTTCCATTAGTCATGAGCAATGCCTCCCCCTACCAATTTCTGAAAAACTTCCAACCTTCTTACCTCTTTGAAAGCTTGTTGCTGGAAACTTCGGAGGCAAGCTTCACCTTTTTTCCCCACCTCTGCTTTACTGTGATTAGGGTCTTTCTGATACTCGTCTGCTGCTAAGTTTCTGTTGCTCTGTAGCATACATGATGCCGTAGAAGTGTCCTTCCTTTAGAAAGAATGTTGTAGCTTTTGGAATAACAGATACACATTTTAAATGCAACTGGCTCTGCAGGTTGTATGGTGGGTGACTTTGGGTTTAGCCCTGCGATGGTTTTGTCAAACGGTCAAACTTTATTTTACTATAGCTAGTGATGTAGACCTTGTATCCATCTGTGAAGATAATAGATCAGTGTAGAATAATATATCTACAATTGCTTCAGTAATCTTCTAGGAGCATAACATTTGGAAAGAATCATTCTTTTGTGTGCCAAGAGAGAACTTAAAGGGAATTACAAACAGTGGGGTCTCAGCCATTACAAAAGTTAAAGTTATGCAACTGGGGCTCATGTACAAGGATTTATTAGCTACTCAGCCACCTTTAGATGTTCTCATAATATCTTATACTGGGATACGAAAAAGCGAACTGTTTTTGCTAAAAACCTAGACACATATGAGATTATTTACTCTACACTTTGTTTTTCTTTCCTTTCCCCAGGAGATTGAAGATAGAGATTCATTAAACTCCTATTGTGTGATGGGTTCTTTAGATCTAAAATCTTATTTTAGGGGGACTTCCCTGGTCACCCAGTGGTTAAGACTATGTGCTTCCAATGCAGAGGCCGTGGATTTGATCCTTGGTTGGGGATCCAAGATCCCACATGCTGCCTGTCCAAAAAACAAACAAACTGAAAATCAATAAAATCAATAAGGTCAATACTCTTCCCAGCATGGTGCATCTTATCTAACAGATGAAAACACCGAGGCTTAGCCAGAGGACAACATGGCTTAGCCATGACAACTGGGATTCAAACCCAGGTCTTTGTCATAAAATTTTTTATCCACTCTATCAGTTACTGTGCGGAAGTTCTCTATCTTGTGAGGCACGGTCATTTTTATGAGCACTTAAGACCTGTGCCCCATGTCACAGAAGGGTTCATGCTGCCGTGCACAAGGGTGCAGTTCTGATTCACTCAATCCAGGGTTTAATGGATGAAGAGGTCAAGCTCAAGTTGTCGAGAGAATGGTCAGTGGACCATGATGTCATGTGCCAAGTGCTACCATGGTGGTTTGACAGGTGCTACTTCCCAGATCTGTTCAGTTGTTCTTTGTGCTTGATGTTATCCTTCAAATCACCCCAGTTTTTCAAGTGTTTGTGTTTGCATGCTGATTCAACTTTATGCAACACGGTCTTATGAATAAACATATTGCTAGAATAGGCAGCAATATTTTGGGGTCTCACCCTACCACTTACTAACTAAATGAGATGGTACTTTACTCCCCCTAGCTGAAACTCCAGTCTCTCAGCTACAAAACTCAAGTAGAAACTGTCCAGCTTACCTTTTAAGATTTCTACCAAATATTGAGTGAGGTCAGGGGTCACATGCTGCTAAGTCACTTCAGTCGTGTCCGACTCTGTGCGAGCCCATAGACGGTAGCCCACCAGGCTCCACTGTCCCTGAGATTCTCCAGGCAAGAACACTGGAGTGGGTTGCCATTTCCTTCTCCAATGCATGAAAGTGAAAAGTGAAAGTGAAGCCGCTCAGTAGTGTCCGACCGTCAGCGACCCCATGGACTGCAGCCTTCCAGGCTCCTCCATCCATGGGATTTTCCAGGCAAGAGTACTGGAGTGGGGTGCCATTGCCTTCACATGAGCATGTGGTAAATACTGCCATGAAAATATTAGATATCCATTAATCCTAAAACTATCATCTTCAAAAGTTATCAATTTCCCCCTTACTTTTGGCAACCCCCATAAACCAAGATTGGTAGAAAATATTTCTTCTCTACCATTTTCTGTGGATACTTGTATAGATTTCAACTAGTTCGTCACGACTTAAAAGACACGGCTGTCTCCATTTACTTCTTTGTTTCCTAGCTTTTCTGTCATTTCCTCCCCTTTCCATCTCTCTCTCTGTCATGTTGCAGAGAAGGAAATGGGGAGACAATTGTGTTCCTATGAGTGAAACAAAAGAAGAAATGTGACAAGTGTTCTAAGGGAGGTGGCAAAAGGAAAGGGAACTGCAAAGGAGGTGACGGACGATTATATGTGGCTCTCTTCTGAGTGGAAGAGTATTCTAATAAAGAAAAGACCATTTAAACTCTCAATCTATCCCTCTCGGCTACTCTTCCCCACTGGTAACTGTGAGTTCATTCTCTAAATCTGTGAATCTGTTTCTTTTCTGTAAATAAGCTCACGGTTATAAAGACGATATGGCTGTCAGCTATTAGCAGTTACTATGTGCTAGACACTCTTTCTAATCATTTTGCATATATTCACATACACAAGCTTTTATATATCATGTGTGTGTATATATATATATATATATATCATGTATATATCATCAGCTTAAAGAAAATGAGACAACATCATCTCCTCCTGAGATTAAAAAAAGTCACCCTAGCCCTTCCTTTCTCTTGGGGAAAATTCATGTGATTTCTTAGTTTTTCACTTACTTTGTCTGCCAATCTAAGGCAAAAACATCAGCCTCTCCCTCCTTTGGAGTGAGTTCTTGAAACCAGATGAAGTCTTTACCAAAACACTCAAAGCAGAACATCTCAGAAGGCAGCACATACATAGAGAACAGCCTTTATTAGCTATTTGGTATCTCCAGGGCATAGAAGTGACTCAAGCCAGATGTCTGCTTGCTGTGACCTTTCCCGTCGTCACTTTGTATGTTAATTGCACGCCCTTAACATTTATTATCAAATCAGCTGGTTTAAATTTCTGAGTTGAAGGGTGGAAGGTGGTCTTCACCCCAGGGATGCATCTTCTTCTGTCACTTTATGGAAATGAAGCCTGGAGTTTGTTTACTGCTGGTCTGTGAAGTCCCAAGTGGGGAAATGCTAATCGTGGAAAGATGGAGGCTTACGGCTGAGTCAAACACGCTCCATAAAATCAGATGCATAGGAAGGCTGAGTGCTGATTCTTCTCTGTCCACAGTAACCCGCTTGTTTAATGGCCTCTCTTTGTTTTATGTGTTTTATATCATCCTAAACAGTACACGTGGCAAATAGATTATAAAGAAGCAGAAACATCTTATCAGAAGTGTTCCATTAGGTCTGACTCCAATATTTACAGCAGATGCGGTGAACAGACGCTGAAACAGACATCACAAAATGCTTGCTTGACACTCATGTTTGGATTGACAAAGGAATTCTTTCAGTTCTCATTAGAGGCTACTTGGTCCTGCTTTATGACAGTAATAGAGAAGGAAATGACAACCCACTCTAGTATTCTTACTGGGATAATCACATGGACAGAGGGAGCCTGGCAGTCTACAGTCAATGAGGTCACAGAAAGTCAGACTGAGCACATGATGTAACGACGTGTTCAATATTGATTAAGGCTGATAGATACGTGAGTAGGAACAACTCATAGCTCATTAGAACACTAAAGAAAATGCATGATGTTTGCATCTGCTAATCCCAAACTCTCGATCCACCCCTCTCCCACACACCTCCGCCTTCGCAGCTACCAATCCATTCTCTCTGTCGGTGATTCTGTGTCTGCTTCACAGGTAAGTTCACTTATGTCATATTTTAGATTCCACAAAGAAGTGATATCATATGGTA
The DNA here is from genome assembly GCA_006410875.1 of Neotragus pygmaeus. Taxonomy (NCBI): domain Eukaryota; kingdom Metazoa; phylum Chordata; class Mammalia; order Artiodactyla; family Bovidae; genus Neotragus; species Neotragus pygmaeus. Next base: position 638,863 of record SJYV01006555.1, on the reverse strand, counting down.
TCTGTCTTCTCTTTCTGACTTAACTTCATTTAGTATGATAACCTCTTTCTTGTTGTTTAGTTGTTAAGTCATGTTCAACTCTTTTGCGACACAGTGGGCTGTAGCCCACCAGACTCCTCCATCCCTGGGATTCTCCAGGCAAGAATACTGGAGTGGGTTGCCCTTTTTTTTTCCCAGAGTTTTACCCCTACCCACAGATCGAACTTGCATCTCCTGCATTGGCAGGAGGAGTCTTCACCACTGAGTCACCCAGGAAGCCCGTGATCATCTCTAACTCCATCTCTGTCGCTGCAAATGGCGTTATTTCATTTTTGTTTATGGCTGAGGAGTATTCCATTGTATATACGTATCATACCTTTTTTATGCATTCATCTGTCTATGTACATTTAGCTTGTTTCCATGTCTTGGCTATTGTGAGCAGTACTGGTATGCTATTTCTCATCTTATCTCTTAGTTTCTTTGAAAAACTTAAAGCCAGACTCTTGGGCATTCCAACTGTGATTACATTGGATGTCAGTGGACAAGGAATTGCTGGCCACCTGTGATATGAAACAAGAGGAAGGGATTTTTATACTGAATAATCAAAGGGCATACACTTAGTTCCAGGACTTTCGATAATTGCCTTTCATCGCTTGTGTTTTTTGTTTGTTTGTTTATTTTTATATTCTCCCAAATTTCAAATGGCAGATTCTATAATACATCCATTTTTTGTAGTTAAGGTTGTTACAATGGTTTTTCAGCTTTGCTTCTTCTAATACATTCTCCCTACAGTATGCTGCTGCTAAGTCACTTCCGACTCTGTGCGACCCCATAGACGGCAGCCCACCAAGCTTCCCCATCCCTGGGAATTTCCAGACAAGAACACCGGACTGGGTATGTTAAAAATTATTATAGGACTAGAAAGGGGAAATGATTAATTCTGCCAGGGTTATTTGGGAAAACTAAATAGATTAAGTGACATCTAATCTGTGGCTTGAGAAATTATGCATAATTGTTATCAGCTCATCTCTTCAAACCTAGGGTATGATGGGCTTGAAACTTCATCTGCATTTCACGCGCGGTGTGTATAATACTGGACTCAAGTGCCATTGAAGAGAGATAATTCTTCCTTTAATAATTGTGGAAATAAGACCTCTTATCAGCTCGACGTTAATGAGATGCAAATGCATGCCAAGACAAGAGTCTGAAACGTCTATATTTTCATTACGTCTCTCAGCTAGCTCTTGCTTCTATTATTTCTTTCCATATCAAAACTCTGAAATAGATATGGAAATCTTTCTATATAATTGTGCTTTTAATGTGTGGTTCCTGATGTCCTTTCTCTTTGTCTCCAGGACTCTGGAGAAGGGGATGATATTCTATCATTTAAACACTGTAGTCTGGTTTAGTTGACATATATATATATGTGTGTGTGTGTGTTGTGCATATATATATATATATCACCTCTCTTGTTTGAAACTATAGCTCTATTTTGAGCTTTTTAAAGAAGCTTAGCTTTTAAAAAGGAAGAGAACAGTAGTTGCTAGAGGGAAATGAGAGGTCAGCAGTATTTCTCCCCTGTTCTGTAAAGTTGGGAGATATTACCACAGACTTATAAATAATTGAGATTGCTCCAGGAGAAAGAGGACAACTTGATGGTGCAGGAGAGAGGAGGGTTGAGTATGGGAGCAGACCCTCTTGGGTGAGAGGAAAGGGTAGCCACTGACATGTGGAGTGGTGAGTTTTAAATAGAGGTTCATTCATTGTAACAAAAGAGAGAGATTGTGGGTAAATACAACATTGGTTGGATACTGAGATGTAGAAAATTTAAGGAGCTCCTTTGGACTCCTATTCCTGTCTGCATCTGAGTGATGGTGGATGTCACGAGAGGCTGGGACTTCCTGGGGGGAAGGGGCAGTTGACTTATAAACATTCCCCAGAACATGGTCTTGGGGTGAGAAGGATGTGGAGAGTATGTGCTCCATCTTGATGCCTCCTGGGGGGAGGTGCGTATCACTTCTGATTACAGTCACCCTTCTGGAGCAGGTGTAGGGCAGCCTGGAGCAATAATGCAGATGCTGTACAGGCTGAGAGTTGTCTCTGGATGCTCCTTGAAGCCTGATGTCAGTGTCAGAGTGGATGAGGTGGCATCTGACTGTAGGTTATAGGGACCAATTCAACTGGCTTAGTCAGGAAAGGTACAACTGTAGCCTGAACCTGTCATCAGGGACTTCTCATCTTCACTCCTACTTGCATGTGGCTTTGAGTGAGTCTCTTGGAATTTAGAGTCATTTTTCTCCATTCCAGAGGATCTGATCAACAACAGCACACACCTCCTCACAACAGCACCTCCCTGCCTGCTGCAGGTTGGAAAACCACCCCACACAAGCTCTTCAATGGCACTGACGTGGGTCATAAGTCTATCTTTGGCCAAACCAGGAGGCAAGGTTCAGTACCTATCCCTTGACTGAGTGCTGTAGCTAGGAGGTAGGCTCATGGACAAAGATTGCATGCTCCCTTTTATATCCTATGGTGAATAAAGCGAGAGAGAGCTCTGACCCCAAAGCATAGGCATAATCACAGGCAGGATTCTACTGATGTGCAGAGTATTCCCAGTTTGCTGTCCATGATTGCCAGTTACAACCTGGACAGATTCCTTCGTTCTCAGCCTGGCACCTCCAGGATAAAGCTCCAAGTTTCCCTTTATGATGTCATCTCTTACTCTTCCTCCTCACACACCTGGCACTTCTTGCTTAAAGGTATTTGCTTCTACTGCTCCATTCACCTCATTTTCATCCAGTTACCCACCCATCCAAACTGTTCATTGAACGTGTATTGAGTTCCTTTATGTGGCAAGAACTATGCGGGCACAGGAAGCCACACAATGAATGAGATCTTGTGTCTCTGATGAAGGCTTTACAGGCAGATGCATAAGACACACGTACAAGGAGTCCATTACCCACGTGGTAATGCCCAGACATGCCCGGGGGGCATAGAAGCAGAGTGGAGGTACCTGGCCAAGCCTGGGGCCACCGGGGGAGGCTTCCTGGAAGGGAAGGTGCCTTCACTGACCCCCAGAGTTCACTCCATGAGACTCAGAGGGAATGAAGATTGCGATAAACTTGGAACAGCATGGATACCAGTAAGAAATGAAGAGCTATAGTGACCAGAGTGGGATGCTATATCTCAGTATCAGTCAAGGCACAGGGCAAAGGCCGTCCCCTTCAGAGTATTTCCCTGACTTAGAGAGTCTAAAAAAATTATATCTAATCTCCTATGCCACTTTCTTTGCACCTCGTAAAGGCCCTAAGTTACTTTAAAAAAAAAATACTGACTTTTAAAAAGTCTTTACTTGTTGAATTTATTCCAGTGTTGTTTCTGTTTTATGTTTTGTATTTCTGGCTTCAAGGCATGTGGAATCTTAGCTCTCCAACCAGGGATTGAACCCATACCTCTTGCATTAGAAGGTGCAGTCTTAACCACTGGACATACAAGGAAGTCCTGCCTAGTTACTTTTTTTGTGTATTGAATTTCTTGCTTTTCTTTTCTTCCCCTTTGTAGAGTGTGAGCTCCTTTTTCTTCTTAAGAAAGGGGTTGCATTCCTCTATCCTAACATCAACCAGCAGAGAATCTCACCTACATTGTGTGTGCTAGGTTGCTCAGTCATGTCCGACTCTTTGTGACCCCATGGAAGCCCACCAGGCTTTTCTGTCCATGGGATTCTACAGGACAGAATATTGGAATGGGTTACCTTTTCCTCCTCCAGGGGATCTTCCCAACCCAGGGATCAAACCCAGGTCTCCTGCATTGCAGGTGAATTCTTTACCAGCTGAAGCCCAGAGCATACCCTAGTTCTCTTTAATTTAACACCTAAGCTTGCCAGATGTTGAGAGTCCCTTGGACTGCAAGATCAAACCAGTCAATCCTAAAAGAAAAAAGTCCTGAATATTCATTGGAAGGACTGATTCTGAAGCTCCAATACTTCGACCAACTGATGTGAAGAGCCAACTTATTGGAAAATAGCCTGATGCTGGGAAAGAATGAAGGCAGCAGAAGGGGACGACAGAGGATGAGACGGTTGGATGGCATCACTGACTCGATGGACATGAGTTTGAGCAAGCTCCGGGAGATGGTGAAGGACAGGGAGGCCTGGCATGCTGCAGTCCATGGGGTTGCAGAGTCAGACTCGTCTGAGCGACTGAACAACAACAAAGCTTGCCAAGGGATTCTCATTGGACAGAGTGCATTGGAAGTGGTTTCCACAGAAAGGTCTATTGATCTTATAGAGAAGTGACGATGCATTTGGGGAGGGGGTGGCGGCAGCATCTTAAACCCATATCATAGGTCATTGTAATGGGAAGGGCGATGAAAGCAATTTCACAGTGAAATAGTCTCTTGCTGCCTGTAACTCTGGCTTAGCAAATGTCACCCCACAACTATTTACTACCATATTTATTGCTCTGTCATTAGCTTATAAATAACGTCAGCCTAGAGACTGCGGGCTGACACTCTGCAACAGCAACTGTGATGGGATGGTCCAGAAAGGGAGAGGAGCCCTCACTAACATCTGAGGAGGAGGCGCTCAAAGTAAACTCCAGCAATTACCAAGAATCATAACTTGCCCCATAAAAACAGTCTGAGCGAAGCCTAAATGGTGCTTAAAATAGCATTTCTCGCCAAAACTCGCTCATAAAATTGCAGAACCCAGTTGAGATAGCTATATCTGTCAGAGGCCTTCAGNCAGTCTCTTGCTGCCTGTAACTCTGGCTCAGCAAATGTCACCCCACAACTATTTACTACCATATTTATTGCTCTGTCATTAGCTTATAAATAACGTCAGCCTAGAGACTGCGGGCTGACACTCTGCAACAGCAACTGTGATGGGATGGTCCAGAAAGGGAGAGGAGCCCTCACTAACATCTGAGGAGGAGGCGCTCAAAGTAAACTCCAGCAATTACCAAGAATCATAACTTGCCCCATAAAAACAGTCTGAGCGAAGCCTAAATGGTGCTTAAAATAGCATTTCTCGCCAAAACTCGCTCATAAAATTGCAGAACCCAGTTGAGATAGCTATATCTGTCAGAGGCCTTCAGGCAAATAAACCTCAAATTGATGGGGAGGATGTCAAATGGAATTCCTCTGGGTTTCATATCCGCATTGACATTCTGATTCTAGGCACCAGATGAGAGCTGGGAGCCAAATGGTCTATTAGTTGTATTTTTCAAAGTGAGAGCTGAGAGAGAGGAAGAAACTTGTTGGGGGCGGGGAAGAACCCTGTTGATACTGTGGGCTCTCATTATAAAACTCTGAATGCTTTATGATGGTCTTTCCACACCATAAGTTAAGTTTATATTTTCCCAAAGCGTTTTTGCTTCTCTGTTCTGCTGCTAGGAAGATGACTCTCTAGAGTGAGCCATCGCCGTGATTCTTGTCAGCTCCAACCTCTCTGATCACTCTTTTCCAATGAAGAAGGAGATATCTAAACACATCTAAGTTTCCTCATTGGCAACTCGGAGGATGGATTTGAGACTGCCCTCCTAGGTTTGCTGTGATGATTACGTGAGCCAGATAGTGCTAGTTCTGGGGCCTGGTACCCAGGAAGCACACAGCAAACGATTATTCTCATCCATTGCTCTGTACGTCTCTTTGTAGTCACATCCCATGCAAGTGGCCCTATTGTCGTTCAGTCGCTGAGTCATTTCCAACCCTTTGCGACCACATGGACTGCAGCCCACTAGGCTCTCCTCTGTCCTGGACTATCTCCTGGAGTTTGCTCAAACTCATGTCCACTGAATCAGTGATGCGATCTAACCATCTCATCTGCTGCCCCCTTCTCCTTTTGCCCTTAATCCTTGCTCACATCATGGTCTTCTCTGAAGAGTTGGCTCTCCACACCAGGTGGCCAAGATGTTGGAGCTTCAACTTAAGCATCAGTCCTTCCAGTGAATATTCAGGATTTATTTCCTTTAGGATTGACTGGTTTGATCTCCTTGCTGTCCAAGGGCTGCTCAAGTCTTCTCCCAGCACCACAGGCTTCCCTAAAGAACCCTAAAATGATGCGAGTCTTCTCAGCTCGGAAGGAGCGTGGGGATGGGGGAAGCCCACCCTGTTGGATTGCAGGCAGGCACTGCCCTCACAGCTGGGCTGTGTGGGCTGCAGCGGGGAGAGGCAGTGACCTGCCAGGCTCACCCAAGGAGAAAGAGCATCCCAAGTTTTCAAGCCCTTTGGGAAACTCAATACAACCTGCTGCCACCAGAGGGCGGCAGTGAGTGTCCACTCAAGGATGGGTGCTCAGCCGCTCAGTCGTGTCCAACTTTTGGGGATCCCACGGACTGTAGCTTGCAAGGCTCCTCTGTCCATGGGACTCTCCAGACAAGAGTACTGGAACGGATAGCAATTCCCTCCTCCAGGGGGAATCTTCCCAACCCAGGGATCGAATCCAGGTCTCCCACATTGCAGGCAAATTCTTTACCATCTATGAGTAGGAGTCATCAAATCCTTTCCATTGTCCCTCCCTTAAGACTGATGCTGAAGCTGAAGCTCCAGTGCTTTGGCCATCTGGTGTGAAGAATCAAATCATTGGAAAAGACCCTGATGCTGGGAAAGATGGAAGGCAAAAGAAGGGGGTGGTAGAGGATGAGATGGTTAGATGGCATCACCGACTCAATGGACATGGGTTTGGGTGTACTCCCGTGGTTGGTGATGGGCAGGGAGACCTGGGGTGCTGCAGTCCATGGGGTTACAGAGAGTCAGACTCAACTGAGAGACTAAACAACAACAACAACAACAACAAAAGACAGAGGACCCCTTCTCCCCACCTCTTTTCCGCCCACTGCTCTGCCACTGTGGTGGGCTCAGCCCTTCATCCTTTCTCCCCGTATAGAAGATTTTGCAGTTATCTCTGTGATGAACTCTTCCCAGCCTCCAATGCTCATCCATCCTTCCTTTCTTGTCTCTGAATTGAAACCATCCACGCAGAATGCTGTGTTCCCTTTCAGAGGTTCACGTCAGAGCCTCCTTCCCTTTCCACCCCTGTCCCTTCCTCCTGCCCTCGTGGAGGAAGCACGTGGTACCATTTCCTTACGAAGTGCCTGGGCTTACCTCCTGGCACACACACTCACTCACTGGGTGGACTTCGGGAAAGATTTTAAGTCTTAATTGTATTAACAGGAACAATACTAATACGTGACTCATAGCCTTGTGAGGATTACTGGTGTTAATCTCTGAGAACAGTCCTGACACATAGGAAGTGTCTGACAAAGGTTAGATTTAAATGAAGCCAAGTCAGACACAGGAAAATATGATCTAAGCGTTCAGGGGACCTGACCGCCATCTTCTGTTGTCTTTCGGATGTTTTCTCCATTCCCCAGGAGCAGAATAACAGCTTTTTGAGACTGAGATCTTAGTATCTGAACCTGAACTGCTCACCCTGGTCCACGTGCTCCCAGGATGAGCCTCTGTGTTTCCCCCTCTACTTTCCTCCCTGCATGTTTCTGTTGAAACCAGCTCACACCAGTAACTCATCAGGGCTCTGACATTTTCCATCAAGGTTTTTCCAAGGGACCCCACATTCCCCAAAAGAGCATCTTATTGTACTGTTGCATTGTCCAAATTATCTGCTAAGGGACTTCCTTAGTGGTTCAGTGGCTGAGACTCTGTACTTCTAACTTAAGGGCATGAGTTTGACCCCTGTTAAATAAGATCCCACAGTGTGATGAAAAAAATAGTAGATTGAAGTATAAAATAAACATTCACTAGAGAGGATCAATGGGCTTTCCTGGTGGCTCAGACAGTAAAGAATCCACCTGTAACGTGGGAGACCTGGGTTCGACCCTTGGGTTGGGAAGATCCCCTGGAGGAGGAAATGGCAACCACTCCAGTATTCTTGCTTGGAGAATCTCCATAGACATAGGAGCCTTGCAGGCTACAGTCCAAAGAGTCAGACATGGCTCAGCACCTAAGCACAGCACAGCATGATTTTATTGCTGATTTATAGTTGTGTTGCTTTCCTTAAATGGAACTGGAAATGGGCTGGACAGATTACAAAATCTGGTCCAGGTTTGAGAATTGGTGGAAGAGTGGAAGAGAGATGGATTGAAGCTATGTTTGTTTGGTGTCAGAACCAAACCTGCTGCAAAGCAGTGCCAAAGACAAAAACAGCAATAACCCACAGTGGGTGAGGGCACAGTGTCACACAGCGCTTCACACTGGTGAGTCTTCCATCCACGTTCAACACATCCATTCCAGCACATACTCCTTCCCTGAGCCCTTGAGCCCCACTTGCTCAGTCACCAGGGTGGACCGTCCCCAGAGGGGCCTGGCCTCAGACATGGAGGCTCCTTGAAGCTGAGTTAAACCCCAGAGGAGCTGAGAGCTGGAGGCTGCCTGCTGACCCTGCTGCCTGGTGCTGGGTGCCGGGCTGTAAGTCCACCCCTGTAGGGGTTGGTGATGGAACGCCTGTTTTCGTGGTGATGTTTATCATTGTGGTACCTGGAGTCTAGAATACAAGGCATGCTTGGCCTGGGAGATGGATGACGCTTACAGGCTTGAGTATTACTGATGCTGTCTTGAGTGAAGATTGGAGGTGACGTCGTGTTTTTAGGAAGGGTGGGAAGACGTGATACAGACTCTGGGGCCCTTTCTGCACTCTTGATCATCAATATGGACATGTTAACCGAAAAAAAAATGTTGCAGAACCTAAAAGTTGAGAACTATGTTCTATTCATCAGACTTTTTGAAGACTTCAAGCCCAGGAAACAGAACTCTCAGATCACTCTGTGGAGCTGCTCTGAAGAGGTAAGGCAGGAGCCAGGATGTACGGGAGTTTTGTAACGAAACCAGGTAGCTGGAATACCAAAAGATTATTGTTAATTAAAGAAAACCAGATGTCTCAAGCTTCCCTAGTGGCTCAGAAGGTAAAGAGTCTTCCTGCAGAACCCAGGGAGGCCTGGCTTCGATCCCTGGGTTGGGAAGATCCCCTGGAGGAGGGCATGGCAACCTACTCCAGTATTCCTGCCTTGAGAATCCCTATGGACAAAGGAGCCTGGTGGGCTNCTTTCCTCCCTGCATGTTTCTGTTGAAACCAGCTCACACCAGTAACTCATCAGGGCTCTGACATTTTCCATCAAGGTTTTTCCAAGGGACCCCACATTCCCCAAAAGAGCATCTTATTGTACTGTTGCATTGTCCAAATTATCTGCTAAGGGACTTCCTTAGTGGTTCAGTGGCTGAGACTCTGTACTTCTAACTTAAGGGCATGAGTTTGACCCCTGTTAAATAAGATCCCACAGTGTGATGAAAAAAATAGTAGATTGAAGTATAAAATAAACATTCACTAGAGAGGATCAATGGGCTTTCCTGGTGGCTCAGACAGTAAAGAATCCACCTGTAACGTGGGAGACCTGGGTTCGACCCTTGGGTTGGGAAGATCCCCTGGAGGAGGAAATGGCAACCACTCCAGTATTCTTGCTTGGAGAATCTCCATAGACATAGGAGCCTTGCAGGCTACAGTCCAAAGAGTCAGACATGGCTCAGCACCTAAGCACAGCACAGCATGATTTTATTGCTGATTTATAGTTGTGTTGCTTTCCTTAAATGGAACTGGAAATGGGCTGGACAGATTACAAAATCTGGTCCAGGTTTGAGAATTGGTGGAAGAGTGGAAGAGAGATGGATTGAAGCTATGTTTGTTTGGTGTCAGAACCAAACCTGCTGCAAAGCAGTGCCAAAGACAAAAACAGCAATAACCCACAGTGGGTGAGGGCACAGTGTCACACAGCGCTTCACACTGGTGAGTCTTCCATCCACGTTCAACACATCCATTCCAGCACATACTCCTTCCCTGAGCCCTTGAGCCCCACTTGCTCAGTCACCAGGGTGGACCGTCCCCAGAGGGGCCTGGCCTCAGACATGGAGGCTCCTTGAAGCTGAGTTAAACCCCAGAGGAGCTGAGAGCTGGAGGCTGCCTGCTGACCCTGCTGCCTGGTGCTGGGTGCCGGGCTGTAAGTCCACCCCTGTAGGGGTTGGTGATGGAACGCCTGTTTTCGTGGTGATGTTTATCATTGTGGTACCTGGAGTCTAGAATACAAGGCATGCTTGGCCTGGGAGATGGATGACGCTTACAGGCTTGAGTATTACTGATGCTGTCTTGAGTGAAGATTGGAGGTGACGTCGTGTTTTTAGGAAGGGTGGGAAGACGTGATACAGACTCTGGGGCCCTTTCTGCACTCTTGATCATCAATATGGACATGTTAACCGAAAAAAAAATGTTGCAGAACCTAAAAGTTGAGAACTATGTTCTATTCATCAGACTTTTTGAAGACTTCAAGCCCAGGAAACAGAACTCTCAGATCACTCTGTGGAGCTGCTCTGAAGAGGTAAGGCAGGAGCCAGGATGTACGGGAGTTTTGTAACGAAACCAGGTAGCTGGAATACCAAAAGATTATTGTTAATTAAAGAAAACCAGATGTCTCAAGCTTCCCTAGTGGCTCAGAAGGTAAAGAGTCTTCCTGCAGAACCCAGGGAGGCCTGGCTTCGATCCCTGGGTTGGGAAGATCCCCTGGAGGAGGGCATGGCAACCTACTCCAGTATTCCTGCCTTGAGAATCCCTATGGACAAAGGAGCCTGGTGGGCTACAGTCCACGGGGTGGCAAAGAGTCGGACACAACTGAGCGACTAAGTACAGCACAGAACAAAGAGGGTCAACAAGTCAAAAGCGAATCAAATCTAAATTTTAATGAAAATAGAAACACTGGGGCTGGAAAATGGAACGTGCCTAAAGATGCTGCCAACCTTAAAACGATGTCATGAAACTCAAGTCATATACATTAAAATGTACAACAAAGCATCAATCTTACCTCAATATAGCTATGAAAAAAGATTCTCTGCTAAAGTTTCCTTATTTAAGTGTAATTCAGCTTACTGTGATACAGAGACACCGGGTCCATCTCTGGTTATAAATATTACCGAAAGTGGTGTCTGTGACACATTCATGGCTGTGTCCATGACGGCAAACCATGCCTCTGCCAATGGCTGACAGAATCTTAAGTTCATCCTTTTGCAGAGCAAAGAAGGAGAACAAAGATATTTGGCCCTTGACCTTGTTTTGCTAGACTTCAGCAAAAAGCTATGAACTATTTGAAACCCAGTTCCTTAGGACAGAGAGGTAGGGAAAGACAAGATTTGTTTGAATTTTTACAAGAAGAGTTCAAATTTTCTGACCATCTAAGCTCCTAACCTTAACCCTACCTCTGGCAAAATACTTTGTTTTACAAGATACAAGGCAGAGAAGTGGGGGGAAAAAAAGCAGAGGGAAACAGTATAAGTCTGAGAAAAACTTGGAAGAGATANTTGGAAGGAAAGTTGTGACTAACCTAGATAACATATTCAAAAGCAGAGACATTACTTTGCCAACAAAGGTCCATTTAGTCAAGGCTACCTTTTTTTCCCATGTATGAATGTAAGAGTTGGACTATAAAGAAAGCTGAGCACCAAAGAACTGATGCTTTTGAACTGTGGTGGTGGAGAAGACTCTTGAGAGTCCCTTGCGTGCGCGCGCGCGCACACACACACACACACACACACAAATATATATATATGGCAGTGATTTAGAGCATCTTAGTTTTAAATGCTGGTGGAATTTCCTGTTTGAGAGGACCAAGGATTATTGAAGTGAACATTGCTCAGTTATGTCCTACTGTTTGTGACCCCATTGAATATACATACAGTCCATGGAATTCTCCAGCCAGAATACTGGAGTGGGTAGCCTTCCCTTTCTCCAGGGGATCTTCCCAACCCAGGAATGGAATCCAGGTCTCCCACGTTGCAGGCAGTTTCTTTACCAGCTGAGCCACAAGGGAATGCCAAGAATACTGGAGTCAGTAGCTTATCCCTTCTCCAGTGGATCTCCTCAACCCAGGAATTGAATCAGGGTCTCCCGCATTGCAGGTGGATTCTTTACCAACTGAGTTATCAGGGAAATCCCCCAAGGACTATTAGATGAACCAATTTTGCTTCCAGGAGAGGAGTCTGGGTGGAAATATGGAATAATGGAATATAGATGTGATGGTTACTGTATCAAAAAAAGTACCAAATTCTTTGGAAACCACACACTATTGGTCACAGAGAAGTTTTCCAGGAATATAATGTTCTCTGATCTGGAACTCTATTCATGGTCATGAGATATACACTAGAAAATGTCACATATTTCCAAAGGAAAATTAATGTAAAAATTAAATTCTTGAAGAAATTAACTTGCTGATGAGAGAATGAATTTCACAATGATCTCTGGTTTGAAAGCTTATTTAGTCAGCTGGAAGGAAAGCCTATTGTGAAGAGTAATAGAAATAGGAAGAAGACATTCTTGCTATAGAATGTATTTTTATGGTTGATTTTTCTTATTTCCAAGTAATATTTGCACATAGTTTTGCTGTTTTGTTTTTTAAATATAAATTTATTTATTTTAATTGGAGGTTAATTACTTTACAATATTGTATTGATTTTGCNAATGTATTTTTATGGTTGATTTTTCTTATTTCCAAGTAATATTTGCACATAGTTTTGCTGTTTTGTTTTTTAAATATAAATTTATTTATTTTAATTGGAGGTTAATTACTTTACAATATTGTATTGATTTTGCCATACATCAACATGAATCCACCACGGGTATACACGTATTTCCCATCCTGAACCCCCCTCCCCGTACCATCCAAGGCAAGCAGTTCTGTGCGTCTTCCATTCTCTTGCCTCAGTTGCAACACCTAGCAACTCCCACACCTGTATACTTTCTACACTTTGGACTTCTAATTTAGCAGTTAATTTTGTGTATAAAAATGACACGTATATACAGTTTCTTCGTGTTCATATATTCAAGTGTATTTCTCATCTTCCACTTAGACTAGAGAATTTAGTTTTCTTAACTCTGTCTCAGAGGCGCCAAACCTTCTCTTTACTTGAAACCCTCAAAATAATGATACAATAATTTACATAAGTCAATATTTAGTGTTTCACTAATATGACCCTGTAAATAGTGTCCTCTGCCGAGTTTTGTAGTATGCCACCATTATCTTTCTATTATTATGCAACTTTTCATTTTATAAAAAAGTTAGTAATTTTCTCATTTTATGTGATTAATAGTTTTCTATGCACTGATCACTAATTCTTGCTTCTAACCCCCTGAAGACCTATGATCTTTTCTCAATACTATTTTCTTTTCTTTTTTTAAAGGTTTTTTTTGATGTGAACCATTTAAAAAGTCTTTACTGAATTTGATACAACATTGCTTCTGTTTTACGATTTGGTTTTTTGCCCTCAAGGCATGTGGCATCTTTGCTCCCTGACTGGGGATCGAACCTGCTCTCCCTGAGTTGGAAAGTGAAGTCTTAATGGCTGGACCTNAAAAAGTCTTTACTGAGTTTGATACAACATTGCTTCTGTTTTACGATTTGGTTTTTTGCCCTCAAGGCATGTGGCATCTTTGCTCCCTGACTGGGGATCGAACCTGCTCTCCCTGAGTTGGAAAGTGAAGTCTTAATGGCTGGACCTCCAGGGAACTCCCAATACTATTTTCTATTTGATAAGCAGCCCCATCTACCTGCTTAGTTTTTAATTTCAGACTTCCTTCCTAAAGATCTCTAGTATCCTGTTCCTATCTGTATCAGAGAATGTGGCTAGGTCTACATTGTGATAACTTTACTTGGACGTTGAGACTGCTCTGTGAGACTGAGGGTGTAGTGAGTAAGAGGGAGGAGAAGAGGGGAAAAGAGGGAAATTTGCTATTTAATCATCCTGGACCCAAAAGGGGAGAGAGGGCAAATTCTTTCTGGAGTCCAGTTATTGTCTTATTTGGGCTCAACGTCCAAAGTTGCAAATGACCTATGGTCGCTCTCAGTTTCTCCTTCAACTTTCTTTCTGGACTGACTGTCTTTTCTGCCTTCATCTCCCTACAGTCATTTTTCTGCAGACTTCACATAGAGTGTAATCCATGATCAATACACTTTGCATGTTCTTTCTTTTAATTTGTTAGGTTTACCCTGCTTACTTCCAGAGAATCCTTGATATGAAACCAAGTCTTTTACTTACTGCCTCCGTCTTTTATCAGTGTGCCTCTTACTGACCCCCTTGCTGCAGACCTCTGAGCAAGTCCACCAGTCCTCTTCCCTCCCCCTGATTGGCCCTGGGAGATGTGCCAAGGTCTGCTGACCCCACTCCTTGCAGGCAGAACTGTTCAGTCTGTTACCAGCTGACTGAGCCACTCTTGGGTATAGAGAGGGATCTACTGACCCACTGTCTTTCAGGAAGCTCCATCATTTGGGAAAGGAAAGAACTGTTACCTAGAGGATGGTCTCTCCTGGAAATAAACTAGAAACCCCACCTCCTGTCACCCCTAGGTGTAGGAGCATGATCATGGCAGAGCCTCCCCCACCACTAGTCACCTTCGTGGATTCTGTACCTTTGTCAGATCAAGTCCTCATTTTCAGGAAATACCTCCCTTCTGCTAAGTTCAGATGCTCCTTAAGGCAGCGGCAGAACATTTTCTATTTACTCCAGTCACAGGCATAAGAAGAATCAAATCATTTGCTGCTTCTCCATCTTCAGGGAACTCGGGTCCCAGCTAACCTCATGAAAGGCCATCAGCCTCTGCAGAAATTAACTCCAACACGTGCTCTCAAGGGTTTGGTCTCTGCTGAGTGTTTCCTCGGTTCTGCAGAGAAACAAGGGCCAGGGAAAAAGAAAAAAGACTCTCCTTGGAAAAAAAGTAAAAATGTTATCACTTATCTTTCAAGTGAAGTAGAGCAAGGAGCTAGTATGTTTGCCTTAAGTCACCTCTCATGCAGTGGGACCCAGGTTCCAGAAGAACCACAGGGTTAAAGCAACAATATTCTGAGTCTCTAACTCTAATTAGCAGAAGGCACAACTAGAAACTGGGCTTTGTGGTCATGGTCAAAGCTAGAGATGTAATCAGACTCTCTAAATGTGAGTTGGGTCTCATATTACTTTTAATCTTTAAAAATTCCAAAATCTTTTCCTTTTCAACCTCAAAAAAGTAAATCTTAGCCACAGGAAACATCACATCTGGGCTTTTTCTTAACAAAAATTGAAAGCTTGACTCATTAATTCACCATGGCAGACATGATAACCCACCGTCCTGGAATCCTTCTTCCCCACCCACCATGCGTGGGATTGCTTTGCTTTGTTATTCCTTGGTTAGATATATCTGGCCTCTAAACACTTTTCCTTCTTGTTTCTCTGATTCTCCTCTTCTCCCGACACTCTATCTCATGGAGTTTCCTAGATCTTCCCAAAGGAACATGGGCGCCCACGTCCTAAGCAGGATGCTAATAAAACATCTGGCTCTAGGTACCTCCTGGAGTTACTGGTGCCATTCAATCCAGGTACCCTGAGATGCTCACTGAGCTTTAGCACAGCGTGACTTACCTTGGGTTGAAGCAACTTGAGGGAGACTTTTATAAGCCACTGTCTTGGTGCCCTTGCCGTGCCTCTGGAGCTGGTGGTGCCTGCTGGAACCAGGCCCATGACTGCCTGTCAAGGAGAAAACTGAGGGGTAGCCCAAGCCACCCAAGATCATCAGTGGTGGCTTCTGGAGGCCACATTCGACCTATACCTCTGACTCCAAAGTTCAGGCTCCTTTCCTGACTCCTTACTGCCTCCTCCCTGCACAGTATCTTCCCCCTAAATAAACCGAGCAGCTCAAATCGGAGATGAGGCACCACACATTGCTGGCCATCTTCTTGGGAAACCTAGACATCCTCCTTCAGAAATCCAGGTCTTTGGAGCTTGGGGCACCTGTACCATGATGCAAATGGGCATCCAGTGGCACGTCTCACTAAGCTTCATGTCTTCCTTCCGCCACCCTTTGTACTTTCAATGCCACCTCTATTCTNGGGAAACCTAGGCATCCTCCTTCAGAAATCCAGGTCTTTGGAGCTTGGGGCACCCGTACCATGATGCAAATGGGCATCCAGTGGCACGTCTCACTAAGCTTCATGTCTTCCTTCCGTCACCCTTTGTACTTTCAATGCCACCTCTATTCTGTCTGTTAAGGTGATGAGAGCTACTGGGAATTCCTCAGTGGACTACCCCTTTTGCATAATATGGACTTACGATTGACTGTATATAACTGTCAGAATCTAGAAAGGATATTACAATTCCCCAAGGCAGTGGGGGGATGGGAGGGGGATTCTGCCCCTTCACCTCAGGCAGTCTGCCCAACAGAAGGGCAGAGGGTTCGGGGGACTTGGAGGATCAGTGTGTACAGGAGTGTTCTGTTCTCCAGCTGAGAAAGCAAAGAATTAACGTAGCATCAGTTTAAAGCTATGGAAGAATATTCTGCGAAACATGTTACACCAAATGATTGTTTTGTGGATGTTAATAACAGTGTCTTTGGGGAAAAGTTTCTGTGGTCAAATAGAGGAGAAAACAACAGCTCAACCAGGTTTATTTGTGATTACTTCTACAGGATCATATGTAGGCATTTTCCAAACATAGTAAATAAAGCATTCTGAAAAGCTTATTTTGAGGAATGCATTTTGCTGTTTTCCTACAGATTTTTGTTTCTATCACATATTATCTTATTTCATTTCCACAACAGTTCCCTGACTTAGTTATGGTTAGAAGTCCTGTTTTGAAGATGAGGAAGACAGGTTTACAAAGATACTAATACTGATACTTTCAGGGCCACGTGGATCACAAGCAGTAGACCTTTAGGCTGGTGTGCTGATGGCAGGATCAGTTCTGGATTTGCTTCAAGATTACCTCTCCATGGGGCTTCCCTGGTGGCTCAGCTGGTAAAAAATTCACTTGCAATGCAGGAGACCTGAATTCAAGCCCTGGGTTAGAAAGATTCCCTGGAGAAGGAAATGGCAAACTACTCCAGTATTCTTTTCAGATTATTTTCCCTTATAGGGTGTTCCAAACTATTGAGAATAGTTCCCTATGCTCTACAATAAGTCCTTGCTGGTTATCTATTTTATATGTGGTCGTGTGTATGCGTTTGATACTTTAATGGTGGGTATAATTGTTTTCTCTGACTTTTATACATCCTTTTTTAGAAGCCAGCTTTTTGTGGCAACTGAGTGACATCATTTTTACAGCTTTATTGAGGTATTCTTATAGAGCTTTTGGAAACCCAGTGTGGTAATAAACATGTGAATTGTTCCATAAGAATACACTGAACTGTATGTTATATGCTGTTAGCATTATTCTCTTTATCATGGCCTGAATGACAAGAGCTGATTGTGGGTAATTTGTGTCTGGGCCCTCTGCTCAGGCAAAGGAACATGCAAGCAGCAGGGAGAAACACAAGTGGAAAATAGGACACGGATGAAATAAATCTTTCATGAAAATGCAGAAGGGTCTTTGGGACAGAGCCCTCGACAGCCTGGCTGGCTGACTTCCTAGACAGAATTCCTCCACTCCTGAGAACAAATAATGCATTATGACAAAAATGAGAATCATTTCCTTCTGAAGGAATATTGTTTTACTCAGGCAAGTAGGGCACACAGCAGAGAATAGAAGGGCAAAGGGCAAGCTGAAATTGAAGAACAGAATTTAAAGGAAATTTTAGGGTATTTTTAAAGGCAAAAGCAGGGCATGACTTAAAACATTCAAAGAAAAAAGCATCATCTGAACTTGTAGGTGTACCTATAGCATTTTATGTATGTATATATACTTTATATATACTTGGTATATATACTTTTGGGCTTCCCTGGTGGCTCAGCAGTAAAGTTAAAGAATCTGCCTGCAATGCAGGAGACCTGGGCTTGATCCCTGAGTTGGAAGATTCCCTGGAGAAGGACAGGGCAACCCACTCCAGTATTCTTGCCTGGGAAATCCCATGGACAGAGGAGCCTGGCAGGCTACAGTCCATGGGGTCGTGAAAGAGTTGGACGCGACTGAGTGACTAACACACACACACACACACACACACACTATTATGTATATATAAAGCAGTGCATAGGAAAAAAGTCCGTGAGAAAATTCACCATATGTTGTGAACATCCAAGTGTTCTACAGAAGAATGTATGTTCTCTGCCTGGAGCCAGGCTTGACATAATTCCTATAAAACAAGTCTGTGGATATACATGAAATCACGCTGATAATCCCTACATGGGACCTGATGTGCTTCTTGAATTATACCGTTTTCCCTTTCATCAGTCTGGAAATACACAAACATGAAAACTCTCCGTTCCCCGTTCCCTTTAATCCCTCCCCTAGCCCTGCTCCTTCTTGGACTCCTGTTAGTCCTATGTCAGATCTGATCGTTTTAGTTTCTCTATTTGTTGATCTCCCTTTTGTATTTTCCCTAGGTTACTTTTCTGTGTTGCATTTTGGGTGAATACATGCAATTCTATGTTCTAGTTCCCTAATGATTTCTTCATTGTGTATGTGTGTGTGTGTCTTCATTGTGTGTGTGTGTGTGTGTGTGTGTGCTCAGTTGTGACCCCAAGGCCTGTAGCCTGCCAGGCTCCTCTGTCCTGATCCTCCAGGCGAGAATACTGGAGTGGGTTGCCATGCCCTCCTCCAGGGGATCTTCCTGACCCAGGGATCACAACTGTGTCTCTTGCACTGGCAGGAAGGTTCTTTACCATTAGTGCCACCTGGGGAAGCCTCTCACTTGTTTAGTCATTCATTCATAATTTTAAAATTTAAATGTATTCATGTTTTATCTATGTCAATAATACTATCTTCTTGTGCTTTATAATTTTAATTTTGTGCTCATTCATTTTGACTTCATCTCTATGAATCCTGAATGAACTGAATGGAGCGTATTCCCTCCAGAGAATATTTGAGGGCCTGTTTGCTATGTGTTTCTGGGGTGTTGCAAGTCCCTGACTGTTTTATGATACTATTCAAAGTTTTGGAACCTCGGACTCTAGACAGTTGAGAACTTGAACCCCATTATAACAGAACTGTGTTGCCACATGAAAGATGCACTTTGGATGTTTGTGTACTGAATGTGAAAGGGAGTGAGAGAAAAAAGAAAAATGAAACCAGTACATTATTTTCACACTTCCTTTGAAAAAATTGCCAAAATTAAGCCAGAATTCTTTTTAATTGAGAAAAACGAAATGTGATCCTGGTTCTTCCAGAGGACATGTCTCTACTGACTTTTAACTGCTGCAGTCTGATAATTCCTAAGTCATTATTGAGTCAATCAGAATTTATATATTCCTCTGACTAATCATGAAACACTGGAGTTAAACAGGAGCTCAGAGACCTTGCAGGTGCCACCCCCGCCTGCCCCGCTCTGCCTTCTCGGCATAATTAAGGGTTACACTGGTTTTCCGAGGTCAAGCATTTGCCAGAAAGTACTTGAATTGTTCATAGTGTACATCCAATTGGAAACAAAAAATTGTAAGCAGGACGTTCAAACAGGCCATACCCAGTGAAATATTATATCTCAGATCGCTGATAAAACCATCCTGAGAACACATTTGGCTGTATTTTCTCCCCAAGGGCCTTCCTGTGCGTGGTCTCTTCTCTCCCCAGATTTGGGGATGTTTCTGAAGTAGCACGTGATGTGACTGAACAACCCAGCAGCCTCAGGCTTAGGCATTTCAAAAGATTTTGCTCCTATTTACCCCACAAGCAGGGCAGTTCAATGACTCTGGAGATGTTATTAGATTTTCTTAGTATTCTCTGGTTCCAGAGATACAGACCAATTTTAGCCGTCTTGTCTCATCGTAGGAGCACAAAACCTAACCCCAGGGTACAAGTGCCTTCTGCTTCCACTTCTCTGCTATCCAAGCACACTCACTATTGGGCAAGTCCAGAAATCACTGGGACAGGACAACGCTGGAGAGTGGCTAAGGAGCACGTCCTCCATCTGACTCTCCTGGTTTCTACCTGCTTCCGACTCTGTGTTTAGAAACCTCATTTCTCTGAACAAGTCACTCTCTGGGGTCTAATGACTCATTCATAACCAAATATTAGACTTCCTTTAGTATCCATTGAGCGTTTTCCTGCTCGAGTGATTGTTTTTACAACTATGTCCACAACGGACTCCCATCCAGTCCTCAGAAAGCAGCTGATATAACTAGGATCCACTCTCCTGTGATTCATGACTTTAAAGAAGATGACCATACTTGCGGTACAGGCATGAGGAAGCTAGTCAAGAGACTAGGAGCCTTTGGTTAAGCTGCAGAGACAATGGATGGGCAAAGGCATGGCTGGATAACAGGGCCAAGCCACTGCGGCCAGACTACTCGGCAGGCTTCAGGTGTGTTCTGCTAACACAGAAAAACATTTTGAAAACCGCTCCCAGGAATTAAGAAGTAACCAAAATGGACCTTGGGTTATCAAGGACCTGAGACCATGCCTCTTGATCCTGTACTGGTTTTGTGACCTGTGAGAGAGAACTTGACTTCTCTGAGCTTCAATTTCTTCACCCTGGAAATGAGGCAACTCAAACCTGATGATCTCAGCCAGAAACCCAAACACTGAGGGTCTGTTATTCTGGTTTCATCATTTGGTGGTTGGAGAGACTGAGCCTTGAGAACTAAAAGGTCTTGCTCACTGTGACGTGATCAGAAAGTGACATAACCGAGGCCAGGAGCCAGGTGCCAGCACCTCCCCCAGAACCTTCCCATCGCCTCCCACCACCCTGCAAATGCAGGAGAAATTTGTCACATTCTGCAGTCCAAGAGGGGCTGGTGGAGCTGCGGGCTCTCGGGTCTTGAGTCCTCATTTTCACATACTTGTCTGCTTCTGCTTCTGCTTGCATTTGTTAAATTGTCATGAAATGTGTATGCTTTGGACAAGCCCCTTTTCTCCTGAAGGGAAACAGAACCGTATGACTCATCTTTTCTTCATGATTAAACTGTGTCAGGACCGTGAATTCGTCACTGTCCACCCAGGCCTGCGAGCTCCACCTGGGACTCCAGTGACATCACTCAGCCTGAGAGACCGGCCGGGGGCAGGGGGCTGGGGGGTCAGGAGGGCTCCCTCCTGCCCTTCCAGAATCAGCCTGAGCTCAAACTATCTTCCCTCCTGGGAGGTCGGCACTGATAAATATATCTTCTCTCTTGGTGTCCAGATCAAAGGCTGGTAGCATCAAAATACACTGGCCATTTGATACAAAAGCATACAAAAGCTGTGAGTTCTGGTACGTTAAGAGGAAAACACTGGTCTATGATCTGGGCCCCAGCCTCATTTGCTACTGACTATATGCAAGTCATTTCCTGTTTTGTGACTTTATGCATCACACCTGCAAATAGAAATGTGAAATGAACAATCTTGAGGTTTCTCTCATGGTCTGAAGCAAGGTTTCTTAACCTCGGCACTACTAATAATTCTTTGGCTGGATAACCAGTTCTCTGCTGCAGGACTGTTCTGTGCATTGTAGGATATTTAACAGCATCCCTGACCTCTGCCCTCTCATGCCAGCAGCAGTGCGAACTTTGAGAACTGAAAATGTCTTGTTTGTGTGCTCAGTTGTGTCCAACTCTGTGAACCCCATGGACTGTAGCCTCGCCAGGCTCCCCAGTCCATGGGATTCTCCAGGCAAGAACACTGGAGTGGGTTGCCATTTCCTCTTCCAGGGCATCTTCCTGACCCAGGGATTGAACCCGTGTCTTCTGTCTTGGCAGGCGGATTTGTTACCACAGAGCCAATTGGGAAACCCTTGCCAAATGTCCCTGTGAGACAAAAATCTGCCTGCCCCACTGAAAATCAGTGATCCAGAAGAAACAGAAATTTATAATCTGTGTATTTCCTCAGCTACACTGGCCTTTTTGGATATAAATTAACAAAACAAAACAGTCCCCTGGTTTTTCTTTCACCAATATTGCCAGGTATTTATGGGGAGGATTGGAAAGCACTTTTAGAAATTTATTGCCTGGGATCTGGAAAATATGATGCCAGTGACCTGCTTTAGATAACACCTGGATTAATCTTATATTGAGTAGCTCAAAGTACTCTTGTCAGAGATTAAGCCAAAGGGGCAGAACATGGAAGAGACAAATCGGAAACTGCTCGAGATGAAGGAAATGGTACTGAGGAGTGCGTTTCTCCACCCCAAGCTGCTTTTCCCCTGGAGCTTTGCTCACACCCTGCGGATCGCCACCCCCCCAAAATGCTGCAGGGCTGGAGGATCATCTGATGTTTTGTTTGTTCATTCCATGAAGCTCCCAGTGATTCCTGTTCGCAGTGGTAATTTTATTTACTCCTCTGTCGCAGGTACATCTGTTGGTTTTTTCTCACAGCCAGCTTCTGTCTGCTGCCATCTGAGGAGCAGGCTATCTTGGGCTGACACCCCTGCTGACTGCGGGATGCTGTCCTTACTCAGAGTGGTCCAGGCTCTCCTTTCTCAGGTAGATCTCCCGTCCAGGACCTGATGGTCTGTCCTCTGCGTCATGACACTGTCTTCCTGGCTCATCCCCTCCTCTCCATCTGGTCATGCTGCAGTTTCTCCCCTACTCTCAGCAGAGTTGTCTTCCTGACACCAGCCTCAATCCTCCCAGACACTTAGCAAGACACACCAGTCCTGGGCTCTGAGGCCCAGTTCCAGGCCATCTCTCCTTGCTCTTGTCACCCATCCAGGCCCCAACATTCGTACACACTGCAGCTTTGGTTGGCAGGGGGTGGGNTTGAAGTTCGGGCTGTGTGCCGCAGTCATCCTGCACCGATGCCCGGGCTGTGTCACACGGTCACCCTGTGCCGAGTTCCGGGCTGTGTTCCAGCTTTGGCTAGTGACGAGTTCCGAACTCTGTGCCACAGTCTCCCTGGACAGATTTCTGTGCTGTGTGCCGTGGTCGCCCTTCACTAAGGTTCGGGCTGTGTGCTGTGGTCGCCCTGTGCCGAGGTTCAGGCTGTGTTCCCTGGTTGGCTAGGGATTAGTTCCAAGCCTTGTGCCACGGTCGCCCTGCACAGATTTCCAGGCTGTGTGCCGCAGTCACACTTCACTGAGGTTCGGGCTGTGTGCCGCGGTCGCCCTGCACCGAAGTCCAGGCTGTGTGCCATAGTCACCCTGCACTGAGATCCAGGCTGTGTTCTGAGGTCGGCTAGTGACGAGTTCTGGGCTCTGTGTCAAGGTTGATCTGCAACAAGGTCCGGGTTGTTTTTGCGGTCGCCATTTGCCNGCACCGAAGTCCAGGCTGTGTGCCATAGTCACCCTGCACTGAGATCCAGGCTGTGTTCTGAGGTCGGCTAGTGACGAGTTCTGGGCTCTGTGTCAAGGTTGATCTGCAACAAGGTCCGGGTTGTTTTTGCGGTCGCCATTTGCCGAGGTCCATATTGTGTGCCAGTGTCACCCTGTGCCAAGGTCCGGGCTGTGTGCCGCAGGCACCTTGCAAAGAGGTCCAGGATGTGTGCCACAGTCGCCCTGCACTGTGGTCCGTGCTGTGTGCCAGTAGCGCCCTGCGCCAAGTTCCGGGCTTTGTGCTGCGGTCGACCTGCACCAAAGTCCGGGCTGTGTGCCGCAGTCGCCCTGTGCCAAGNTGATCCCAGCATCCTGCAATGACCCAGAGCACTCAGCCCTTCACTGAGGGCTTGCAGAGGCTCTGTTATTGATTAGTACTGAGATATTATCAAACTCGGAATAATGATGAGAGAGTATTGTGGGAAAGAATGTTTCCAACTTTGTACAGTTGCTGATATGTGGGGGAATCTGTGTGTGCAACATCTCAAGACGTGACAGAGTCTCACTGAGGATACCGTTACTCGTCTTGAACCATGTGTGACAGTAATGCTAAAGATATTGCTCACCTTACACAGATAATCCTTGTGACAATCCTTTATGTGTGCATGCTCAGTTGCTCAGTCCTGTCCAACTCTTTGGGACCCCGGGCACTGTAGCCCACCAGGTTCTTGGGTCCATGGAATTTTCCAGGCAAGAATATTGTAGCCATTTCCTACTCCAGGGGATCTTCCAGATCCAGGGATCAAACCCTCATTTCTGTGTCTCCCGCATTGGTGGGCGGACTTTTTCCCACTGAGCCACCAGGGAAGCCCCAGCAACATTCACAGTAGCAGGCTAATTTTAAAGATGGGGAAAATTAAGCTGAGAGAGAATAATTAAGTTGTTCAAAGNAGGGATCAAACCCTCATTTCTGTGTCTCCCGCATTGGTGGGCGGACTTTTTCCCACTGAGCCACCAGGGAAGCCCCAGCAACATTCACAGTAGCAGGCTAATTTTAAAGATGGGGAAAATTAAGCTGAGAGAGAATAATTAAGTTGTTCAAAGGCATCACATAAGTAGATGCTAGAATATGGGTCCAGCCCAGAGCTAGTCTGCAATGAAGCCCTGCATTTTAACCACTTTGCTGGACTGCCTTTTTTTTTTTTTAATGTTTTGTCTTTTTAGTTTTATTTATTTGTTTCTTGGCCATGCCATGCAGTATGTGGGATCTTAGTTCTCTGACAAGGGATCACACCTGTGTCTCCTGCATTGGGAGCATGGAGTCCTAACCACTGGATCACCAGGAAAGCCCCTTGACCATCCGTTAGCCATATAATATTTATTATCTGAGTGAATTTAGGATATCTCACTGAGCCCTAATGTTTGTAAGGAAATAAATGTTTAAATTGGAAAGCTGTTAATAAGGGTTTCTATAAATTCTTCCTTTTATGATGCTTTCCTTTAATTACATTGTTCAGTGAGTTACAAATTTGGGTTAAATCTTTCTGTTAGTTAAAAAAAAAAAAAACACCATTATGTTACACTAACGTTTAATGACGCCATAGAAAATATGAGGGTACCTTTCCAGACTCCTTCATCTGGAGGTGACAAATGTAATGAAAGAGAGAATTAATTGGAAAACTACTTGCTTGGTTCACATAATTATAGGATGAGCCACATGAACTAAAAGAGTTCTCAGAAGTATCAAATACCAGAATTGGAAACTGAATGTTTGGCTCACTGTATCACTTTCTCATTTCTGTCTTTCCCTGAAAGATAAATTGATTACCACATTGTCTGGGGATTCATCCTTGAAGCCCCAAGACTCCTGAGAACAGGAAAAGAAAATTTCTCAATGATTGTAGCAGAAAATCCCCAAATAAAGACTCAAATTGGTCCTGAAATAATCCCAGAGATGTAGGATAATAATAGAGGACTCCATTTGGACTTGTGCCCATATCTGTAGTGATCAAAAGAGGTAATTTCCAATTCTCAGAAGAAAGAACACTTATGCACTGTGTACAACCTAGTCTTTGATCCTCCTGGCATATTTACAAATACTTAACATTAAACTCCCAAAATGCTCCCATCTAATAAAATGCAGCTACCCTGCTTGTAGATAAAATTACTTCTTCCAAGCCCACTTCCAGGAGATGTCTTCATCCCCAAATTCAGACTCTTTATATGGTCTTTAGAGCTCTTTCTCTCTCTAACTAGTTAGAACTTAGAAAGATTTTGCAAACTTTAGGCTTTTCTGATGGCAAATATAACTATTTGCTTCGTTTAGCATACAAGTCTGAAGTAAGAGAGGTGTCAAAATAAGAATCCCATTGGAAGAAAGGAGAAACAGGAAGGGACATGCAGAGGCCATAAGACTTCAATGAGTAGAGACAGAAATCCCTACCCTTTTGTTGTCTTATCTACCATAGACTAAGTTCCTCCTTCAGCCAATGAGGTTGCTATGGGGTCCGCCTACTGGGCGGAGTTTCTCATTTAGCATCATCCGCAGCCATTTCTTTTTTTCTTTTTTTAATTTATTTATTTATTTATTTTTTAATTTAACTTTACAAGGAAGAGTGCTATGAAAATTGCCATTCTGGGGCTGAACCCTTACTTAATAGACTTTAATGAGCCTCGAGTTTATTTTATGGACTAAAAACCCAGACCTTGTTGCATGATGTTTGTTGTTTCTCCAGCCATAAATGTCCCTTAAAGTCCCAGTCAGCTGTCTGACAGTTTTGTTTTCTAAGGAGTGTAGGACTGATGTTGGAAAGTATGTCTGGTCATTATCTTTGAAGCAGGACCCTACCCTTTTGATTGCTTATCAGTAGACCTGGCCATCCTCCTTGGCCTCTGATTAATGGCCCTGGCTTGACTCTTGCTTGGAGAGAAGTGAGAGACAGGACAGGATGATAAGGCAAGGCTCACCCTTTTCCCTCCCTACAGCCATCTCCAAGTTGTTCCTTCTGTAGGGAATTTTTACCTTTGTCAGATGGAAGAGAAATTCATCTTCCCTCACATTTCTCACTGTGCTGTTTTTACTCATACTAACTTTATTATGGGATTGGAAACTTAGTTTTGAAATCATACAGGATACTTTCCTGCTGAGGCCATCTAGGAAGTGTTTCTTAAACAAAGGTGCATAGAGTTTTCTTTCTGCTTTCAGATGGACCATTTTGCCTCCTTTTTGTGGAAGTTTTCTGAAGACTGAAAAAATAGAGCCTACAATTCAATATGCTGACATTTTTCTACCAAGTCATTCAAATTCCCGTTTTAGGGAGCACAAGATGCCCCCCCCAACCCCTGCCCAGATACTGCAAGAAACCTGTAGCCAGATGCTACACTCTCTTACAGTAAAATGTTCTCAGCACCCCTGCCGAGGATGGAGGGAGTGATGGAGATTCTCCTGTCCCATCTGGATGAAGCCAATTGCGCATTTTAGTTCTGAAAGGTTTTTACCCAATTTCCAGCACAAACCCCATATTGTCCAGGGTTCTTTCAGTTTGAAACGTAAAAAAAAAAAACAAAACAAAACAAACAAAAAAAACAAACACCACCTCAGCCTAATCTAACTTAAACAAAATAACCACAACACAGCCCCCCACCCTACCCCAAAGAAACCACCAAAAATGTATTGTAAGGATACCAAGTAGAGAATTCCAGGTGTTTCAGGGCAGGGACAAGTGACTCGGTGCTGTTGGTGTCTTGCCGTCTGACGCTCATCACTGCTTTTCTCCAGAAAGCATCTTTATTCTCATAGGTTTATCCTGGAGGCAGGGAATGTGCAGTCTGGTGGATTCACCTCCTGGTCGCGCTACCACACGTGAAGTAGTAGGTGAACAAGTAATGCTCCCTATAACCCAATCATGTGCTCCTAACCACAGGAGCACAGAGGAGAAAGTGGGAGAAAATTTACTATTTTGCTTCCCAATTGGACTGCAAAATGCTTGAGATCAGACATTGAGTCACCTCTGCCTTTGTGTCCACATAACTTAGAACAGAGAGAACCTTAAAGTTTGTATTTTTTAAAATCAGTAAATGTGGAAAGCAAGTAGGCAGGAAGGGAGCAAAGGATGAGATTACTTCCATGAAACTCTTTTTAAAAAAATATATATCATTTTCATTTATTTATTTTTGGTCATTCTGAGTCTTCACTGCTGCTTGGGCTTTTTCTTTAGTTGAGATGCTTGGGCTTCTCGTAGCCGTGACTTCTCTTGTTGTGGAACAGACGCTCTAGGGCACCTGAGCTTCAGTAGTTGAGGCACGTGGGCTCCGTGGGCTGGCTTCCAGGCTCTAGAGCACAAGCTCAGGAGCTCTGGTGCAAGGGCTTTGTTGCTCTGAGGCATGTGGGATCTTCTTAGATCGGGGAGTGAACCCATGTCTCCTGCAGTGGAAGACGAGTTCTTTACCACGGAACCACCAGGGAAGCCCCTGAAAACTCTCAGGATCTCCCTTAAGACGCTCCTGGGACAGGAGATAAATGGGTGAACTCAAATGATTGGTCAGCAGGATCTGCACTGGGAGGAGCATAAGAGAGCAAACCATCCATTTCAAATTATAGCATTTTAGTAATTCCCCTTAATACCAGGTGTGCTTGTGGCTGCATTCAGCTGCCAGTAACGCTGTGGTGTGTCATACATAAAATGTTCCCTGCAATCTTCTTGCAGTGCACTGGTGGTCTGAGAAATATTAAGCTTGTCCTTTACCAAGTTGCCATTTATGTCAAAGCAATTTAAAAATTGAAGAGCAATCTGGCTGTCGTTTCATGCTTCTGGTGACTGGTTCTATTCCCATTATTCACAGTCTCTTCAAAGTTTAGGAAGTGCTGATTGAGTGGATGTTGGAAGAGGAAAAGCTCTGACCTGCAGGAAATGAGCAGAATCATTGCAGAACTTTGTGAAGGAAACTCTGCCCCATTTATAAAGTGAATTAATTAGTGAGAATGAAATGAGACTGCCAGGGCTTCCCTGGTGGCTCAGCAGTAAAGAATCTGCCTGCTAATGCAGGAGAACATGGGTTAGATCCTTGATCCAGGAATATCCCACATGCATAGGACCATCAAAGCCTGTGCACCACACTATTAAGCCTTGCCCTAGAGCCCAGGGTTCCACAACAACAGAAGCCACCCTAATGAGAAGCCCGCACCCTGGAACTAGAGCGTAGCCCCCGCTCACTTCTCTATAGAGAAGAAAGGTACACAGAAATGAAGACTCAGCACCACCAAATAGATAAATGTTTTTTAAAAAGCCTATTAAAAATGAGACCACCATTCTTTTCATGAGAGATGTAATTGATCTTTCTCTGATAACAACCAGATAATGATGGAACGTTCTTTGCCTTACATATGTATACATGTTCATTCTTCCATTCAACAATACTCCCAACATAACATTTATTTTTTCCAACTGAGGTAAATGCAACCACTCTTGTAATAGGAACTATGCTGCTAAGTCGCTTCAGTCTTGTCCGACTCTGTGCTATCACCTCCTCGATGCCTGTTATAAAATCAGAGGTCAGAAATATTTTATTATAAAATAAATAGCCAAGTCTGGAGGTAAACTGACTTATAGGCAGTGCGGTGTTATCAATTCTACATTAGCTTTCCAGAGTTGTCATAACAAAGCACTGCAAACTGGATGCATTATGGAAATGTATTAACTCAAAGTTCCAGAGGCAGGAAGTCTCAAGTCAAGGTGTTGAAAAAGTAGGTTCCTTTTGACCACTGTGTGGGAAGAATCAGTTCCACGTCCTTCCTCTTGTTTCTGGTCATTTTTTTGCTTGTGGCAACATGACTGGGCTTCCCTGGTGGCTCAGCAGTAAAGAATCTGTCTGTAAAGCAGGAGACCCGGGTTCTATCCCCAGGTTGGGAAGATCCCCTGGAGAAGGGCATGGCAACCCATTTCAGTATTTTTTGCCTGGAGAATCCCATGGACAGAGGAGCCTGGAGGCTCAGTCATTGCAAAGAGTTGGACATGACTGAACTGACAGCTAGCATGCATGCATGGGAGCCTAACACCTGTCTTCACATCACATATGAAGTGTGTGAGTATCTGTCTGCAAAATTCCCCTCTTTATTAGGACATCAGTTGTAATTTTATTAAGGCTCAACCTAATGAACTCACTCTAACTTGATTACTTTTGTAAAGACCCTGTCTCCAAGTTGCATTTTGAGTACTGCACATATGAATATTAGGAAAACACAATTCAGACCACAAAAAAATTCAGAAATAAAGAAATTTCCTACTCTCAAGAATTTATTCTAGAGACAGCAGTCCATATTTCAGTAGACCGGAAGTTCAAAGTTATGATGGGTGGTGTACTGAGTTCTATGACTGCCCAGATAAAGAGGACTTTCCATCTCCATGGGATTGACTTCATGATGAAAATGACAGTTCAGTGACTCTGAAACAATGTCCACAACATTATGTGGATGCACACTGAGTCATTTCAGTCATATCTGACTCTGTAGGATTCTATGGACTATAGCTCACCAGGCTCCTCTGTCCATGATATTCTCCAGGCAAGAATACTGGAGTGAGTTGCCATGCCTTCCTTCAGGGGATCTTCCCGACCCAGAGTCTGAGCTAGTTTCTCTTTTGTCTACTGCATTGGCAGGTGGGTTCTTTACCACTAGAGTCACCTGGGAATTCCATCCACAACATCACAGACATTTAATAGGTATTTGTGGATTGAATGAAAACATATAAAGATGAATTTAAAAATTAAATGAACACATTTAAAAAAGAATTTAAAATTGTTAGGGAAAGAAACAGAGAGGGGGGATGCCCCTGGTTGTCCGGTGGCTAAGACTCCTTGCTCCCAATGATGGGAGAACAGGTTCGATCCTTGATCAAGGAACTAGTTTCCATATGCCACATCTAAGACCTAGTGTGGCCAAAAAGAGAAAGTCAAAATTAAAAAAAAAAAAAAAAAGTCAAGAAGCAGAGGCATTCCAGGTACAAGGCAGAGCATGTGCAAAGGCTTGGTACCTGGAACAATCAGGGAAGAAAGAACATTACCACCCACTTTGAGACAGCCATGTTCTTCCATGGGAGCTGGTTCAGTAGAGACCAAAATCATAACTAACTTTTGGGGAAGGCTGATGGTAAGGGGAAGTGAGCTAGGGAAATAAAGATAGCCAGAGACATGGCTATCCACCGAACAGCAAAGCACACCTTGGTGCCCATGTGGACTTTGCATTTCTCCTTCCCGTTTCCCCAGAGAATTGCCCCACTGGCCCTAGAACCCTCAGAGGTACTCTGGGCACCTCACTCTCACCCACTCCGGCCATATTCAATCAGTGACCAAATCCCAAAGGGAGAGTATTAGTTACAGGTGGATTGGCTTAGGGGAACATATTTTTAACTTGGGTTCAAATCTTAGTTAAGTGATAGGTTGAAAACCCTATCACTTACCATGTGTCATTGGGCAAATGTTTGACCCTGTCTGAGTCTCATTCTCTATAAAATGAAGCTAAAGATATATATGTG
>SJYV01006555.1:570744-606037 GCA_006410875.1 Neotragus pygmaeus | reverse complement strand
AACAGTGGAAACAGTGTCAGACTTTATTTTTTTGGGCTCCAAAATCACTGCAGATGATGACTGCAGCCATGAAATTAAAAGATGCTTACTCCTTGGAAGGAAAGTTATGACCAACCTAGATAGCATGTTGAAAAGCAGAGACATTACTTTGCCAACAAAGGTCCATCTAGTCAAGGCTATGGTTTTTCCTGTGGCGATGTATGGATGTGAGAGATGGAGTGTGAAGAAAGCTGAGTGCTAAAGAATTGATGCTTTTGAACTGTGGTGTTGGAAAAGACTCTTGAGAGTCCCTTGGACTGCAAGGAGATCCAACCAGTCCATTCTAAAGGAGGTCAGCCCTGGGATTTCTTTGGAAGGAATGACGCTAAAGCTGAAATGCCAGTACTTTGGCCACCTCATGCGAAGAGTTGATTCATTGGAAAAGATCCTGATGCTGGGAGGGATTGGGGGCAGGAGGAGAAAGGGATGACAGAGGATGAGATGGCTAATGGCATCATCGACTTGATGGACATGAGTTTGAGTGGACTCCAGGAGATGCTGATGGACAGGGAAGCCTGGCGTGCTGCAATTCATGGGGTTGCAGAGTCGGACACGACTGAGCGACTGAACTGAACTGCAGCCAACTGCAAGGTCATTAATTGCATGCTATTATCATTTTGCTTCCCAGTTCTTTAATTTCTTCTTTCCAGTGCCTCTGTTCCTATGATTTTGGACTCATCTTATCTCAGAGATGTCAAGTAATTTGTTCAAGGTTACACAGCCTGTAGGGAGCAGACCAAGGATGAAGGAGCAGTTCTGTCCACTCATGATTCAGCTTGGTACCACTTTTCCCAGTGTAGGTGGTGGCTGGTGGTACGATCAGAGACATGGCACCACACAAGAGAGGAAGGGGACAGCCCATTTCCCTGCAGGGCTCTAAGAACTCACTGCTTTCCAACTTTTCCTGGACTCCTTCCAAAAGAGATTGTGGAGATAAAAACGCTATTCAAATTCACAGCAGGTAGAATGTCAACCGTTTTCTTTGCAGCTTCAAGAGCTTTAACATTCTCCACTTAGCGTCTAATCCATTATTAAAAGCAAACAAGTGTGTTGACCATTCTGCAGGCACTTTCTCAAGCGGCAAATGAAACTTGGTTATCCATCCCCTTTCCCATTACTGATGCAGCTGCCTGGATGCCCAGAAAGAAATTGGGTCTTCTTCTTATAAAAGTCATGTTTGTTCACTTGCTTCTGACCTCTGCTTCCTGCCCTCCCCTCCGGCCCCCAAGGAACAGATACTCCTGCACTCAGCAGCAGCTGTGGTATGGCAGGTGATGCCAGCCAGACTTTCTTCCATGTCTCGAGCTTGTCCTCGACTGGAGTTCATCCTCATCTATTCTAGGCTCTGCTTCAGCCATGGTACATCCTTCTGTCCACAAGACCAGCTCACAGAGAGGATTTTTGAAAGCTTTTTGCTAAAACCAAGTGAGGTATATCTATATTTGTAGTTGTTCTTTAGTAGCTAAGTCATGTCCAACTCTTTTGGACACTCTTTTGTAGCCTGCCAGGCTCCTCTGCCCATGGAATTTTCCAGGCAAGAATACCAGAGTGGGTTGTCATTTCCTTCTGCAGGGGATCTTCTTGATTCAGGGATCAAACCTGCATTCCCTTCATTGGCGGGCAGATTCTTTGCCACTGAGCCACCAGGGAAGCCCATGTGTCTACATATATTCTTATAGAAAGGTCAGAATTTTGTCCCCACCTGAAGTCACTTAGTGAACTATGCCGAGATAGACTTTTGAGCTTGAACTTGTATTTTTGTTGCTGAATTCCAAATGAAAAGTTAAGAGAATCAGGGACTCCAGAAAGTCTTCTTCCTCTTCCCCTCCTTCTCCTTTTCTATTTTTACCTTCTCCTTCCTTTTTGCCATCATTAGGAAAAACATACACTTTTTACCCACTCTGATTTATTCATTATGTCCTTCCTGTGTGCATGTGTGCTAAGTTGCTATAGCCGTGTCCATTCTCTGTGACCCCTTGGACTGTGTAGCCTGCCAGGCTCGTCTGTCTATGGAATTCTCCAGGCAGGAATACTGGAGTGGATTGCCATTTCTTTCTCCAGGGGATCTTCCTGACCCAGGGATGGAAACTGTCTCTTTTATCTCCTGCATTGAAGGAGGGTTCTTTACCACGAGCGCCACCTGGGAAGCCCTGTCTCCTTCCTACTAAATGCTCAGTTCCTTGAGGAATGAGGAATACATTCATCCATGTATTCTTTGCACAAATAGTAGACCCTGAATGAATTTTTTAAGTGAATTAACTGACAAACTCTTGAAAGTCAATGCGATTAAAACAATTAGGGTAACTGAACTAACCTTTGTAAGCTGGTCTTTGTGTCATGACAAGGCTATAACTCTGTGAAGAGGCAGCCTCTGTGTGACGTTAAGTAGACAGATGTTATAATCAGAATGTTCTTCTCTCCCCAATTCAGCTCTTCCTTCACTGCTGTTCTGACTTAGGATAAATGGTCCATCTTCTTTTTTTTTAAATATGGATCTGATGAGATGATTGCATAAAGTAACCAGTTTCTGGCATGTAGTACTTTTTCCATCAGAACGAGTTCCTTTTGCCAGGTATAATGGTAAGTTTCCCTTTAATTGCTACTTGTGCCTATCATCCTTTCTGCAGGTGTTTCCAGAAAGCTCAGGTCTGAAACACTCTCTGGGCCTCTGTTTCTAAGGCTAGTCCATTATGTTCTAGTGCTCATCTGTATCTCATTTGAATAGATTCACTGTAGCTGGAAAGTTTACTCTAAGCAGCTTCCCAGTGCTTTTGAG
Source organism: Neotragus pygmaeus (assembly GCA_006410875.1). NCBI lineage: Eukaryota > Metazoa > Chordata > Mammalia > Artiodactyla > Bovidae > Neotragus > Neotragus pygmaeus. The sequence goes on along the minus strand of SJYV01006555.1, from coordinate 603,222 downwards.
ATACAGATGAGCACTAGAACATGAGAGCGTTCACTGTATGACAACGTGAGTGAATGTCACGGCTCACAATTATTCATCCCTACTTGTGCAATTTTAATATCATACAATGCAGCCAAAAGCCAGAGTGTCCCCATCACCTCGTCACTTCGATGGAGGGAGGAATTGACTGGGAATGACAGCTCCTGGTCCTACTACTGGTTTCCCCTTTGCTACCAGCGGGTGGGCAGCAGGTTCAACAAAGCCTGTGACCTGAACTGGAATACTTGTGCAGTGAGCTGGCACAACTGCACCTTCAGCCAAGCTGGCCTTTGCTTAAATTCCCCCCTCCATGGTCTCCAAACCTGCTTTCTTCTCGCTCTGTTTACTGTGCCATCTCTAGCTTGGCTTGACTCGTTGCATCGTCCACCCTCCATGTAGCAACAGACTTTGGGTTGGCCCTGGAACTTTGGTTTTACATCCTGAGTTCAAGTTAATAGGAGGCAAGGCCCTTGAGTTGCTACCTGGCAGGCAACATACTGCCTTCCACAAGATGAAGAGCTTTTGGACTTATTTTTGTGTCTGAACATGCAACCATAAAGACTGCTTTTTTTTTTTTTCTCTCTCTCTCTCTTTAGTAGCACTTTTATTTAAAAGGTGTATATCTGTGCTACATTCAACTCAAGAAATCCAAGTTAGTAGCATATCAGATACTTATTTGGAGCACTGCAGATTATAAATCACTTTACATACAAATGATACCCCCCCAATTCCTGCCAATTCTCCCTCCCTCCCTGCATATTCGCTTAATGGGAGGAATTATGAAGATATCATTTCTGATACAACATATTTATTTCTTTAAAACTTTTCTTAGAATGACTTTATTCCTCTTTAAGGTGAGGATCCCACTGTCTTATGAGGCCACTCACATTTTAGAAAAGAGTTTATGTCTTTTATTTACATGTTGAAATAATAATAATTTTAAAAACTTTTTTATTTTGCATTGGAGTATAGCCAGTTATCATGTTGTGATAGTTCCAGGTGAATAATGAAGGGACTTGGTCATACATATGCATTCTTCCCCAAACCATGACATGTGGCGCTCTGCTCAGTGTTGAGTCTTTGTCTTTTGATTCACTAGATCCTAATGATACAAGACATAGGCAAGAGATTAGGCTGTCCTGAAACCTCTAGGAGGTCATTGGCTCTATCTGCAATGGTGACCTGGAGTCATCTTTACCAGTTACAAGAGCTTCTGTTGCGTGACCTTGGCCAATTCAGCTTACCTCTCTGACCTCCAGCTTTCACCTGATAAATGAGAGACAATTGTAATGTCATAGTGAGTTCAAAGAGGATTAAACGAGATGTTGAATATAAAACAGTGCAAAGCCTGGGCCACTGATAATACAAGGTTATTATTCTTGCTAGCTTATTGAGACAGCTGGTGTTTGGGTAAAGGTGGCAAGTTACATGTGAGTGGTGGGTAACCTGCTAGGCACTGTGGTACAAAGTAAAGACTCGAATGGCTTGAACTGGTTTGCTTTATTCAAAATCTAAGTGTTTTCCACCTTCTTGTTTTTCTTTCTTCCTCCCATTTATGTTAAATAAAATTATACTTGATCTCACCATACCAAAACCTGTGTCACTTGCAAGGCCAAGGGGAAGGAAAGAGTGCGTGCTATGTAACAAGACCTGTGCCCAGCACTATCACCTGTGACCAGGCAGCTCTAATGCCTGGTCTAGTATACTATATTGTCGTATACAACATCTCTAATGTCTAGTATACTTATTGTCATATACACATCTCTAATGTCTAGTATACTATATTGTCATATACACGTCTCTAATGTCTAGTATACTGTATTGTCATATACAACATCTCTAATGTCTAGTATATTATATTGTCATATACAAAATCTCTAATGTCTAGTATACTATATTGTCATATACACGTCTCTAATGTCTAGTATACTGTATTGTCGTATACAGCATCTCTAATGTCTTGTATATTATATTGTCATATACAGCATCTCTAATGTCTAGTATACTGTATTGCAAGTATTTTGTCACAGGTCTGTTGTGCTCTCAAGTACTTTGAGTCATTGAGGTATGGAAACAATGGACTCTGTTCCATTACTTTCTGTATTTCCAGCACTTATACTTACACTCATTTAGGTCAGGGTTGTATTCAGCTGAAATTTACCTATAGATTTTTGGAGTATGGGGTTTTTGCTTATTTGTTTTTTCTTAATTTTTTTTATATTGGAGTATATTTGATTTACAATGTTGTGTTAGTTTCAGATGTACAGCAATGTGATTCAGTTATCTGTACACATATATCTATTCTGTTTCAGACTCTTCTCCCGTACAAGTTATTACAGACCTTTGATTAGAGTATAAACCTCCTGCTATACAGTAGGTCCTTGTTGATTATCTATTTTATATGTAATAGTGTGTATGTGTTTATTTTTAATGGGCACCAGCATCGTTCTGATTAGGCAGTGCCTGTATTTTACTACTAGTTAAATATTTAAAATACTGATACTGGTTAGGTATTCAGCAAGAGTTGAATGCATGTATTTTATCCTCATGGCACAAGTGAAGGTATTATTATCACTTCAATTTGCAGATAAGGAAATTGAGGCTCAGAGAGGACTTATGCAACCTCTTCATTCTTTTAGCATGTGGGAGGGAGCCAGGATTTGAAATCTGTTAGTCTATCCCCAAGTCAAAATGCTTTCTCTATTTTGTGTTGCCTGCTATGAATCTTTAATTTCTTAAACAGTCTGGTATTGAGTACATAGGGCATTTCATAACTCAAGTCTTATTTTTAAACTCTCCATCATCCAGGAAAGAAAAGCCAAATGGATCTGTTGTGTATAAAGTCTATTTCACATCTCACTACCTGCCAATCAGGCATGAGTCAGACTTCAAAGGTGTGCTTAAGCAAAATACACTGTAATCCATCAAGTGGAAGGCAATCATATATAACAGACGAATCACATAATCACTAGTCAACATGGAGTTAACCCTTGCCTCCTTTTAAAAGTCCTGTGCTGAAACATTTGCACGTATTCACAATGAAATACACGGACTTGACTTGTGAGAAAATGAATGTCTGTTATGTAAGCCAGCCAGTCTGTGGCATTTTGTTATGTCAACCTGAGCTGACTAATACACAGAAGAAATAACTTTTTCTAAGAGAAGCTTGGTTGAGTCAAGACCAATAAAAGTATAGATGACCTAGAACTTATATATTGACTAAAAATGAGTAGTTGTCAGATTACATATTCTTAGGATCTAACATAAATATTACTTATCAGCTAATATTTATGAGGCCCAAGTTAAAACACTTAATTCTGTAAGCAGAAAGTGCAACAAAATGTCTTTCAGAAAACACCAGCTTTAGGTGGGAGGTGGAAAGGAGGTTCAAGAGGGAGGGGACACATGTGTACCTATGACTGATCTGTGTGGATCAGATGGCAGAAGCCAACACATTATTGTAATTATCCTTCAATTTAAAATAAATTAAGAAAAAAACAGTTAAAAAGGCAAAAAGAAAACATCATCTTCGGGCTTCCCTGAGGGTTCAGTTATAAACAATCTGTCTGCCAATGCAGGAGACACAGATTCGATCCCTGATATGGGAAGATCCCACAGCAAAGCGCATGCGCCACATCCATTGGCCTGTGCTCTAGAGCCCAGGAGCTGAAACTTCTGAGCCCACCCACCACAATTACTGAAGCCTGTGCACCCTAGAGCCTGTACTTTGCAACAGGAGGAGCCACCGCAATTAGAAGCTCAAGCGCTGCAACTGGAGAGTAGCCCCTGCTCGCTGCAACTAAAAAAAGCCTGCACAGCAAAGAAGACCCGCAAGCCAATAAATAAATATATAAAGTTATATTTTTTAAAATGCCAGCTTTGATTGAAACTTTTGGTTNATGTAACAAGACCTGTGCCCAGCACTATCACCTGTGACCAGGCAGCTCTAATGCCTGGTCTAGTATACTATATTGTCGTATACAACATCTCTAATGTCTAGTATACTTATTGTCATATACACATCTCTAATGTCTAGTATACTATATTGTCATATACACGTCTCTAATGTCTAGTATACTGTATTGTCATATACAACATCTCTAATGTCTAGTATATTATATTGTCATATACAAAATCTCTAATGTCTAGTATACTATATTGTCATATACACGTCTCTAATGTCTAGTATACTGTATTGTCGTATACAACATCTCTAATGTCTTGTATATTATATTGTCATATACAGCATCTCTAATGTCTAGTATACTGTATTGCAAGTATTTTGTCACAGGTCTGTTGTGCTCTCAAGTACTTTGAGTCATTGAGGTATGGAAACAATGGACTCTGTTCCATTACTTTCTGTATTTCCAGCACTTATACTTACACTCATTTAGGTCAGGGTTGTATTCAGCTGAAATTTACCTATAGATTTTTGGAGTATGGGGTTTTTGCTTATTTGTTTTTTCTTAATTTTTTTTATATTGGAGTATATTTGATTTACAATGTTGTGTTAGTTTCAGATGTACAGCAATGTGATTCAGTTATCTGTACACATATATCTATTCTGTTTCAGACTCTTCTCCCGTACAAGTTATTACAGACCTTTGATTAGAGTATAAACCTCCTGCTATACAGTAGGTCCTTGTTGATTATCTATTTTATATGTAATAGTGTGTATGTGTTTATTTTTAATGGGCACCAGCATCGTTCTGATTAGGCAGTGCCTGTATTTTACTACTAGTTAAATATTTAAAATACTGATACTGGTTAGGTATTCAGCAAGCGTTGAATGCATGTATTTTATCCTCATGGCACAAGTGAAGGTATTATTATCACTTCAATTTGCAGATAAGGAAATTGAGGCTCAGAGAGGACTTATGCAACCTCTTCATTCTTTTAGCATGTGGGAGGGAGCCAGGATTTGAAATCTGTTAGTCTATCCCCAAGTCAAAATGCTTTCTCTATTTTGTGTTGCCTGCTATGAATCTTTAATTTCTTAAACAGTCTGGTATTGAGTACATAGGGCATTTCATAACTCAAGTCTTATTTTTAAACTCTCCATCATCCAGGAAAGAAAAGCCAAATGGATCTGTTGTGTATAAAGTCTATTTCACATCTCACTACCTGCCAATCAGGCATGAGTCAGACTTCAAAGGTGTGCTTAAGCAAAATACACTGTAATCCATCAAGTGGAAGGCAATCATATATAACAGACGAATCACATAATCACTAGTCAACATGGAGTTAACCCTTGCCTCCTTTTAAAAGTCCTGTGCTGAAACATTTGCACGTATTCACAATGAAATACACGGACTTGACTTGTGAGAAAATGAATGTCTGTTATGTAAGCCAGCCAGTCTGTGGCATTTTGTTATGTCAACCTGAGCTGACTAATACACAGAAGAAATAACTTTTTCTAAGAGAAGCTTGGTTGAGTCAAGACCAATAAAAGTATAGATGACCTAGAACTTATATATTGACTAAAAATGAGTAGTTGTCAGATTACATATTCTTAGGATCTAACATAAATATTACTTATCAGCTAATATTTATGAGGCCCAAGTTAAAACACTTAATTCTGTAAGCAGAAAGTGCAACAAAATGTCTTTCAGAAAACACCAGCTTTAGGTGGGAGGTGGAAAGGAGGTTCAAGAGGGAGGGGACACATGTGTACCTATGACTGATCTGTGTGGATCAGATGGCAGAAGCCAACACATTATTGTAATTATCCTTCAATTTAAAATAAATTAAGAAAAAAACAGTTAAAAAGGCAAAAAGAAAACATCATCTTCGGGCTTCCCTGAGGGTTCAGTTATAAACAATCTGTCTGCCAATGCAGGAGACACAGATTCGATCCCTGATATGGGAAGATCCCACAGCAAAGCGCATGCGCCACATCCATTGGCCTGTGCTCTAGAGCCCAGGAGCTGAAACTTCTGAGCCCACCCACCACAATTACTGAAGCCTGTGCACCCTAGAGCCTGTACTTTGCAACAGGAGGAGCCACCGCAATTAGAAGCTCAAGCGCTGCAACTGGAGAGTAGCCCCTGCTCGCTGCAACTAAAAAAAGCCTGCACAGCAAAGAAGACCCGCAAGCCAATAAATAAATATATAAAGTTATATTTTTTAAAATGCCAGCTTTGATTGAAACTTTTGGTTTTTTTATGACCAGATTGATTTCTTTTAGTTATCATCTTCTTTTTAAAATCACAGAAGTGGATAAGAAGGACTTCAAGTTTTCATACATATTTGAGACTTTTCCAGGGGAGCAGGTGGGCTGTTATTTCTCATTTTATAAGAAATTAATGCTCTCCATCTTTATTTTTGAGAAGTATGAAGAAGTTTGAATCTTGATCTATCTGTCAATAAAGCAGGAAGGTCTTGGGGTGGAGCCAGCACCCATATATGCTAAAGTTTGCCAGGTTACTGTAATATGTAGCGAGAGTTCTCACACACACACAAAATTGTTTACTTCCCAAGAAAACCATGCTCTTTCCAGATGTAGGCTTTCTCATATGACCCTTCTCTGCTTGAAATGCCCTTCTCCCTACTGTGTTTATTAATTATTTTTCTGTATTCCAAATTTCTTTTTGACACCATCTGACTTACACATAAATTTCTCTTCCTGGCCCAGAGAACCAGTTCTTAGTTAAGATACTACATTAGCCTCACAGTAGGGTACAAAGCATGGTACAAGCCTCTTCCATTTCTAGCCCCCAGCACAGAGATGGGCATGCATCAAGTGTTGGCAAATAAATGGTTACTTGATTTAGTATGTTGACTCATCTAGGAAGAACTCTTCCAACCTGACACCCAGGAATTCAACATGAGTACAACTGCACAGCCCCACCATGAAAGCATGGAATGTGAAAAATTCAACTACATTTTTAGAAAGTTGTTCTATTAAAATTCTGTTCATTAGAAAGGGACTCACAGACTTAGAGAAAGAACATATGGTTACCAGGAGAGAAAGGTGGGGAGGAGGGATACATCATGAGGAAGGGATTAACATTGACATACTGATACATTTCAAATAGATAACCAACAAGGACCTACTGTTTAACCTAAGGAATGCAACTCAATATTCTATAATAACCTAAATACTTTGGCCATCTGATGCAAAGAGCTGACTCATTGGAAAAGACCCTGATGCTGGGAAAGACATAGAGCAGGCACAGAAGGGGGCGACAAAGGATAAGATGGTTGGATGGCATCACCGACTCAATGGACATGACTTTGAGCAAACTCTGGGAGACAGTGAAGGACAGGGAAGCCTGTCCATGGGGTCTCAAAGAGTCGGACATGACTTAGTGACTGAACAGCAACAAACCAAATGGGCAAAGAATTTGAAAAAGAATAGATGCATGCATATGTATAACCGAATCAGTTTGCTGTGCACCTGAAATGAACACAGCATCGTTAATTACTTGTTCTCCAATATTAAATAAAAATTAAAAAACAAAACAATGCTATTAGAATGCACAAACAATAGCAGAAACTCCGATCTACCTGGGTGTTGACAGCAGAAGACACTGAGAGACAGCTACCTTCAGGTGTGGTTCTCAGATTAAGATAAGAGATGTGAACTTCCTCCCAGCTGCTGGGTGCAAGAGCCACATGGCTTTGGGTGATGTTGGGTTGTCTTCACGTGGCTTTGCTTCCCATCTGCCTCACTAGCAGCAAAGAGCATTTACTGTCGATAATTATTTAATTACCCTTGTCTGTTCCTATTGACAAATTAAAAGTCATTTATGATACGAATATAGTTAATGAGATAATCAGGAAATCAGGAAGTCTACAAAGCCATTCACAATTACTGTAACAAATTCTGCTGTTTAAAAAGCCCTCACATGGTCGCTGGTGTCTTGTTACTGCGCCTGCTCTTTGAATCAACCTAAACTTTCTCCTCTGCCATCCGGTGATAAGGGGTATATCCGGCCTAAGGGGTGGATGTGTGATGATTCATTTCTACCATCATAAAATGTCAAACGTCAGTGAGCACATCACCCTCACCTTTACTTCCTATTGGTATGTTGCTCTATGTGCTATGCTCACTTGTGTCTGACTCTTTGAGACCCCATGGACTGTAGCCCGCCAGGCTCCTCTGTCCACTGAATTTTCCAGGCAAGAATATTGGAGTGTGTTGCCATTTCCTCATCCAGGGGATCTTCCAGACCCAGGAATCCAATCCACATCTCTTGTGTCTCCTGTGTTGGCAGGTGGATTCTTTCCCACTAGCACCATCTGGGAAGCCTCTCCTATTGGTATAGATTATTTTATTTATGAAGTAGAAATGGAGATACAGATATAGAGAACATACATATGGACACTGAGGGGGAAAGAGGGTGGAATGAATTGGGAGATTGGCATTGACATGCACACACTCTTCATATTATGTATAAAATAACTAATAAGAACATACTGTATAGCATAGGATGAGGAACTCTACTCGATGCCCTGTGGTGATCTAAATGGAAAGGAAATCCAAAAAAGAGGAAATATATGCAAACATACCGCTGATTGACTTTGCTATACAGTAGAAACTAACACAACATTGTAAAGCAGCTCTAATAAAAAAAGAAAGAAAAGAGTTAAGGAAGTTAACCAAAGAGTCTCTTCCCAGTGCTCATCTGAGCACAGTGGTATTTATGGCAAATTCTCCTCCCCATCTTAAGAGAGTCAGCTATCTCCCAGCCATTCCCTAAACCTTCAGAGAAGGAGCTGTGAGTCCTCCACCCCTGAGGGAAGCCCGTGATCTCTCTTCTCTCTCCCTTCTCTAACCACATTCTTTAACCACTTCCTCTAGCCTCATTCGCACTCCAAGACTTCCTTTCTCTGGCATCCATGGTCTCTGTTTTTCTACTGGTCCCTTTCTTTCTGTATGCAAAAATATACGCTTGCTTTCTCAACACATCACTTAAACAAAACTTGCCTTCTCTTGATTACAGAGTAACTATGGGAAAATTGTAGAGACTTCCGCTACACTATTCAAGGCCTAGTCTGAAGTACCCCCAGCATTTCAGTGGCTGATCACAGTGATAGGTGGTAATCAGCAGCTGTGCTGTCCCTCTCTGCCCAGTCACTCAGTCGTGTCCGACACCAGGGCACTCATCCAACATGACAGCTCAGCATTCACGTCTACATCAATATTTTAATCAACCAACACTATACAGTAGAGGAAGATGGAGAGTCAAACACCATTAATTAAATTCTTCTACCCAGAAGTGACTCACAGTTCATTTCTGCTCTCATTGCATTGGTCAAAGAGAGTTACATGGCCTTGCCAAGGGGTAGGAAATACCATTTTCCCGCATGATATGATGAGAAGGGAATTCCTGGGACTGAAGGTGCCTCTTATCCAAAAACCAGGATAGTATCAGGAAAACCGAGTCAATAGTCACCCTGGGGGAAAAATAGATATTGGTGAACAGTTGTGATATCTGCCACACTCACTATGCAAGATATTTAAGGCTTTCTAAGCCTCCGTGGCTTTGTGTGACAAATACTGCCCTCACAAACTGGTTGTGATGGTTAAAAAATACCATGTTGAGTTGTCAAGATTCTCCAGAGAAGCAGAACCAAGAGAGAGAAAGAGAGAAGAGATGAGTGAGGGGTCGGGGGTTGGGGGAGGATTTTAAGGAACTGGCTTACACAATCATGGTTATTAACAAGTCCAAAATTTGTCTGGTGGGCTGGAATTTCTGGCAAGAGTCAATACTTTGGCAGGTTTGAGTTGGGAAGCAGAATTCTTTTCTAAATCTTTTTTCTTTAGGCCTTCAACTCACTGAATGAAGCCCAGCTACTATATGGAAGATAATCTGCCTTACTCAAAATCTTCTGATTTAAATGTTAATTATCTCTAAAAAATACCTTCCTGGAAATATCTAGATTGCTGTTTAATCAATCAACGAGGCACCATAATCTAGCCAAGCTGACACATAAAATTAACCATTACATAGCATGCAATATTCCCAGTGTAGGGCTAGCTTGCTTCTACTAAGTGTTAAGTAAATATTAGAATTTTTAAAAATTTCTTTTCAGAGCATTTATAAATTTCTTTCAACATAGACAGTGAATATTTTAGAGGAACTCAAGACCATCAAATGAAAATATGGTTGAATGATATTTCACAGTATAAAATTTTGTGGGGCTGGTTGTGGTTATTTGAGAGACCGTTTGCTTAAATTATATGATTAACATGTACTTTTATCAAACTTTGAATACTCATCATGTGCTCAGAACCCTTCAGGGTACTAAGGCTACAAATAAGAAGGCAGCCCACCATCATCAGAAATCCCAAAGGTCACCGAGGATGACTAATATGATTCAATATATAATTCAATAGCGTGAGTCTTGCTATAGCATAGGTATAAGACAACATATAAATACTGTGGAAAGAGAAATAATAACATCAGAGGCTCGGAGATATGCATGGCTTTTATGCTGACAGGCAGCTAATAGTTAAAAAGCAGACGAATTATGGACCATTGCATGTACATAAGCAAGGAGATGGGAAGACTTTTCATGGTGGAGACTGCTGATGGAGAGACACCCACACGACCTGGAGAGCAGGATGAACAGGAGGAGCATTATCTTTCGAAATCACATTGGACCTCTCTCTCATCCATCCAGGTGGCTCTAGCCCTGTCTTCTGCTTGTAGGCTGCAGTTGAGTCTTGGCATGGCCGCCAGGTCCTTCACAAATAGGGTCCTTTGAACATTCCTGTAATGATCTCTGAGTTTTCTTACATACCACTGACCCGCTGAGGATATGCTAATGCTTCTTCCTGCAGTACTCAGCTAAACAAACTTAATTATTTTCCCTCTGAGCCGCCGTATGACCCCACACGAATTTCCATGGTGGCACACAATGCTTTGTAATGTACTTATTTATGTATGCTGATGTCTTTGCCCCATAGACTTAGGGCTCTTTTGGGGAAGGAGTCATGTTTTATATGCTGCTGCATCGTAGGGTCTAGATCGGTAGCCAGCATTTACTGGAAGCTCAGTATATGCTGATGGAATTAATAAATTACAAATGAAAGCCAGGAGCTAAATGCATAGCTATTGTTGAGTAGACACAAATGTATTTCAGGTTAAATTAAATATCTGTGACTACTTCAGAACTCGTATTAGTACTTTTCATGGCATCAGTGTCACAACTGATAACGATGCTGAAAAAGGCAAATGCATTGAAATATTTATCTTGAGGTTCTAGAAGGAACCATGTGCTCTAATTATGCAAATCCAGTATATTGAGTACCAAACAATAGACCATGGACTTTCAGGTTAATGAAAAGGGTGAAAATAAAACTTAGCTATAGCTTAAAAGCACTTGAAAATGGATCTCAGATAAATATAGCTATAGCACAAGGTGGGAAGGATCAAGAAATATACTTTTTAAAAAGAAATATTTCTTTATTTCTGGAACAAAATTTATTCTTTAAATTTTTTTCATTGCTTAGCAGATTTGTTACAAGTTTGCCTCCTCCTCCTCATTCTTTTCACAGAAAGGAACTTTTGGTTATTAATTTTTTTATACTTTTTGTATACTCCATATATCATCCAAAAATATCCTCACAAAAACATACTCAAAGCTACGTTTGATCAAATATCTGTGCATCCCATGGTCCAGACAAGTTGATACAAAATTAACTGTCACAGTCAGACATCTAACAATAGGGTTTCAAAGTTTATAAAGCAAAATGATAACACTAAAGTTAAAAAATATGCATATCTATACTGATAGCTGGAGATGTTATCACTTTTTTTGCTGTACTTTGTACAATAAGTAGACAAGGATTTCAGTATAGTCATCCAATGAATTTTTAACTTCTGGTAATATACTTTTTGGAAAAGGCAATGGCACCCCACTCCAGTACTCTTGCCTGGAAAATCCCATGGGCAGAGGAGCCTGGTAGGCTGTGGTCCATGGGGTTGCTAAGAGTCGGGCATGACTGTGTGACTTCCCTTTCACTTTTCACTTTCATGCATTGGAGAAGGAAATGGCAACCCACTCCAGTGTTCTTGCCTGGAGAATCCCAGGGACAAAGGAGCCTAGTGGGCTGCTGTCTATGGGGTCGCACAGAGTCGGACACGACTGAAGTGACTTAGCAGCAATATACTTTTCAGTTCTAGATATTGCATCTGGCTCTTTTTTAATGGCTTTTATTTTTCTGCTAAGATTCCCTACCCTTTCACTCATAGGTTCGCTCTTTCCATGAACATAATTTCAGTAGCTATGTTAATGTTCCTGTCTGCTAATTCCATCAGCTAAATTATCTTAAGATTGTTTCTATTGGCTACTTTATGTTTTGGTTTGGGGTCATATTTTCCCACTTTTTTACTTTTGTAGTATATATTTTAATTGTAGTTTCAACCTTGTGAATATGTCTCCAGGATGTTTAATCCATGTGGATTACATTTCAGTAGGGATATTTATATATGGGAATCACAAAGTTTCAAAGGTTTGCTCAAACCCTCAAAACAAACATGCCCCAGAGATGAACTTACACCTAAATTTATTTACATTTTCACTCAAGTAATGACCCTTAAGGACATCAATGTACTGGATGTTCTGTTCACATATGCTTATGCTGCTATTGTAAAGGTATACACTGATAACATATATGTCCCCAAGTGGTGGTCAAAATGATTTTCCTCCCAGGTATTCTCATTTAGTAGGTCTTCTAGGCAAAGATAGAAAGACTAGGAAACCTAGAAAGGCTCATTATCAGGAAGATCTTTCCTAAAAAGAGTAGAAAAATACCACAGTGAATAGTCTCAGATCCCGAGAAAGTGGAGTCCCATCCCGTCCTCCCGCTGGCACCCAGAGCAAAGCCCAGATAAATCATTCTCCTTAGTTTGCACTTGAATTTTCCTTTGTTGTGAGAATTGGAATCACACTGAGCTTGTCAGATCATTTTAAGGATTACATGAAATAAATTGTGTCACCTTTTGGGTTCATGGGTTCATGGTAAATACTTGATCAACATTTATTGAACCCAAATATTGAGATTGCTACTGTTAAGTTATTGGAAGAAGCAAAACTTCAAACTTTACGTAGATTGTGACGTGGTACATTTCCGAGTCTGTTTGCTCATTTGTAAAATGGGGAGAGTTTTACCCACCACTTGGAGAAATAGGGTAGATGAACTGAAGCGATCAGGCAAAATGACCATTCCAGTGCCTGCTAAAAAGCCTCCTTATAATACTAAGACCTTTTGCTTAATGTTAATTTTTTAGTGTGCAGTTACACAGATGCATTCTGTTTGCATTTTCTAAAGCTTTAGGGCAAAAAAAAAAAAAAAAAAAAAAGAGCACTGCTCCATTTAACCCATCTTCTCTCCCCCACACACAGACACTCATTTCTTTCCAACCGTTTTCCTTTCTCTATCTTCTTTCTGCTTTAGGCTCAAGTGGATTAACTACTTCTGAGCGTTAGAGACTGAGATGAATCCTCCAGAAGAAATCTCATTACAGATGGTCCAGAGCTACACTGATTAGAATGCTTACTGTTCCAGCACTAGGACACGTTTAGAGGTGAGAAAGATAAAAACATTTCTTTCTTAAGCTGAGGATTTCCCAGAAGGTAATAGGAAAAGAGTCTAAATCAAGGTTAAAAAAAATGAATACATTATCTGTTTGATGTTTACCCATTGGCAGGTCTTAAAAGTTAAGAAGAAAGTAATGTCTTTGAGGGGGTTCGCATTTAAAATCAGTTATGAACAGAATCCAATGGTTTTGAGTGTTTGCCTGAGATAAGCTCCCCAAAACCTGATTCTCAGAGTCAAAGATTTTAAGTTTCCGTTAGTTTTCCTTTCTCCATTCTCCTAAAGTGATTAAAAAAAAAAAGAAGAGAGAGAGTGTTGTACAGCTGCTTATTAACTTTGCAACCTTGAGCAATTCACAGAAACGATGTGTGGGCATCCTCTGGTTATTTGTAAAGTGAGAGAGTTAATTCTTTGCTTCTATTCCTGCGATTCCCTGTCCTGTTCCAGGTCCTTGATTTTTCTCTTCAAGGCAGTCTCAGAAACGATCCTTCCTGCCATTATCCTTCCAGGTCAACTCTTCACATAGCTCCTGGAACTATTTTTGGTCAAATGAAAATGTGATATATTTTTGCAAATCTTTGATCTTTGACTGTGGCAGCAATCTTCTTCAACTGCCACCTCTCTGTCGGAACCAGTCATTATAAATAAGGTCATGTGGTATTTAAGAATAAAATTTGCATTAGTCGCTCTGTCAGTTAAGAGCTCATTCAATCTCCCTGTGTGCAGTGACACTTCCTAGACTTCCTTTAAGTTAAATTGAGGGCAAGTGACTCATTCCAACTAACGAAGATCTGCTGCCAAGGTTGTTAAGAGGCATGTGCCTCCTCCCCTTCTGTTTCAGTGACCAGGAAGACCGTGAGATCCTGTTCACTCAAGTAAAAAAGGAAGAGAGATGCTCTTCCCATACTGGATTTGGCATAAATGAGAAATGAACTGTCACTGAATTACACCGATGAATATCGGAGGCCTCTTTGTTTTCACAGCACAGCACAGCATTTGTTGTTGTTCAGTCACTAAGTTGTGTCTGACTCTGTGACCCCACGGACTGCAGCACGCCAGGCTTCCCCATCCTTCACTGTCTCCTGGAGTTTGCTCAAACTCATGTCCCTTGAGTCAGTGATGCCATCCAACCATGTCATCTTCTATATCTCCCATCTCCCCCTGCCCTCAATCTTTCCCAGCATCAGGATCTTTTCTGATGAGTCAGTTCTTCGCGTCAGGTGGCCAAAGTATTGGAGTTTCAACTTCAGCAGTAGTCTTTCCAATGAATATTCAGGGTTGATTTCCTTTCAGTTTGAATGGTTTGCAGTCCAAGAGACTCTCAAGAGTGTTCTCCAGCACCACAGTTTGAAAGCATCAATTTTTTAGCACTCAGCCTTCTTTATGGTCCAACTCATATCCATACATGACTATTGGAGAAACCACAGCTTTGACTATATGGACTTTTGTTGGCAAAGTGATGTCTCTGCTTCTTAATACACTCTCCAGGTTTGTCATAACTTTCCTTCCAAAGAGCGTTTTAATTTCATGGATGCAGTCATTGTCCACAGTGATTTTGGAGCCCAAGAAAATACAGTCTGTCACTGTTTCCACTTTTTTCCCTTCTATTTGCCATGAAGTGATGGAGCTGGATGCCATAATCTTAGTTCTTTAAATGTTGAGTTTTTAGCCAGTTTTTTCACTCTCCTCTTTCACCCTCATCAAGAAGATCTTTAGTTCCTCTTCACTTTCTGCCATTAGAGTGGTATCATCTGCATGTCTGAGGTTGTTGGTATTTCTCCCAGCAATCTTGATTCCAGCTTTGATTCATTCAGCCCCACATTTCACATGATATAGCCTGACTAAGAAAGATGCTAACATTTTACAGTTAAAAGGGTTCACAGAAAAATCTTGATTCTGAGCTTTAATGAAAATCCAGAAAACCTCTGAAATTGGATTTGAGCACCTGGAAGGCAGCAGTGCACTGCTCCTTGTGGCCACTGAAACTCATAGTCTCATCTGTCTTTTCCCTTTTTCTCTAATTTTTATTATCTGCCTAACTACTGTTCTGTGTATTTGAGTTTTTAACCTCTGTTCAGTTCAGTTCAGTTGCTCAGTCGTGTCTGACTCTTTGCCAACGCATAGGGCTGTAGCACGCCAGACTTCCTTGTCCATCACGAACTCCCGGAGTTTACTCAACCTGTCCATTGAGTTTGTGATGCCATCCAACAATCTCCTCTGTCATCCCCTTCTCCTCCCACCTTCAACCTTTCTCAGCATCAGGGTCTTTTCCAATGAGTCAGTTCTTCTAATCAGGTGGCCAAAGTATTGGAGTTTCAGTTTCAACTTCAGTCCTTCCAATGAGTATTCAGGACTGATTTCCTTTAAGATGGACTGTTTGGATCTCCTTGCTGTCCAAGGGACTCTCAAGAGTCTTCTCCAACCTCACAGTTCAAAGGCATCAGTTCTTTGGTGCTCAGCTTTCTTTATAGCCCAACTCTCACATTCATACATGACTACTGGAAAAACCATACCTTTGACTAGACAGAACTTTGTTGGCAAAGTAATGTTTCTGCTTTTTGATATGCTGTGTAGGTTGGTCACAACTTTTCTTCCAAGGAGTAAGCATCTTTAATTTCATGGCTGCAGTCACCATCTGCAGTGATTTTAGAGCCTCCCTCTCTCTGCAAATAAAGTCTCTCATTGCTTCCATTGTTTACCCATCTATTTGCCATGAAGTGATGGGACCAGATGCCATGACCTTAGTTTTCTGCATGTTGAGTTTTAAGCCAACTTTTTCACTCTCCTCTTTCACTTTTATCAAGAGGTTCTTTAGTTCTTCTTCACTTTCTGCCATAAGGGTGATCCCATCTGCATTTCTAAGGTTATTGATTTTCTCCCAGCAATCTTGATTCCAGCTTGTGCTTCATCCAGCCCAGCGTTTCTCATGATGTACTCTGCATATAAGTTAAATAAGCAAGGTGACAATATACAGGCTTGGCATACTCTTTTTCCTATTTGGAACCAGTCTGTTGTTCCATGTCCAGTTCTAACTGTTGCTTCCTGACCTGCATACAGATTTCTCAAGAGGCAGGTCAGGTGGTCTGGTATTCCTATCTCTTTTAACCCCTGATTACAGCTCAAAATACAGTTCAAACCCCCTAATGTGGCATAATGGGTCTTTCCTGCTTTAGGCCTATTTGTCCCTGCAGCCTTAAATGAACTTACCCACAAAATGGAAATAGAGTTATATATGTAGAAAAAAGACTTATGGCTACTGGGAGAGGGAAGGAAGGCTAAACTGGGGAATCGGGATTGACACATGCACACTGTGTGTGGGCGTGTGTGTTAAGTCGCTTCAGTCACGGCCAACTCTGTGGGACCCTATGGACCGTAGCCCACCAGGCTCCTCTGTCCATGGGATTCTCCAGGAAAGAATACTGGAGTGGGTTGCCATGCCTTCCTCCAGGGGATCTTCCCAACCCAGGGATCAAACCTGAGTCTTCCGTGGCTCCTGCATGGCAGGAGGCTTCTTCACCCTTGAGCAACTGGGGAAGTCCCATATACCCACTATTCTACGATAAATTGGTAAGTATTAAGGGCCCACTGTATAGCACAGGGAATTTTCCTCAATATTTTGTACTGGCCTCTATGGGAAAAGAATCTAAGAAAGAGGGAATATATGTGTAACTGATTCACTTTGCTGCACACCTGAAACTAGTGCATTGTAAATCAACTATACTCAAAAACAAAAACAAAAACAAAAAAAACCCCAGCACCAAATTCACCAGTAAGATTGCATTGTTAGAAGTTGTTCCATGATTCTATTGCATTCCATGCATCTATTGCCTTGAATATTCCGGTCTCTTTGTCTGGAGTAGCCTTCTTGCACTGTTCATTTTTCAATATCCAGTTCCTATTTTACCTCTTTGGGAAATCTCTGCAATGCCATGCTTATATTTCTCTCAGAGATTTCTCCCTTCTAACACTCAACCTTTTGTTCTATCTTATTTATCTTTGAATTCTCAAATCCCACTACAGTGCCTGGCGTGGTCGAGGTGCACAGTCCCTGCTAATGGGGTAGCTGTTGAACGACAGGATTTATTTTTTCAAATCGCAAAGCAGCTTGCACACATGTTAACAAAGCAAATGATACAGAAAAGCTCATGGTGGAAGGAATATTCCCCCTGCCCACTCTTAGAACCACTACTCAGGAGCAGCCTCTTTTTCATACCTTTCTGCTTTTATTTATTCTATTGTTGGCCTCCATTGCTCTAAGGATGATGTTTGAAACTGTACTTCTCGATTTATTGTTTTTCTTCTTCTCATGCTACCCTCTTCCCAGCATTTGATGGTACTATTGCCAGGCTTTACATTCTGTCAGTTGACTTTATAAATCTAATAGCAAGCTCAAATTCATATTTTTTTCTGTTCCTTTGATAGTGTCTCTTAAAGTTAGCTTCTTCCTCCACATCTCCCTTCCGCCCCCACAGCCTCATTCTGTAGGCAACACTTTATGCTGACAAGGATGTTCATATTTATATTATTTTTTTACCCTAATCAGGTCTTCTCTGATTTATTGAGTTGACCATAAATTTTGTTTGATTGTAAGGTTAAGATTGTAAGGACAATCCTGAATGAATTTATTGGCCAACTCCATATTTATTCTTTCAGCTCAATTCCTTTGTTCTTACAGCAAAACCAGGTCCCCCCTCCAATATTCTTACTTACGTCTCCCCACTCTCAATACATGCCTCCTTCCTAGACAATCCATTGCCAATCTGTCTTTCAAAAGCCGACAAAAGCTTTTTTCTATTGTGAAAGCATCCAGACAGATCTGTTTTTCTCTCCTTTCATTTTCCCTTGTTTACTATTTCCTAAATCATTATGAAAGCACAGTTGCTGAAAGGTGGGCCAGGGACTATTCCAGGCACTCTGTGTGTGAAAAGATAAATATAGTCTTGCAAGCTAGGGAAACCAGAAGTCAACATTTTTCTTTGTAAGCACAGTTTAGACTTAATGGGCTGAATTAGTAAATCCAGAAACTGACCTGTTTTAGAGCCGAGTCTATCATTTTTATAATAATGTGGTATTTCTGAAGTATAATTCTGCAGTCCTTACTGTTCAGAGCTGTCAGGCTCACTGAGGAAGCAGCCAGTGTGAGGGAGGGGTTGATAATCAGAACCACTTTAATTAGCTAATTAGCCAGTGTGATTAGCCCAGCACTGCAAGATTGGAATCTAGGGTTCCTGATCCAATTCTAGCAGTTGTTGGTTGTTGGACAACATCAAGCAAGTGGCCTTAAAGTCTCTGAACTTATTCAATACTTGAGAAGTTTGGAAACCACTTCCAAGGTCATTTCAAACCTTAACCACCAATAATATGACTCCCCTGGTAAGGATGCTGTGGTCTTCTTATTTCTTTCTGCTGTCAGAATAACTGTGATGTCAGTCTGTGAAGGGACTCTTTGGTGACTTTTTTAATGAATGTGTGTGTGTGTGTGTGTGTGTGTGTGTGTGCTTGGTTGCTCAGTCATTGCTGACTCTTTGCAAAGCTGCAGACTGTAGCCTGCCAGGCTTCTCTATCCATGGAATTTTCCAGGCAAGAATTCTGGAGTGGGCTGCCATTTCCTGGAACCAATACTGAGACTGCAGAGAAGAGAGATGGATGAAAACCATATTCTCATGTCGTCTGTCTTCATTGACTTCTCCTGAGAGCAAAGCCTGAGATAAGAACTTAGGTGCAGGTATTTTGTAACATTCTTGCAGGAAGGAGTGAGGGAGTAGGGAGAAGGAAAGAGAAGAAAAGGAAAAGCCCATTTGAAGGTATGTCTTCATGTTTCCGCAAAGTGCCCAACTGAACTCTAGTCTACATATTCCCTTCCACAGGGCCTTCTCTGATGCTGCAGGAGCTTCTTAGCCTGAGAGCAAGTCCAGCCCAGNCTTTCCCTTCCACCTCTCTGTGTTTTCTCTTGTGGTATTATCATCCTGGACTGAGTTCAAAGAAATGCGGGATGCTGAGCCCCGGGGTATAAATGAACCCTCCCCTGACTCGGTCTGAATCCCTGATACAGAAGGCTTCCCTCGTTGTTAGGGTTAGCAGATACAATTTATTCTTCCAGACATCTGACAACCTTACTCCTTATGCAGGCACTGGGGTGACTGGGAACTTCTCCTAAGTCCTATGCTGCTTCTCTCCCGACTTTGTTCTAGGTGGTGGTGTCCTTGTGCCTCAAGTCACTAAACCTCATACCTTAATAATGGACACGATACAGGGAAAGAAAACAACTCTCTGAGAAGGTCAGGCACTGCTGGAGGTAATTACAAAAGTTACAGATAGCCCTGTGTTGCAATGCATGAAGGCTAATGGGTATTTAATCTAAAGCCAACACTCTGGAATCAGACACATCCTAATTCCAATCTCAGGGAAATTTACACTTTGGTCTGTGCCAGTTTTCTCATCTAATGAAGATAATGATAGCATTTATCTGGTAAGGCTGCTGCAGGAATATATATATGTATATATATATGAAGGAGATATTGCATAGTAGGTGACCAGTGACCAATAAGTGCTTTTGAATGAATGAACCTTCCTAATGACATTGGAGTCTGTCCCAGCCCGTGTTAGCAGGGGTATTGTGACTTAACTGAAGCTCCTGTAGACTAAAGAAGACTCCCTTGAGCTATTTCCTTGAGTAAAGTTTTCAATGACCTACGGAAAGGAAAGGGGAGGAGACGGCCACTGACCACATGCTTTCCACGAGGCCTCTTATGTGCACCACTGTTTTATCCTCATGGGATGAGGAGTGTGACTCCACTTTACAGGTGGGAAAACCAAAGCTCAAAGGAGGACAGCTGAGTGACTCCCCAGCCTACACCCTCCACCTGTGCCCCAGAAGAGAATCCACAGAGCCTCCTCCTTGTGACTAAAGCCTAGAGAGACAATGAGGTGCAAAACAGGGGAACCCACAGAGCAGTTCAACTGGTGCCTTTGCCAAAAACATCTAAAGCCTGGCTGGATAAGTCACAAGGTTGCAGAAGAACTGACACGGATTGAGAGACACAAAAAATTCACTGCTTATTCAAAGTCCCCACTCTCAGCCTGCTGATCACGTGATGCTGGTCCCTTGCCCTGCGCTGGTCCCTCTTCAAGCCCATCCAGACACTGTCTTTGTGCAACTCTTTCCTTGGTGTGTCTTCAACTTGAGCACACATATTTTTTTATTTATCAAAGTGAGATCATGTCTCCTCAGCTCTAAATTGAGGACAAAGGTCCTCCTGTGACTTTGTCTCCTCTACTGGCCCTGAAAAACCCAATGTAATCATAGTAATACTAAGAGCCAACACTCAGATAGCTCTTACCATGTGCCAGGCATTGCTATGAGCCTCGAGAGTAACTCATGAAACCTCAAGTGGCAATAGGAGAGCCTATCATTGTCATCCTCATTTGACAGACGAGGCAAGAAAGACACAAAGAGGTGAAGTAATTTGCTCAAGGTCACACAGGTAGTAAGGGGTGAAGACAGGAACTGAACCCTGAGAGTCTGATTTCAACTTTGTGCTCTGGAGGGTGCAGGAAGGCTCCCTTGAAGCTTCTGGGGATGGCAGTTAATGGTCAGGTTAGAGTCAGACCTCAGCCTGGCTCCTCCCATTAATAAGAAGTTTAACTTGCAAAGTTATTATCTAATCATCACCTGTGCAGGCTAACTAGCTCAGAGCCTTGGAAATCTTGCTATAATACTCAGACGATGCATTGAAAATCGCTTTCCATTATTCTTAATAAAACTTCAGCTGCTTCCCATTGCCTGGGATACAGTGAAGTACCCTTTGTCCCATCCTCTTTCATTTCTGCTCATTCTCTCACCTCACATTTAACTATCAAGCTGAGAACTCACATCCATTTGGTTATTTGAAATTCCCTTGAGTGGGAGAGTTTGTACCCGCTGCACCTTCTCCCTGAGATGCTCTTTTCCCAGCTGTTCACGGGGGGCTCTATCTCAGCCTGCAGATGTGTAAAGAGCACCCTCTGAAAGGCTTCCCTTTCCCCATTACCCCTCCATTCCTCTCCCATCACCCTTGCTTAATTTCACCATCCTACTACTTACTGCTATAGTCCCAAGCTAGCCTGCCACTTTCACCCACAAGTTGTAACCTGGGATTTCACAGAACCCTGCCTGGATAAAACCTGCATTATAAGGCCCTTTATTCACTGACATCTGGGCTCTGGACCTCAAAGGATCAGTTTCACAACCTGGACTGCCCCAGCTTCCAGTCTTTGCTTGGGCCTCCGTCTCCTCTCCCCACCATAATCTACACCTGTAACCTCTCCATGAATTTGGGGACTGTTCACTGGGACCCTTTTCTACTATTGTTTCATGATTTTCATTTTGGTTGGGCTGGCCATATATGCAGTTGAGTGTGTGGAGGGGTTTCTGACCCCACGTTGGAAAAGACCTTGGAAGAGGGTATTATAACACTGGGATAAGCTGCCCTCTTAGAAAACCCTCTCCACCTTCCAGATAGTGCTTTCATTTCACCTTGCAATGGACAGACTGCCTTTGCACAGTGGGAGGGGGCCTCGTGACTATAATTGCACTGGGTTGTCAGTGATGTTCAGTGGACATCTGGAGGGAGCCAGCTGTGTAGGGGGCGACAGACCCAGGTGTGATCCCTACTACTTCAGCTGCTGAATGGAAGTGTAAACTTGGACAAATTACCTGATATTCTCATACCTGTAGTTAATCATGTGAAGAACAAACCATAGTAATAATACATATCTTATAATGTGTGCATGCTAAGTTGCTTCAGTTGTGTCTGACTCTCTGCAGCTCTATGGACTGTAGCCCGCCAGGCTCCTCCATCCAAGGGATTCTCCAGGCAAGAATACTGGAGTGGCTTGCCATGACCTTCTCCAGGGGATCTTGCCAACCCAAGGGTCGAACCCGCATCTCATTATGTTCCCTACATTGGCAGGCAAGTTCTTTACCATAAGCACCACCTGGGAAGCCTCTATCTTAGAGAATAATATATTGATATATTACTAATATATATTATATTAATTATTATTATTATTAAAGATTATTATAGTATAATTAAAATACTATAATAATGTATATATCTATTACATATCTTATTTTTCACTGAAAAAAATACATTATTGGACCAAGCAAGATGTTTGTCACACTGTACTTATTCTACTAATATTTTCCATCCATCCTTCTCCTTGTTTGTACACCTCACATCTCACATGGTTCTGTGCCCAGAGTTATCCCTCAATAAGTATTGGGTGGATTAAAGGAAAGAAAGAAACTATTTTCCTATCACCAGGTCTGTTCTCAGGGATTTGTGATCTCCCATTTGAAAGACTTTCAGAACACCTCATCAGGACTGGAGAGCCCAAAACAGACCTACACGCCCCAGATGAGTGTCTCCAGAATGAATGGAAGGTGGGTGGAGCTGTACAAGAGTGAGGCAATGTCTGCCACTTGAATTCAAAACGGCAAGTAAACACTTAGTTCACAGGACAAATGAAACCAGAGACATTTCCTCATCAGCAGCTTTGATGTTGTGAAAGACATCCCGGAAAGCACCTGGGAGACCTTCCCTGAATCAGCTCCAACATAGAAACCTTTCTGAATGGACCCGTTACCCGCTTCCTGTCACATTACTGGGATGGAAATCAGGCATCAGATCTGAAACTCAGCCGGGAGTGTCCCCACCAGAGACGCCGTGGTCCAGGATGAGAGTGTACACTCGGGGGCCTCACTAAGTTGGTGGAGAGTTCCCAGGCACAGCACCGGGGCTTTCTGATCCTCGTCAGTTCCTGATAAAAGGTTGCACAATCTAGCTGTGTTCTCTGAAGGAGTTCCCAGGTGGGCAGTCTGGCGGAGAAGTGGAGCCCAACACTTCTGCAGAGGAGTAGGGAACGGCACGGTCACCTAAAAGTCAGGGACTTCCCTGGTGTTCCAGTAGTAAAGAATCTGCCTACTAATGTAGGGGACATGGGTTCGATTCCTGGTCTGGGAACTGAGATCCTTCATGCCACAGGGCAGCTAGGCCCACACACCACAACTACCCAGCCCACTCAGGGCAACAAAGACAGCACAGCCAGAAAAATGAGCAAAATAATAATATAAAAAGTCAGAAGACTTGGCTTAATAACAGCAAAGAAATCAAGGGAGAAATGCTTATTTTCTGTCCACACCTACCTTCTCTTTATATGCCTTTCAAAGAAAAATAAAATATAGTTTGATCTAGATAATAATTATCATCTTCATCATTATAGGAATTAAAATATCACAGTGATATATCTAGGCTGAATCCTAATGACTGAGGAAGAAACACCCAAACAGAGAAGGCAGACTGAGGCCACTAAGAGGTTGAAAATATCCCAAGCAGACAGTACAGAATGAGCTAAGGCATGCTGTTTGTCTTTCTCTCTCTTTATTTTTTGGCTCCATATTTTTTCCCCTATCTATTTGTTCTTTTGTTTGCCCCTGTCTTTCAATCTCTGCTTCAACTATTCAACTCATTTTCTTTAAACTAATACATTTCTGTATTGATAATTATTTGGACTCCAACTTATTTCTGGTTAATGGATGCTGTACTTGCAATTTGGTACTCTTCATTCATTCATTTATTCATTCATTCAACAGGATGTTAGTGTCTGGTACGTGTCTGATACCTGTGATCAGAATTAAAGCAGAGAGAAGAAAAAGATCTGCTTTATAACCCCCAAGAAACTCACAGTCTAGTAGAGGAAGCTGACCCGAATCAGCTTACTGTGGTTTATATAAGTCAATCATTCATTTAGTCATGTATTCAACAACTGCATATTGAGTTCCTACTGTGTGCTAGGGATTCAAAGAAAGGTCAGGAGTGAACGTCCTTGCCACTGTGGCATATACAGTCTCTTTGCAGAAGCTTGGGGCATGATTGGGATCTGAGAAGACTCCAAGACATAGGTAATGGGGAAATTATGGGTTGTGAAAGAAGATTCTCTTCTTCTTTGTCCACCTTTCTCTAAGCACTAGTGTCAATTTCTGGAACAGATACTGGTTACCCATAGCAACGTCTTAAGCAAGCAATAAAGACTGGAGGAAAGTACATGTTCACTCCGTAACAATAAATTATCCACACGACCCTCTCAGTATGTCGATCAGGAGCATCAAAGGAGCTCTTGGTTAATTAGAAGTGCTCTGGTGCTTCATCCTTAGAGTGGGTGGTGTTGATTTGGGAAGAAATGTTTAAAATTTTTATCTTGCCCTAAAATTTTCATCTTCATTATTTGCATAAACTCAGTTACTTATAATTTTGGAAGAAGAAAAGTACTTGGATTTTTTAAAGTTTCATAAAACAATTTCTAATCCTCTAGCTATCTTAGAATGGAGCCCAAACATCTTAATTAGACTTTCAAGTGCTTATATGATCCAAGTTCAGTTGTCTCTCCATCCTGTCTCTTTACCCGCTCCTTCTTTTGCACTCATTTAATTGAAAAGCTTTCACATTCCTTGGTAGACATCTCATAGGGGAGAAACTGTGGTATATTCCCTGCTTTGTTTTATCTCTGTTCTGGGGACCACGTTGACCTGTAGTTCATTGGGATGAAATCTTCAAAGCACAAAACCTCATTTCTTAGAGTCTATCATCTTATACATCTAATTTGGATTGCTTTCCTGAAGCGCATCAACTGTCATTTGCTGACTTCAAAGAACTTCCAGTGCATCTCTGTTTATTTATATCTTCACGTGCCCACCTTGCCATCGCTCAATGGGTGGTCTCGCCCAACACAAACTTTCAATTCTCACCTTCAAGTATGTGATTCTTCAATCTATATCTAAACCCAGAGGCCCATCTCTACATGTCAAGTCTGCTGGGGACGTGATCATACCCTTCAGATTCGTCCACAGGAAGGTAATGAGGCTGGAGGTTTTATCCACAGGATCCTGTCCACACTTCTGGGCTGGACTTGCTCTCAGGCTAAGAAGCTCCTGCAGCATCAGAGAAGGCCCTGCGGAAGGGAGTATGTAGACTAGAGTTCAGTTGGGCACTTTGCGGAAACATGAAGACATACCTTCAAATGGACTTTTCCTTTTCTTCTCTTTCCTTCTCCCTACTCCCTCACTCCTTCCTGCAAGAATGTTACAAAATACCTGCACCTAAGTTCTTATCTCAGGCTTTGCTCTCAGGAGAAGTCAATGAAGACAAACGACATGAGAATATGGTTTTCATCCATCTCTCTTCTCTGCAGTCTCAGTATTGGTTCCAGGAAATGGCAGCCCACTCCAGAATTCTTGCCTGGAAAATTCCACGGATAGAGAAGCCTGACAGGCTACAGTCTGCAGCTTTGCAAAGAGTCAGCAATGACTGAGCAACCAAGCACACACACACACACACACACACACACACANTCTGAGGGAGAGGGAGAGGGTGGGATGTTTTGGGAGAATGGCATTGAAGCATGTATACTATCATGTAAGAAATGAGGCGCCAGTCTATGTTTGATGCAGGATGCAGGATACTTGGGGCTGGTGTACGGGGATGATCCAGAGAGACGTTGTGGAGTGGGAGGTGGGAGGGAGATTCAGGATTGGGAGCTCTTGTACACCTGTGGTGGATTCGTGTCGATGTATGGCAAAGTCAATAGAGTATTGTAAAGTAAAATAAATAAAAAAATGAAGAAGTTCTTTAGTTATGCTTCACTTTCTGCCATAAGGGTGATGTCACCTGCATATCTGAGGTTATTAATATTTCTCCCGGCAATCTTCATTCCAGCTTGTGTTTCTTCCAGTCCAGTGTTTCTCACGATGTACTCTGCATATAAGTTAAATAAACAGGGTGACAATATACAGCCTTGATGTACACCTTTCCTATTTGGAACCAGTCTGTTGTTTCATGTTCGGTTCTAACTGTTGCTTCCTGACCTGCATACAGATTTCTCAAGAGGCAGGTCAGGTGGTCTAGTATTCCCATCTCTTGAAGAATTTTCCACAGTTTGTGGTGAGCAACACAGTAAAAGGCATTGGCATAGTCAATAAAGCTGAAAGAGATGTTTTTTCCTGAACTTTCTTGCTTTTTTGATGATCCAGTGGATATTCGCAATTTGATCTCTGCTTCCTCTACCTTTTCTAAAACCAGCTTGACCATCNTCCACAGTTTGTGGTGAGCAACACAGTAAAAGGCATTGGCATAGTCAATAAAGCTGAAAGAGATGTTTTTTCCTGAACTTTCTTGCTTTTTTGATGATCCAGTGGATATTCGCAATTTGATCTCTGCTTCCTCTACCTTTTCTAAAACCAGCTTGACCATCTGGAAGTTCAGGGTTCATGAACTGTTGAAGCCTGGATTGGAGAATTTTGAGCATTATTTACTAGCATCTGAGATGAGTGCAATTGTGCAGTAGTGTGTGCATTCCTTCCTATTGCCTTTCTTTGGGACTGGAATGAAAACTGACCTTTCCCAGTCCTGTGGCCACTGCTAAGCTTTCCAAATTTGCTGGCATATTGAGTGTAGCACTTTTACAGTTCCAGCCATCAACAGAAATTTGGAATAAAGATTTACTTAGCATGGCCCCGCCCTTCAGAACAAGACCCAATTTCCCACTCAGTCAGTCACCCATCAGGAAACTTCCTTAGTTAGTCAGTCAGTTCAGTCGCTCAGTCGTGTCCGATTCTTTGTGACCTCATGAATCACAGTGCGCCAGGCCTCCCTGTTCATCACCATCGCCCAGAGTTCACTCAGTCTCATGTCCATCGAGTCCGTGATGCCATCCAGCCATCTCATCCTCGGTCATCCCNCAACCACGGCACACAGCCTGGACTTTGGAGCAGGGTCACTGTGGCACGCAGCTCGGACATCGATGCAGGGTGACTGCGGCACTCACCCCAGACCTTGGCGCAGGGGGTCCGCGGCACACAGCCCAGACCTCGGCGCAGGGTGATGGCTGCACACACCCCAATCCTCGGCGCAGGGTGACGATGGCACACACCATGGACATTGGCTNAGGAGAGGGTTTTCTAAGAGGGCAGCTTATCCCAGTGTTATAATACCCTCTTCCAAGGTCTTTTCCAACGTGGGGTCAGAAACCCCTCCACACACTCAACTGCATATATGGCCAGCCCAACCAAAATGAAAATCATGAAACAATAGTAGAAAAGGGTCCCAGTGAACAGTCCCCAAATTCATGGAGAGGTTACAGGTGTAGATTATGGTGGGGAGAGGAGACGGAGGCCCAAGCAAAGACTGGAAGCTGGGGCAGTCCAGGTTGTGAAACTGATCCTTTGAGGTCCAGAGCCCAGATGTCAGTGAATAAAGGGCCTTATAATGCAGGTTTTATCCAGGCAGGGTTCTGTGAAATCCCAGGTTACAACTTGTGGGTGAAAGTGGCAGGCTAGCTTGGGACTATAGCAGTAAGTAGTAGGATGGTGAAATTAAGCAAGGGTGATGGGAGAGGAATGGAGGGGTAATGGGGAAAGGGAAGCCTTTCAGAGGGTGCTCTTTACACATCTGCAGGCTGAGATAGAGCCCCCCGTGAACAGCTGGGAAAAGAGCATCTCAGGGAGAAGGTGCAGCGGGTACAAACTCTCCCACTCAAGGGAATTTCAAATAACCAAATGGATGTGAGTTCTCAGCTTGATAGTTAAATGTGAGGTGAGAGAATGAGCAGAAATGAAAGAGGATGGGACAAAGGGTACTTCACTGTATCCCAGGCAATGGGAAGCAGCTGAAGTTTTATTAAGAATAATGGAAAGCGATTTTCAATGCATCGTCTGAGTATTATAGCAAGATTTCCAAGGCTCTGAGCTAGTTAGCCTGCACAGGTGATGATTAGATAATAACTTTGCAAGTTAAACTTCTTATTAATGGGAGGAGCCAGGCTGAGGTCTGACTCTAACCTGACCATTAACTGCCATCCCCAGAAGCTTCAAGGGAGCCTTCCTGCACCCTCCAGAGCACAAAGTTGAAATCAGACTCTCAGGGTTCAGTTCCTGTCTTCACCCCTTATTACCTGTGTGACTTTGAGCAAATTACTTCACCTCTTTGTGTCTTTCTTGCCTCCTCTGTCAAATGAGGATGACAATGATAGGCTCTCCTATTGCCACTTGAGGTTTCATGAGTTACTCTCGAGGCTCATAGCAATGCCTGGCACATGGTAAGAGCTATCTGAGTGTTGGCTCTTAGTATTACTATGATTACATTGGGTTTTTCAGGGCCAGTAGAGGAGACAAAGTCACAGGAGGACCTTTGTCCTCAATTTAGAGCTGAGGAGACATGATCTCACTTTGATAAATAAAAAAATATGTGTGCTCAAGTTGAAGACACACCAAGGAAAGAGTTGCACAAAGACAGTGTCTGGATGGGCTTGAAGAGGGACCAGCGCAGGGCAAGGGACCAGCATCACGTGATCAGCAGGCTGAGAGTGGGGACTTTGAATAAGCAGTGAATTTTTTGTGTCTCTCAATCCGTGTCAGTTCTTCTGCAACCTTGTGACTTATCCAGCCAGGCTTTAGATGTTTTTGGCAAAGGCACCAGTTGAACTGCTCTGTGGGTTCCCCTGTTTTGCACCTCATTGTCTCTCTAGGCTTTAGTCACAAGGAGGAGGCTCTGTGGATTCTCTTCTGGGGCACAGGTGGAGGGTGTAGGCTGGGGAGTCACTCAGCTGTCCTCCTTTGAGCTTTGGTTTTCCCACCTGTAAAGTGGAGTCACACTCCTCATCCCATGAGGATAAAACAGTGGTGCACATAAGAGGCCTCGTGGAAAGCATGTGGTCAGTGGCCGTCTCCTCCCCTTTCCTTTCCGTAGGTCATTGAAAACTTTACTCAAGGAAATAGCTCAACGGAGTCTTCTTTAGTCTACAGGAGCTTCAGTTAAGTCACAATACCCCTGCTAACACGGGCTGGGACAGACTCCAATGTCATTAGGAAGGTTCATTCATTCAAAAGCACTTATTGGTCACTGGTCACCTACTATGCAATATCTCCTTCATATATATATACATATATATATTCCTGCAGCAGCCTTACCAGATAAATGCTATCATTATCTTCATTAGATGAGAAAACTGGCACAGACCAAAGTGTAAATTTCCCTGAGATTGGAATTAGGATGTGTCTGATTCCAGAGTGTTGGCTTTAGATTAAATACCCATTAGCCTTCATGCATTGCAACACAGGGCTATCTGTAACTTTTGTAATTACCTCCAGCAGTGCCTGACCTTCTCAGAGAGTTGTTTTCTTTCCCTGTATCGTGTCCATTATTAAGGTATGAGGTTTAGTGACTTGAGGCACAAGGACACCACCACCTAGAACAAAGTCGGGAGAGAAGCAGCATAGGACTTAGGAGAAGTTCCCAGTCACCCCAGTGCCTGCATAAGGAGTAAGGTTGTCAGATGTCTGGAAGAATAAATTGTATCTGCTAACCCTAACAACGAGGGAAGCCTTCTGTATCAGGGATTCAGACCGAGTCAGGGGAGGGTTCATTTATACCCCGGGGCTCAGCATCCCGCATTTCTTTGAACTCAGTCCAGGATGATAATACCACAAGAGAAAACACAGAGAGGTGGAAGGGAAAGCAGAACTTGGAGGTCTTGGGGGCCCACTGGTCCATTTGAACTTGGGATGAGAGTTCTCTCAGGATATCCCTGCATCAGCTGGGCAGGATGGAAAGCGCCGAGTGATGGGTTCAAGAAGAGCTGGGAGAGGGCCAGAGGGAGCACCTCCGAGTCCCTGGGCTTTGTCTGGTGCAGCATGGAGCCCACCTCTCTGATTGCTCCCAGGGGAGTGAGGCACACAACAGCCGAGGGTGGGGAGCCAGGAGCTCAGCAGGACACCATCCTGCTGAGAGCTGAGGCCGCTGGCTGACATCCTGAGCCAAACACTGAGAAGCACAGTTGAGATGAGCTAACAAGACAGAGGTAGAAATAATGACAGATTTCCTCTTCTTGGGCTCTAAAATCACTGTGGATGGTGATTGCAGCCATGAAATCAGAAGACGACTGCTTCTTAGCAGGAAAGCGATGACAAACCTAGACAGTGTGTTGAAAAGCAGAGACGTTACTCTGCCAACAACAGTCCGTACAGTCAAGGCTATGGTCTTCCCAGTAGTCACGTAAAGTTTTGAGAGCTGGACCATAAAGAAGGAAGAGAGCCAAAGAACTGATGCCTTTGAACTGTGGTGCTGGAGAAGACTCCTGATAGTCCCTTGGACAGCAAGGAGATCAAACCGGTCAATCTTAAGGGAAATCAACCCTGAATACTCATCGGAAGGACTGATGCTGAAGCTGAAGCACCAATATTTTGGTCACCTGATGTGAACAGCTGACTCATGGGAAAAGTCCCTGATGCTGGGAAAGGTTGAGGACAGAAGGAGAAGAGGGCATCAGAGGATGAGCTGGCTGGATGGCATCACAGATGCAATGGATATGAACTTGGGTAAACTTCGGGAGATGGGGAGGGACTGGGAGGCCTGGCATGCTGCAGGCCATGGGTCGAAAAGAGTCGGACATGACTGGGTGACTGAACAACAACCAGACAGATGAGGGGGCAGACTGGGAATGACAGAAGGTCTCATTGTCCTGTGTGTCAGCAGTCTGGATCGTAGCAGCTCATGCCAGCCTGTGAGGAGCAGAGGAAGGGACCTCCCCGACTAGACTGCGAGGATCTGAGAAACACAGGGCGCCCACCTAGGATGGAATTCTCTCTGCCCAGGTCAGTACGAACACTCGGATGTTCCCTCTCCACAAGACCCTACTGAGGCCGGGAGAAAAATGTGAACTCGGAAAGCCCGAGGTTTACGACTACCTGAAAAAAGAAGTTAGAAAAAGATGGTTTGATTATCCAAACAAGACAGTTTAGATGGGGCTTAGTAAAGCCTCAGGGCATAGTTTGGAGTTTTTCTGCAGAAAAATTTCATCTTATCCTCACAGCAACCACTGAGATTGGTGACATGATTATTTTGGCTTTTAGGATTAGGAAGCTAAAAGAGTTACGTGAGATGGATATCATGATACAGCTTGCTAGTAGCAGGGTAGGACTTGACTCTAAGTTCTGGTGTTTGTTTTTATTGTTCAATTTAAAGTTGTATCCAACTCTTTGAGACCCCAGGGACTACAGCACCCCAGGCTCCCCTGTCCTCTACTATCTCCTGGTGGTTGCTCAGATTCATGTCCGTTGAGTCAGTGATGCTCTCTAACAGTCTCATCCTTTGCTGCCCCCTTCTCTTTTTCTTGTGATAAGTAGGTTCAGACCCTCAGTCCTACTGTTATGCTCCCTCCCTGTGTGGCCAAACCACAGAACTAGAGCCATGTGGACACTGGAACTGAATGACTCTGAACTTGAATGAGTGGAGTGAGAATTGCCCAAGCCTAAAATAATTCCTGTATTTGTAGTTTGATATTCAATAGCTCTCCATCCTACTATGCATTGTGTTTGCTGTTAATCAAATATGACATGTGATATCTATAGAGTTAAAAATCGACATTCTTTTCCTATTTCTTTTCCTTTGTTCCAACAACATTAATATTTTACCCAAAGGAATGTAGCCAATCATGTTCAGAGGTGTTGACTCTAGATGTCCTCATCTTATAAAACAACAAACTTAATCTCTGTTTGCACACAAACTTATCATGGCAACTAAATCTAAATAAAATGCCATTTCCTTTAGACTTTACCTTGTGCCATATCACTACTTTTGCTTAAGAATGATTTTCAGCTACTTCTCTCCATTAAAGGAATCAATGTTTGGATTTTTTCTTTTTTCTTTTGGTTTGATCTACCATGATGGGACAAAGAAGCTTCTTTCATTAGAACTTGGGATGTGGCGTCAACCACCAAGACTGCTGTAACTTTAGGGCCACATTGCTGGGGAGAGGGAAGAAGCCAGGATGGGGAGACTTAGTGTTTGGACACTCAGTTTATTATGGGGTTGGTCAGA
>SJYV01006555.1:556425-569389 GCA_006410875.1 Neotragus pygmaeus | reverse complement strand
GGCTGTGAAGAAAGCTGAGTGCTAAAGAATTGATGCTTTTGAACTGTGGAGAAGATTCTTGAGAGTCCCTTGGACTGCAAGGAGATCCAATCAGTTCATTCTGAAGGAGATTAGCCCTGGGATTTCTTTAGAATGATGCTAAAGCTGAAACTCCAGTACTTTGGCTACCTCATGTGAAGAGTTGACTCATTGGAAAAGACTCTGATGCTGGGAGGGATTGGGGGCAGGAGGAGAAGGGGACGACAGAGGATAAGATGGCTTGATGGCGTCACTGACTTGATGGAGGTGAGTCTGAGTGAACTCCGGGAGTTGGTGATGGACAGGGAGGCCTGGCGTGCTGCTATTCATGGGGTCGTAGAGTCGGACACAACTGAGCGACTGAACTGAACTGAACTGATGCAAACTGACAACTCATTGGAAAAGTCCCTGATGCTGGGAAAGATAGAGGGCAGAAGGAGAAGAGGGAGTTAGAGGATGAGGTGGCTGGCTGGATGGCATTGCCGATGCAGTGAACATGAACTTGGAGACACTCTGGGAGATGGTGAGGGACAGGGAGGCCTGGCATGCTGCACTCCTGGGGTCACAAAGAATTGGACACGATTGGGTGACTGAACAACAATATTACAGAATGAAGCCTTGGAGGCAGAGATGGGGAATGAGATGGGTAGAGGGGAATGGATCACAATCCTTATTTCTTCTTTCCCCAAAGTTGTGCTGGAAATGAGCCAGGAGTCAGGCACTGTGCTTTGAACTTGGGAAGAGAGAGGGGTCTCAGAGAAGGTGAAGAGGGCAGGGATGGCATTGAGATGAGGTGGCTGGAGAAGGCAAGGCTGAAACAGCTGAAGACAGAAGCAGCATGCTCCGGATTTCCAAATGGTACATCGACATGTCTGTAACACTTCGAGGCAGAGCTGCTGGATGTGAAATGTATTAGGGTCTGGAGGGAACCGAGGAGTCCAGACAGCAGCAGCTTCTAAAATCTCCTCCTGGGACCTGGTGATCCAGTGGTTAAGAGCAAAGGTTTGATCCCTGACTCAGGAAGATCCAACACGCCATGGAGCAACGAAGCCCACGCATCGCAGCTACTGAGCCCGCGCACCTAGAGCCTGTGCTCTGCAACGAGAGAAGACAGCGCGATGCTCACGGTGAAGAGTGGCCTCTGCTCTCTGCAACTAGAGAAAGCCTGCACACAGCAAGGATGACCCAGCACTGCCAAAAAGAAAATAAATAAATATGCAAAAATAAGTACAGTCTCTTCCCAGTCATTAGCGTTTCCTGGTTGCTGATCTTCAGTGTGTTCACGAAAGACTTGTAGAGTCCAATCAGCCCCTCACTCAGTGTCATCTCCGAAGTCACCCCCCCTGCACTTAAACTGATGTGAGAGCGTCTGGCTCCAGCTACATGTGCTCACCTCTCCAAGCTGGTGACCTCATCCCTGCTGTTGCTGTTACCTGGGGCTGTCCCCAGCTTCCCTGCTCATCCAAGTGGCATCCGTCAAATGTTACCTCCTTAGTAAGACACTCAGTGCCACCTTATCAATAGCCTGTCTGCCTATTAAGTAAGCCTCAGTCCTAGAACTGCAAGCATGTCCTTCAGGCTTGCAGTCCCTTTTCTCTGTCCCATGGACTTTGTCTGAGTCCCTCTGTGGGTCTCTGTCTATGAAGACAAGGGCTTTATCCATTGCTGGGGCCCTGTTGTCCAGGACTCTGTAAACATGCACCGGATGAATAAACCCATTCAAGCTTGATGTGCTTGAAAATGTATTTCTTCCATTTCAGAAGAAGCTTCTGTCGAAGACGCCAAAACCACAAATATTTTGGTGAAGCAAGGCTGAGCAACAGGGTCAATAGAATCAGCGGCAGTCAGGAAGCAAAATCCTTGAGCTATGACGTCTGAATACGCAGGTGGAAATTTTGTCTCTATACTTACTTGAATGATAAGCTCCTTGAACACAGAGCCTGTTATCAGTGCTTACAAGGACCAGCATAAATGTTTGAGGAATTCATAAGGGGGTGTATTTGTACCTTGTCTCTTTTCAGCCTTCCTCCTTCTATTACAGTCTCTCCTCCATGGACGGTAAGAAGTCTGAGCAGATTCTATGTAATCCAGTTGCCTTTGTTCCTTGCATCTTATTTATTTTCAGGAAAATGAATGCATCTACTGTGATTCCACCTGTATTCTCGGAGGGTGGCCTTAGTGGTAAAGAATCTGCCTGCCAGTACAGGAGATGTTAGAGACTTTGGTTCGATCCCTGGGTCGGGAAGATCCCCTGGAGGAGGGCATGCCAATTCACTCCAGTATTCTTGTCTGGAGAATCCCATGGACCGAGGAGCCTGGCGGGCTCCAGTCCATGGGGTCTCAAAGAGTCAGACCCAGCTGAGCGACTGAGCACGCACTGTGGTTCCAGTAATATTGTTATTTAGTGCCCTTCTTTCTCACCCTAAGACCCTTGTGATTACTTAGAACTTTGATATATTCCAGCTGTTTCAGCCAAATGGGTGGTATGATGTCACTACCTGGATTTTCCTTTCTAGTAGGCAAAAGAGCCCAGGGCTGCAGCAGCTATAAAATCCTTCCCTAGTATTTTGAATTTGCAGACAATGGCCCCTACTCACAAATTGACCCATCAATCTGCTGTTTTCTATGCCTTTTAGTGAGCAGATATCTCAGTCTCTCTCCTAATTGGAAGTTTTACTTTGGGTGGGGGCAGAAAGTTAAGCTTGGCACAGTTCAAGTAACCGTTCATGCCTATTTGCCTATGATAGAAAAGACACTAATTTTCCAGCAAAGAAGCTGGTGGTTTCTAACAGTCCCTCTCCAAAGCCAGTTTTCCTCCTTTTCCTATTTTCCCTGCCTCGCTGCGCTTCTGGGCTCTAATCTTTGTTTCTCCATTTGGTGTTGGGTGACTTTTGTTAAGTTATTTAATCTACTTGTGCCCATCTGTTTCTATCTAAAACAGCAGTCCCTACTTAGAATTCTGCTTTTAGCACTAACTGAGGAAATGTTTGTGAGATCCTTGACAACTTGGTACGTATTAAATGCTTGATGACTGAGAACTACTGTTTTTCCTCATCACTTTCTTCCCTCCCTTTCTCTGTCCTCCTCTTTTTTTCTCTTTATTATGCTTTCTGTCTTTCTATCACACATATTCTTCCTCCCTTTTGTCCTTCTGTTTTATCTCTCCTTTGTAATCCAGCTCCATTGATTGTGTAATAATCAGTTGGGTCAGAAGTTGCATTATCATTCATCTGAAATTTTCGATAAAATTCCAAGGCCCTTTGAACTGGTGAACATCAGTAGAGCAGGTCCATAATGGTACCAATATTTATGGTACCAGAACAATCCTGCCTGCCTCCTCTCCAGTAGCCAGGAATTGCAGAGATAATCACAAAAGCGTTTATATTTCTCTAGTCACGATGGAGGACCATCAGAGAAACAACCTCTTAATCTAGGGTAAGATTTTTCTCTGGACAAAGCAAGTAAGAAATACGATTATTATGCTCGGATGTGAATCTTCTCTCTTCTAAATCGAGCGGGAGCTCATAAATTGTTTGCCCAGTGTTTTCAGGCCAGCTGTTAGCTGTGTTTTCTGACTCTGAATTATGGGCACCTTGTTAATCAGGGAAACATTTCCATTGCCTATTTTGGAGAGAAATCCTGCTTTCTGAAGGAATATACCATTTGGCAAGTCAGAGTTTTGCATCAAGTGATGGTAAACTATTAACTCCCTAAACCCCCCTCCTCTGATGTCCTGCTAACCTCCCAACTTTGGGGTGAAAACCAGGTAAGATAACAAGGCACGAAACAAATTTATTCTATGCACAAAGCAGGGAGAAACTTCAGGATGTAGTTATTATGAGTTGAGATGATGCTCAAGGAGTGACATTTATTGAGTAATTGCTATGACTTGACAGAGCTCCAAATACTTTCTTCTGTGTTGTATCATTTGAAACCACCCCCTCCACTCCAGAAAGCCAAGCTGATTTATTACTTATCTTTCATATGAGGAACACGGGGGTGCAGAGTTAAAGTAACTTGCTCACTGATAAACAGTAAATGAAGTATAAAGATGAGGTCTCAACTCCTCTTTCCAACAACAGACCCTGGTTCTTTTCATCACATCATCCTGACAAAACCAAATGAATGCTTCTCCCCTTCTTAAAAAAAGAGAAAAAAAGAAGGAAACAAGAATAATCTAGATAAGCAAAGCCCTGAATCTAGAAACATCTCCTCGATCCCCAGGGTGGAGTTTCCGCCATCTGAGTTTTGATAGTTTTTAGTAGCCATGTAACTTTATCATAGAATTTGCCAAAATGCAAGGCCCTCAAAAAAGGAGACCCTGTCTCCATTTCACATTTATTAAACATTGATTGAGCTCTTGGCATTTGCCCAAGCCCTGCAGTAAACATTAGTGATTGAGCCAAAACAGACACAATTCCTGTTCTCATGGTGTGTATATGCTTTAGCAGAGGGAAGAGGAATTAGCTCACACGGTAGGAGCATCTAACAATGACAAACACTGAACTGAAAGAAGAGATGCCAGTTTTACTGAGAGCTCATGATACGGAGTTTAATCTGGCCAGAGAGTAAGCAGAGGGAAGGTTCCTTTATGAGTGCGATGCTGAGCTGAATCAGAACTCTCTAATTCATCTTCAGGCCATGGTTAATACTTAGAAGGGTGCTTGACACACAGCAGATTCTCTGCAAATGTTGGCTGAAGGAAGCAATAGTCGGCTATTGATAAACATCTTAGATGATAATTATATTCACATCATACTGCATGGTTAAAACCCTCAGCACATTTTATGTCATTTTATCTCACAATAATAAAAGATATTTTGCAATGACTATTCCACTTTTTTATAGAGGGAGGTAAATAAATTTTCTAAGGCCAGGAAGAAGTGAAGCTGGGATTTGAACTCAGGGATTCTGAATCCAGAGTCTCAGCAATGAGCTTCTACATTGTTGGATAACGGCATGTGTATCAACTTTGTGCCAGGTATTTTACTGGTATTATTCCATAATATGCCTGGAGGAGGTGGGTACCATGTTTTTTTTCTCTGTTTGTAGATGTTGGAATTAAAAGGATAGAAGTATTTCCACCTAAAATAATAAGGTTATAAACAGCAGAGACAAGAATAGAGGCAAGCTTGGTTCCCCTCAGTGGGTATCTGGATTCCTTCCACTGCCCAACTGCCCACAGATGTTGAGATGATGACAGTGGTGGGCAAGAGATGTTGGAAGCTGACAATGACGGAGAGAAGGAGGAGGAGGAGGAGTGAGAGCCTCTGTTTAGATCTTCCACTCTCCTCTTGGGATTTGGAAGTGGGATGTTAAAATAACACAGACGTTAAAGGCAATCAGCTTTTCGTGAACACCCTGGAGCCATTCCATTTCTTTATTACTCTCTACCTTTCCCGTCGCTTTGCATTTATAAAAAAGCATCGCAATCACTTGTAATACTGCCTGATTAGAAACTCAGCCTATTTTCCTATGCAAATATGAAGCTGCCCATAGTATGAAAATGTTATACAAAATTACTTGTACTCCATGGAAAATTTTAAAGAAAAATTACCAGTTGCTGCTGCAGACTTTAAATCCAGGTTTTTCTTCCAAATGGATGGAAATAATATTGAGCTATTGTTAAATGTTCCGAAGGTATGTGAGTAGAGAAACAACAGAAGAGGGGGAAGGGATGCTGAAATCTGTGCTGACTCAGCTTCTGAGCCGCAAGTTGCAAGTTTCAAGACCTAAGCTGTCTCTGTAGATTCCATACCAACCATGTTAATTGGAAACCANTTTTTTTTTTTTTTCTTCCTGTATCCTGCAGCAGCAAAGGGAGTTCTGATTACACAGATTTTCCTGCTGAAGGCTAACACATATCTTCGTATGCCCGGGTAAATAACAAGTAATTATGGTCTTCGTATAGGAAATTTACAACCCTGGACTCTGACATGAACCTGTCTGGTGGGAGAGATGGGTAGGCATGCTGAGCCAGGCTTTAACCCTTTTTTTCTGAAATGAAGTGACATAAACCAGAACGGTTTACTGCAAGGGAAAGAGACAGGCAAAATGGCATCAGGACGCCATCTGTGCCTTCACAGAGCACTAATGGGGAATAATTACACTGCTCCCACTGCCCAATGGCCGAGAGTCTCGGCAAGCGAGTCCAGTTTCCCAGGCTTTCCCGACGGCTGTTGTCTGGCAGAGGTGAAAATTGAAAGTCCGAGGCTGAAATGGTTCATTAAAAGAACCTTGAAAAAGAGGTTTGCTCTTTGAATCTTAAAGGCAGTAATGAGTAACTCAGCAGGCTATGCAGAGAAAGCCTCGCCTGGTCCCTAAATTAATTTTCAGTGAGTAGGGATGGAAGAGGTGGAAAGCGGGAGGGAAGGGGAGAGGTGAGGATGGTAAGGGAAGACCAAGCTGAGAGGAGAGAGAGAAAACGCATACTGTAGCCAGACGCTGATAAAACTTCTCCAAGACTGCTTCTCCAGAGGAACTCACCACCTGCTCCCTGGCAGGAAATTTAAAACTTGTCAAGAAGTTCCATTTACTGCTGGCTGATGAGTCGGCAAGGATGGTGTGCTCTGTGCAATTTAAGTAGAATTTTAATCCAGCCTGGCCTCTCTGCTGACACCGAGGTCAGCCAAGCAAGCAGACTGGAATGGGCAGGAAGGCACAGGCTGACTTAAAAAGCTTGACCAGGAGAGGCAGGTCAAGCAGCCAAACAAGAGAGGTCCTGTCCTGTTCTGACCTTGGCAGGGACACTCCCCCCCATGTCCCCCGTGCTGGCTACTCCAAGGGGAAGGGGTTCCAAACAGAGGTCATGACCTCTGCAGGTCACTGCAGTCCCCACCTAGCTGGTGCCCTCTTCCTGGCACGGGTTGATTCAGATGTCCAGCCACCTGGCTTAACGGTTCCTACGATCCTCAACTCTCTCAACAAACATGAGGTTTATTTGCACTATTTATCAATAGATCCTATTTCTTCTTCAAGGCTGAATTTGTCCCAACTCTTCCATGAAGTCTTCCAGAATATGCCATCCACAGATGGTGACCACTCCTTTCTGATAGCCCTGTACCTCCTCACCAGAGCCATTCATGGTGACATCCTCTTCATGGCTTTGGTATATTATCATTCTCTTCTTAGTGTTTTGGACTTGTCTCCAACAAGGCTGAAATCTCTTGGAAACTCATTAGAGCTGTGGATCATATCCCCTCCCACTACCTGTACCCCCAGCCTCTTCCCCATCACACTCTTCACTTTCAAAAATTCATCCTGCACAGCCTCTTCTAGTTACCATCCCATCTTCTCCATTATTGATATATATACTCACTTTGTTTTAAACAGTATTTGAGGCAACATGGAAAAATGCACTCAGGGTGAGAAAGTATCAGGAACGAAGGAAATCAGGGAAATAGAAAGTAAAGTGAGGAAAAAGAAGCTGAAACTAGAGATGTGCTGAATGAATTCACACAAAAGGATGTACCTGAATATTCTATCATCTGCTCAAATGGGATGCAAATTTGACTTTGTTTTCTGGTGACCAAAGAGAGGACATCATCACAGGGAATTACGAAACAAAACTTAGTATCTAGGTGATGGAAACAGTTCCACTGCTCGGGGAAAATCATGCCTGGACTTCAGGCCTGAGGGACAGTCTCTTCTGGGTCCCCTCATTGGAGGCCTGTGTGATGGAGGAATAGAGTGAGGAATAGGAGTTAATGCCAACATAATGCCTGGCATGACTTAGTGAGGGGGAAACAGAAGAGAACAGACAGAAAAGATGCCAGCCTTTGTCGACCTTGGGTTTTACTAGAAAAGAGAGACAATAAACATGTTTATGCCATCTTGGTTCAACAGAAAAACTGAGAGGGGTATTGAGATAGGAGGCTCTAGAGATCTCCTTTAGAAAGATATGAGGCGTCGGCCAGGTAAAGGTTTGGACCATTTCTGTCACGTCCCCTAGTCTGGCCAAACCCAGAGAACCCAAAACTGAATCAGGGAAAGCAACTCTCTGAGGGCCTGCATCCTGTCCTACCTCTTCAGGATCAAGATTCTTGAAACAGTGGCCCACCCATACTCTCTCCACTCCCCCAACTCCCAGCAGTTCCTCAGCCTTCTGTAACCCTTTGTCATCCTTTTCCCTTAAGAGAAATCACACTAGTCACGGGGCCAATGTAATCATATTGCCGCCAGAAACACTTTCTGTCTTTATTTGATTAGGAGTGTGTGGTGTATCTGTGACTGACGATCATTCTGCACTTGAAATCCCTCCACACACCCCTCCCCGACTTGAGCCTCTGTGATCTCTCCTGGTTTCCCTCCCACCTCTTTAGGTATCAGTTCTTCAGTCTCCTCTTCTTAAATTAACTTCTTAAATATCAACCTGCCCTTAAATATTGTCTTCTCACTTTACTTCCTCAGCCTAGAAAATCTGACACAACCAAGATCTCCACAAGTGACTCCCAGGTCTGTGTCTAGTTACATCCTATACTGCTCTGATGACATTTAGACCTATGAGGCAAAGGCACTCTCCACTCACCACGTTCAAATTTTGCCTTTCCAACTTCCTTCTTTTCCCCAATTCCCTGCAGGCCTGTGGCCACCATCCACTTAACTGCCCAAACTAGAAACCTCAGACTCATCCTTGCTGCTGCTAAGTCGCTTCAGTCGTGTCTGACTCTGTGCAACTCCATAGACAGCAGCCCACCAGGCTCCCCTGTCCCTGGGATTCTCCAGGCAAGAACACTGGAGTGGGTTTCCATTTCCTTCTCCAATGCATGAAAGTGAAAAGTGAAAGTGAAGTTGCTCAGTCGTGTCTGACTCTTTGCGACCCCATGGACTGCAGCCCACCAGGCTCCTCTGTCCATGGGATTCTCCAGGCAAGAGTACTGGGACTCGTTAACTCCTCACTATTCCCTATATCCATTGGAGAAGGAAATGGCAACCCACTCCAGTGTTCTTGCCTGGAGAATCCCAGGGACGGAGAATCCCAGGGACGGGGAAGCCTGGTGGGCTGCTGTCTATGGGGTAACACAGAGTCGGACACGACTGAAGTGACTTAGCAGCAGCATCCCCTATATCCAATCATATTGATTCTACCATCCATACATGTCTCCTATTTATGACTTGTTCTCCACCCCCACTAATGGAAATTGTTTACTATTGTCAAGCCTTGCCCACCACTGCTATTTATCACATCTCACCGAGATGACTGCAGTCACTTCCTAACCCATCCCCCTGCCTCCATTTTTGCCCCCTTTTCCACACCACTGTCCCACAACATAAGCCACAAAAAACTCAAATCTGAGCTCACCACCCTGTGTTTAAAATTGTTCCACAGTTTCCTCTGGCTTGCAAAATAAACTTCAAACTCTTGAAGGAGCCCACCTTGCCTCCTCTACCACATACATCCACACCCACACACCTATCACACACCAGGAACTGTATTAAGATCTCTGGGCAATGCAAAATGTGGCTCTCAATGTAAAGAAAATGTGGAATAAGTAGGCAACAAAGTGTACAGATGAAAAGTTAAGCATATGAATTAAGCCCAAGATTACCACTGAAAAAGAAGCCACGGGACAGCATAATTTAGCAGTCAGGCAGGCACACTTTCAAGCCAGACGTTCAATGTAAGCAGAATTGTCTCTAAGAAGATTTTTTTTTTNCCATGGGATCACAATGAGTCAGACACCACTGACTCACACACACACACAAACACACACAGTGTACACAAAGCCACTTCACTAGATTGGAAAGATCAGACACAGGGAGAAAGAGTAGTCAGAGGGTACCTGGCAAGAGTTGAATCACGCTTTCCCACCCAACCCAGAAATGTTTTCACCAACCCTGCTGCCTTTCCATCGCCCCTGGTGAGTTCCTGGTCATTCTAGTATGTCTACTCCATACCTGCGACACTTCTATCTCCTAAGTTGCCT
The DNA here is from genome assembly GCA_006410875.1 of Neotragus pygmaeus. NCBI lineage: Eukaryota > Metazoa > Chordata > Mammalia > Artiodactyla > Bovidae > Neotragus > Neotragus pygmaeus. Next base: position 559,445 of record SJYV01006555.1, on the reverse strand, counting down.
CACTGCCTGAGCTTGACTCAGAGAGCCAAATATGTTTGGTGAATCTGAGAGCAAACAAGCAAATGACAGGTAGTAACTGCTCAATAATGTTGGCTGAGCTGAATTATATTTCTATAGGTGTTCTATATTTTTTTGTGCTTTCCAAAAATTGAATCTGTCAACAGTAGTTGAAGATTTACCATCACTAAGGAAATAGTTTTCAGAAGAAAATTATCATTTGCATAAGAGTGCATGACAGATGATTTTGTGTAAGGCATACTACAATTTACTCATGGACCGAAAGGGAACTTAGGGAAAGCCTAGATTCCAACTCCATCTGGATGGGGTCTGGCCATCCTCTTGAAGTGTTGAATCAAAAATATTTTAAAGTTATTTTTTCTTTGTGATCTAAACAATGCATTTTCAAAAAAAGTCCAAATGTCGGTTGAGGTGTGGGTATTGTGCAGAGTTCAAGTTAAAAGTCTGGAATTGACACTGTTACTTAGTAATTTGTAACATGCCTTCCTGAGCTTCCCTGGTGGCTTGGTGGTAAAGAATCTGCCTGCCAGTACAGGAGACTTGTGTTCAGTTTCTCGGTCTGGAAGATCCCATAGAGAATGAAATGGCAACCCACTCCAGTATTCTTGCCTGGGACATCCCAAGGGCAGAGGAGCCTGGTAGGCTAGAGTCCATGGGGCTGCAAAAGAGTCTGATATGACTTAGTGACTAAACAACAACGACAAACATACCTTTACTATCTTACGAATTTGTATTATGAGTTTTCCTAGAAACAACAGCATGCTCTGCCATATAGTGGCTCAGAAGGAATTCATAACATGGCCTGCCAGTTGGTTGTTGGACAGGGAAGCCTGGCATGCTTCAGTCCATGGGGTCGCAAAGAGCTGGACATGACTGAGTGACTGAATTGAACTGAATCACATGGAATACTTGTTCAGCATCTTATACTTTAGTATATGTTAATTGATGGAAGTTGTTGGGTGTCCAAGAAGACTTTGGAATCCATAAGATGAGAAACATTAAACTGGTTGAAAAGAATAGGAAGAGAAGTGTGTTGTAGCCACTTTAAATGTCACAGGGCAGGGTTCCATGTTCTATCAACTTATCCTCTAGTAGCATTCCTAGAAGTTATATATGCATATCCTTGTGATGCAGAGAACAAGACAGAGACTCAGGAAGATCAGGTGACTTATCCAAGATCACGTAACTAAAGGTGACAAAAATAGGATTTGAACCTGGGTCTCACTGATTCTACAGCCTAAGACACTGAATGAGATAATAACAGTAATGTTTGTTAATAAATAACATATGATTTAGATGTCACATTTTGCAATCTCTACATAGAATGCCTAGCTCACGTCACTTTTTCCTACTCACCTGTTAGACCTCGGCTGAGATATCACCTTTCTGTCATATATATATGGCATACTGAAAGGCCAAAATGCAGTGTGAAGAGACAGATCAAGCATCAGAACTCGACTAAGATATGGCAGGGAGTTGGAAATGATCAAACTTAGAATTTAAAATAATTTAATTTATATGACAAGGGCTGTAATGTGAAAAAAGAAAAAGGTCTGTCAACAACGTAGAATGGTATATCCAGCAAAACTGTCCTTCAGAGGTGAAAGAGAAATTAAACCATCCCCAGATAAGCAAAAGCCAAAGGTGTTTTAACATTATTCTACCTAAAAAGAAAGAAAATTCAGATTATCTGCGACAGCATAGGTAAACCTTGGGAATATGATGCTAATTGAAATAAGCCAGCCCCCAAAGGACAAATACTGTATGATTCCACTTTTGTGAGGCACATAGAGTAGTCAAATTTATACAGATGAAAAACAGAGTAATGATTGCCAGAGTTTGGAGGTACCCAAGGGAGAAGGGGGGAGCTGTCACTTAATATACGAAGTTTCAGTTTGGGAAGATGAAAAAAATGCTGGAGATGGACAGTACACAACAATGTAAACGTACTTAATCCCACTGAGCTGTGTTACTTAAAAATATTTAAAATAATGTTTTGTATGTTTCATCACAGTGAAAAGTAAACACAATACAGTTCTTCTCATAAATTTGCATGATGACCACTTTTCTCTTTTTTCAGAAAAAGGAACTATTGTATCTTACCTTAATACAGAGATATCAAAAATTTTCAATCAGTTGATCCGCTTTCAAAGCTTAAATGAGTTCATTAAGATTCTCAAAAAGAGTTTTATCACCTTTGTCCACTGCTTAAGTTGAAGTGTCCCTTTATGATCCTTTAAATATGCATTAATATGAAAATAAGGCATCTCTCTTCACACATTTTCATTGTTGGATCTGGAGTGTGAAGGTGAAGTGGATGTAATCAAACCTGCTAAAGTTCCTGCAGCTACTTAAGGCCCAAGTTGATTGCAGACTTTGAATACAGGGCTGCTAGATGAAATAAGGGGAGGGAATGACTTGAGTTGCAGGGAAGATGAATTCAACTGGAATTTGTGAGAATGGGCTCCCTTTCATCATGATTAATGGTCACTGGCCCCTGTTCACATCCGTTTAGGCTTATTCTCAACACACAAGAGAGCCAGTCTTGCTATTGCAGAGTTAAACGTAGTCATGACTCCTGTCGCAAAGGCTGCCTGGCTTGGGGAGGTCCTACCATCTGCTGGCACACCCCCTTTGTCATGATGTCTCTGGCAAACAGGTGTATGAAAGAAAGTGAAAGTGAAGTCGCTCAGTCGTGTCTAATTCTTTGCGACCCCATGGACTGTAGCCTACCAGGCTCCTCCCTTCATGGGATTCTCCAGGCAAGAGTACTGGAGTGGGTTGCCATTTCCTTCTCCAGGGAATCTTCTTGACCCAGGGATCAAACCCGGGTCTCCCACATTCCAGGCAGACCTTTAACCTTTGAGCCACCAGAGAAGCCCAAACAGGTGTATAGGCAACACAATTAGCTGCTGGGGCTGAGCCAAGGCTGGGTGGCCGAGGGCGGCAGTGATTTATCTGCTGAGTGACGGAGGGTCAAATAGAGACTTTGGAACCTGGGG
>SJYV01006555.1:542129-554500 GCA_006410875.1 Neotragus pygmaeus | reverse complement strand
TCGCATGAGGTGCCCAAAGTACTGGAGTTTCAGCTTTAGAATCATTCCTTCCAAAGAAATCCCAGGGCTGATCTCCTTCAGAATGGACTGGTTGGATCTCCTTGCAGTCCAAGGGACTCTCAAGAGTCTTCTCCAACACCACAGTTCAAAAGCATCAATTCTTCGGTGCTCAGCCTTCTTCACAGTCCAACTCTCACATCCATACATGACCACAGGAAAAACCATAGCCTTGACTAGACGGACCTTAGTCAGCAAAGTAATGTCTCTGCTTTTGAATATGCTATCTAGGTTGCTCATAACTTTTCTTCCAAGGAATAAGCATCTTTTAATTTCATGGCTGTAGTCACCATCTGCAGTGATTTCAGTCTCTTCTTAAAAATGGATATAAGAGGTGCCTGGCAGGGATAGTACATGATAATACATTTCACTTGCCCGACTCACTGTAGCTAAGTCTTCCCTGAGTCTCATCTCTATTATTTTTTTAAGCTTTATTTATGCTATTTATTTTTTGGCTGTGGTGGGTCTTCATGGCTGCCGGCGNTAAGAGGTGCCTGGCAGGGATAGTACATGATAATACATTTCACTTGCCCGACTCACTGTAGCTAAGTCTTCCCTGAGTCTCATCTCTATTATTTTTTTAAGCTTTATTTATGCTATTTATTTTTTGGCTGTGGTGGGTCTTCATGGCTGCCGGCGGGCATTCTCTGGTTACAGAGAGTGGGCTATTTGTCGTCGTTCTGCATGGGCTTCTCATTGCAGTGGATTCTCTTGTGGTGGAGCACAGGCCCTAGTGTGTGCAAGCTTTGGTAGTTGTAGCACGTGGGCTTAGCTGCTCCGCGGCACATGGGATCTTCCCGGACTGGGGATGGCAGTCTTTCACAGGCAGGAAGATTCTTCATCACTGGACCAACAGGGAAGCCCCTCATCTCTNGGGCATTCTCTGGTTACAGAGAGTGGGCTATTTGTCGTCGTTCTGCATGGGCTTCTCATTGCAGTGGATTTTCTTGTGGTGGAGCACAGGCCCTAGTGTGTGCAAGCTTCAGTAGTTGTAGCACGTGGGCTTAGCTGCTCCGTGGCACATGGGATCTTCCCGGACTGGGGATGGCAATCTTTCACGGGCAGGAAGATTCTTCATCACTGGACCAACAGGGAAGCCCCTCATCTCTGTCACTCACTATGGTGTCCTGAGCAAAACAACTCGATTCTTGCCTTGACACTTTTGAATGAGCCTCTCTGAAGGCCTGGAATGTCCTCCCACTGCTTTACAAAGTACTGCTAATCTTCCAGCATGTAGCCAGATGCCATTCACTTTTCCTTTTAGGAAGGTGAAAGTCAAAGTGAAGGCGCTCAGTCTTGGCCAGCTCTTTACAGTCCATGGAACTCTCCAGGCCAGAATAGTGGAGTGGGTAGCCTCTCCCTTCTCCAGCAGATCTTCCCACCCCAGGGACTTAACCAAGGCCCTTGGCACTGTAGGCGGATTCTTTACCAGCTGAGCCCCAAGGGAAGCCCTTTAGGAAGGTAACTGTCCCCTTTTCTCCAGTAGAGACAAGTGATGCTATATAGCTCTCTATCTTCTGCTCCACTTCTGTGTCCTGGCCGTATTTCTAGTGTTAGGCTGTGCTCGTAGAATCGTTGTTGGTGGTTCTGTCTCCTGCCCTAGTCATTGCTCTGTCCAAGGTATTCGCANAGGAAGGTAACTGTCCCCTTTTCTCCAGTAGAGACAAGTGATGCTATATAGCTCTCTATCTTCTGCTCCACTTCTGTGTCCTGGCCGTATTTCTAGTGTTAGGCTGTGCTCGTAGAATCGTTGTTGGTGGTTCTGTCTCCTGCCCTAGTCATTGCTCTGTCCAAGGTATTCGCAGACCTCTTTCATACAACACCTGACAGTAAATGTTTTGGATTCTGAGGGGCCATACAGTCTCTGTGGTAACTTCTCAGCTGTGCTGTTGTACTGAAAATACAGCCACGGACACTGGGTAAACAAATGTGCGTGGCTGTATTTCCAAAAAACTTTATTTATAAAACAGGCTGCAATCCAGAATTGGCTCACAGCCACAGACACATCCCATGCACGTAGCACAGAGCTTGGCACAACAAGCATTGGGAAAATGTATTTGTCTCAAATTCTAGGCTCAAGCCTGACCCTGAAATGTCCTTTTCCAGCGGTATGCTCTGTCTCTGTCTAGGATGGGCTTGCTACATGAAAACAGAAGTCCAGGGAAGCCCACGTGTGACTTTTGCTCCAGAGGCTAGATATTGTGTTTTCTTGCTTGGGGCAAAAACATAAGGACATAGGATAGTATGGAAAAGGTACTTCCTGTTCATGGAATTGGGAGACCTGAGCAGAAACCCTAGTTTGGGCACTTAATGTACAATCCTAGGCTGGTGATGTCATCCTTTTGAGTCTCAGATTGTTCAAAGGGTAAAGAATCTGCCTGTAATGCAGTAGAACAAGGAGACTCAGGTTCGACTCCTGGGTTGAGAAGATCCCCTGGAGAAGGAAATGGCAACTCACTCCAGTATTCTTGCTTGGGAAATCCCATGGACAGAGGAGCCTGGTGGGCTACAGTCCACGGGGTGGCAAAGAGTCGGACATGACTGAGCAACATCATCAAAAGTTCATGTATGAAAGTGTCTGCCTCCACTGGCAAATGTGGTGAGGACCACACATGGTATTGCATTGTGAGCTACCTCGCTAGTCAATATCATTATTATTATTATTATACTACCCAGATCCTAGATTATTTCCTATTATTATTATTCTAGATTATTTCTGCACTCTGGGCTGTAGGGAAGAATGTGTCTGCATTCATTCATTCAACTCAATTACTCATTCAATAAGAATGTAAAAACAACTCAGGAAGTCATACACATAAAATGATGCCCAAGTCTTGTCCTCAATCTGTATTTCCAAAACTTCTGAATTTCCTCCCTGACTCTGAACTTGACCCAGACACTCTTCTACCAGTCTGATTTTTTCCTTTCAAGGATGCGTAATCCTAGATTCTAAAGACAAAGATCATAAAAAAGAGAACAGAGGAAAAAACTGGATTCTAAGCAGTTTCTGTTGTCTTCAAAATATCTTAAACATTTTTTAAGAATTTCAATTTGGTTATTTTATATAAAAATCAAACTTCTCTGGAGAAACTGAGGTGACACCACTGGGTTTACAGTTTTCCATGACACTCATTGGCAAGCCCCAAAATCTCAAGGAGATTCTTTTCTCATACGTTCTCAAAACATTCTGGTTTCGTTATAGCTTCCAACATAGTTCATACTTTTACATTCACATATACAAATATATATGTTTATGCATTACTATGCATTACTGACAAGAGAGTAATATTCCAGGTCTGACTTACTTACGCTGCATTCCAGTCACTAATAAAGAATCTGCTCTAAAGTGGGCCATTCACAAATACTTGTTGAAGAAAGACACACTTCTGAATTAATGAGAAAGTAACATGACAGTAGTATGTTCATCTCTCCATTTCATTCCCTGCTACTGTGACAATTCAATAAACCATGCCCTTCAATAGGCAGCCAGTTCCCAGTCTTTTTGAAAAGTTGATCCATAAAGCCTAAAACTCTTTTCATCCAAGTCCAAGTGTTGGAAGTATAATCACTTCATAGTGATGTCTTTCAGCCACTTAATGACCCTAAACATTAAAGAAATTAGAATTGGCAGAGTCTGCTGGGCTATTGTTTTTTAACTTATTGGAGTTTCCACATGGTGGTTTTACGCTGCCAACTAGTATTGTACTGAGGATTTATAGGCAATAAAACATAGACAGGTCCCCAACCATAATAACCGTCATGGGCTGCACGTGGGAAAACAGTCTCTGATTTATGCTGCCTGATGAGCCCATGATTGGCTATAATCATACTTTTATTTTACACATTGGCTTTCTTCAGAGGATATGAGGTCCTTGAGCATATGGTTTATGACCTCACCAATAAAAAATAATCAGGACACCTATAGACAAGGCAGGTCCATCACCAACAAACATTCTGCAGAGCTCTTAGCATATCAGTCCCTTACTTTTTTAGGTTTCTATTTGAACGAATCCATTAGCCTTAGAAACTGAGCAGCTACAAGATTCCAACTCTGAGAACATGGATAATCTCCCCGATGTGGTACGAAGCCTTCTGCAGGCTGACTCCACTCGTGGACTTTCCAGCAAGGATTTCCTGATCCTTCCAAGCAGAGTCCCATCTCCAGGTCATCCTTCCTAGTGTTCTTAGCACTTTGCCAACTCTTCTGCCACATGTGAAACAGATTGCACTGGCTCATTGGCAAAGGATAAGTCTTCATAGGGTATGGCCCTATATCTACCTTTACTCGCTACATGAATTGGGTCCATCAACTAATTCTCTTATCCTCAGTCTTCCCATCTTGTGAAATCAGAAGTAACTCCACTGATTTTGCATAGTTGGGAAGAATATTTGAGATATTACATGTAAAGTACTTAACTGTACAGATGGCATGAAATAAATATTAAATGCCTTTTCTTAGGATTTCCCTGGTGGTCCAGTGGTTAAGACTCTGATCTTCCACCATATGGAGCTCGTGCTCAATCCCTGGATGGGAAACTAAGATTACACACGCCAAGTGATGGGGCCAAAAAAATATGCAAATACATAAACTCTTTTTATTCTCAACTATAGGAAATGGATTGTACTTTTTTATCCATACTTCTTGGCAGAGTTCCTACTGAAATGAAGGAGATCCATAAAAAAACTTAATAAAGAAAAAGAGGAAAATTCAAAGTCATTAAGTGACATGGGTCATTTAATGATAACAGAAGCAAGACAAACAAGAATTAGGAATTTCACAAACCTTATTCAAGGAAAAGGAGATTTAAGACATATGAATGGATGCTTCTTGACAAAACAACTGCATGGTCAAAATAACCCCTCTTGGTAAGCTTCCTTCCAAGGGTTTAACATAAGGCCTTTCCAAAAAAATCTCTTTTACTGTTTGACATCTGATTTCCTTCTATTAGTAGGAAGTCCTTAATTTTCTCCCATATGGGTTCACTGATCTCAATGACAAATACAAGACCCTGGGGTTTAATCGGTCCAGTGAGCCCATTTGAGTCACAAAGCCATGCAGGGTGGAGACTGAACAATCTCAGTCCTCTATGGACCATTCTCTACTGCACTGATGAGATCAGTGTCACACTGTTAAACAGCAAAGCTCTCCCAGCCTCTGGAGAGGGTATCCTTGACCTCCAGCCTGGTGATCTAAGCACTCCGTCACCTGGTCCTGCAATAACTTAACACAGGAAGTGAAGGAAAAGAGGATGAAGTCTCATTGTCCACACGGTCACGGTCACCCCACACCCACATGATGTGAGCTCCACATTCATCAATGTCCCAGCAGGGTCCCAAGGGATTTAAGAAATTATTTTTTTTATTTTTTATTTTATTTTATTTTTTATTTTTTTAGTGTTAGCAATGGAATTATATACCTTTTAATTAGTTATTACAATGAATCAAATGAATGTCTTAAATTTGTGAAAATTTTACCAAACCCACTCTCACAATTTACATTTTAGGATAACAAGATTAGAATTTAACAATAGAAAGATCTTCCAGACCCACTCCCACATGTATATAAGAAATTATTAACTAAATTAATCAAAGCGACAATTTCAGAGCAGGAGTGGCCAAGTAAAAACAGAATCTATGCCTTTCAGAAGCTGTATTTGTCACCGCACCTTTAAACACCCCAGCTATACCATGGTGAATCATGTTTCACAAAGCACTTTGCCACATGCAACCTTGGTCATTCTTGGCCAGCATCTCCCCAGATTTGCAAATGGGTGATCACTGGCTTTTCTTTACACATTGGAATCCACAAGATCAAGTTTAATTTTATGCTAACACAAAGCCTAATTTGACCCATAGAATATCTTGCCCCCACTCTGAGTACAGCCTTTAGTTACTGCCTCCGTCAAGCTAGAAAGTAAGGGAGGCTGATGCAGAGTCTGTGTAAGAGACACGGGCTCCCCAGGTGGCTCTGGGTAAAGAATCTGCCTGCAGTGCAGGAGATGAGACGATATGGGTTTGATCCCTGTGTTGGGAAGATCCACTGGAGGAGGGCATGGCAACATACTCCATTATTCTTGTCTGGAGAATTGCATGGATAAAGGAGTCTGGTGGGCTACAATCCATGGGGTTGCAAAGAGTCGAACACTGCTGAAGCGACTGAGCATGCATGCACTCATGTTTTTTTCAGGGCATGATGATGAAAAATGGAAGTGCAATTTTATAAGCAGTGCCAAGTGCACAAACTGGAGTCTGTAGCCCCTCTTTGGGGGCCTTCTTTCAAACACACACCCTTCAGTTTTCATTTGCAGCCTCAGAAATTCATTTGTTATTCCCAGCTGGACCTGGGTCCAGGGCTCCAAAATAAAATCTATAATCATTAGGATTTTAGGAAAGAACAGGAGGCACTCTCTCCAATATAGTTTCCATCCTTTTGGTGCAGCCTCCTATTATTCAAACCTGTCAAGTCACACAAGGTTTGATAATAGGATATTGGAGATTTAGACCAGGCAGGTGGGCAGAGCTCCATCATGAATTAGACTCAGGCTGTTTCAGGGTGTGGGTTAGGGATAGATGTTCAGAAATGAAAATGAAGACTAGAGCAAAGAGATTTATCAAAATTATGTCATGTCTGGTTCTCAATTTTATAAATATTTTAATGAGAAGTGAAAAAATGAAAGCTAATTTCCAGGTAGTTTTTGCTATTTCATATGTAAAATGGATAATAATAATATTTTCTTCCCCAAAGGGTTTTAAGACTAAATAGTGAAGTGAAGTGAAACAAAAGTCACTCAGTCGTGTCTGACTCTTTGAGACCCCATGGACAATACAGTCCATGGAATTCTCCAGGCTAGAATACTGGAGTGGGTCACCTTTCCTTTCTCCAGGGGATCTTTCCAACCCAGGGATCAAACCCAGGTCTCCCACATTGCAGGTCGATTCTTTACCAGCTGAGCCACAAGGGAAGCTCAAGGATACTGGAGTGGGTAGCCTCTCCCTTCTCCAGCAGATCTTCCCAACTCAGGACTCAAACCAGGATCTCCTGCTTTGCAGGCAGATTCTTTACCAACTGAGCTATCAGGGAAGCCCTAAGACTAAATAAAGTAAATATTAATTCACTTCAATCATTTGTTAAATGAGGCAGGGGATAAAAATATATAGGTAGATAGACAGATAGGCAGGCAAGGAAATAGTAAATAAATATGGATACGTAAATAAAGACTGACAACTACTCGGTGATGGTGAATGTTAAAGCCCTGAGTTCACTGTCCATCATCCACTTTGTTCTTCAGTTGAAAAGTCATGTCCGACTCTTTGCCACCCCATGGACTGCAGCATGTCAGGCTTTCCTGTCTTTCACTATCTATCTCCTGGGATTTTCTCAAACTCATGTCCATTGAGTTGGTGATGCCATTCAACCATCTCATTCTCTGTTGCCCCCTTCTCCTCCTGCCCTCAGTCTTTCCCAGTATCAGGGTCTTTTCCAGTGAGTTGGCTCTTCACATCAGGTGACCAAAGTATTGGAGCTTCAGCTTCAGCATCGATCCTTCTAATGAATATTCAGAACTGATTTCCTTTAGGATTTACTGGTTTGGTCTCCTTCCCTGTCAAGGGACTCTCAAGAGTCTTCTCTAGCATCACAATTTGGATTCGTGTCGATGTATGGCAAAGCCAATAGAGTATTGTAAAGTAAAATAAAGTTAAAAAAAGAAAGCATCAGTTTTTTAGCATTCAGTCTTCTTTATGGTCCAACACTCACATTTGTACATGACTACTGGAAAAATCATGGCTTTGACTATATTGGACCTTTATTGAAAAAGTGATGTCTCTGCTTTTTAATATGCTAAGTTTGTCATACTGTTCCTTGCAAAGAGCAAGTATCTTTTAATTTCATGGCTGCACTCACCATCCTAGTTTACTGAAGATTACTGCTATATAGATCTTCCAGTCATAATAAGAACCACAAGGGCTGGCTCAGCCAAAACATTAATTATTGATAGGTTGAGACTGACATGAAACATAGAACTATTGTTGTTTCAACCACTTTTCTATTTGGACATTTGCATTGGCCAGTTGTGTGTATATATGCATACATAAAAATGTACACATAAATATCTTTACATACGTATATTTCATCAATTTTATAGTATTGAAATATTTTCTCCAGTATTCTGATTCTGAGTTGCCTTTTTTATGCCATTAAAAAGAAATAAATTTTATTCAGATATCTCCAATTTGAGGCAAAGGGAACTCTAATTTAGTCAAAAGTCTGAATTCTAGGAATATTTTAAAGGTCAGTTATTGTATTATTTAGAGGAAAGACAGTTAGAAGAAGTAGCAAAGTGGAATAAAATCTTTCTGAAACAGAGATAAGTCAGACATAATATAATGGATAAAATTGATGATGTGAGTGAACACATCACTGACATCCCTCAAAACCCAGTTTGGTTATAACTTGGGTTTCTTTAAATGGTCCAAAGTATTTGTTCTTGGACTTAGGCAGGTTAAACTTTTTCCTTGCAAATTGTGTTTAATAATACTCATTACATGTTTAAGACTTTCCCTCAGACTTTCAATTTCAACTAACGTTTCCTTGAGTATTTATTATGAATCCACCACTTTCACACACTTGACTCAGTTAGGAGAACGCTGTAAGGTTGGTATTCTCATCCCCATTTAAAGTGAGAAGATCAAAGTTCATAGACGTAAAGAACGCAGGCACATAAATCAAAAATAAACTAACTTCCCAGTAGGAGAAAGATTTAAACCTAAACTTTTTGCTTTCAAATCCAATACTCTTTTATGGTATCAAAAATTTATCCCATAGAACACACTTCAACAGAAATCATGAATATTTACCAAAAATCAGGGTTAGCCAGCATGGAATGATGCTTCTGAAATGTTCAAATTGGGGCATAAATGTTAAAAGAAAAAGTGATACTGAAATAAGGGCCACCCTGAAGTTAATTAACAAAAATGTTGCAAGAGTAATGAGTTATAAGCTCTATGTTTAAGGGAAACAGACATTGTTTAAGTACTCTGAACAAAAACATGCTAATAAACGGGGTGGAGTGTGCCCACACTGACATCAATTAAAACAGAGATACCCAAATGGATATAAAAACTGTTGACGGAAACTGCTTGAAGTTGGTCATCTTGAAGGCAGTCTGTGTAGCAAGAGAAGCTACTGATTTTTGGCATGCTGGTAAGAGTTAGTGGACTAGAAAATGTATCTTCATTTTCTTCATCCTGGAAATAATCATCTGTACAATAATAGAATTGTTATCACAAGTGTAAAGTAAAAAAACTCCTGGGTAAGCCTCATCTGAGACAGCATTGGTAAAACATATGGCATTTATGGAAATTCTTTCCCTTCAATGTTCATAATTACAGAGTTCAGCTGCTTCCATGTGATGGAAGCAACTTGCCGATAAGTAACAGAAGAGACAAACCAACCTGCCATCGCATTATGAGCAGCCGTGTTAGAAACAACAGCCACTGAGAGAGGGGTGTCTCCTGTGACAATACGTGGAGTCAAAAGGAGGTTTGCATTTAGTTCAAGACCTCCAAATAATGTGACTAGAGAAAGGCAGTGTCCTTCGAATCTGGTGGCATTCGCTGGTGTATAATATGCTTCAGAATCCGATTCTAGAAGGATGGCTACTTTATCATATTTCTGCATCCACTTCTCAACTCCTCCTGCCCACCACCTCTATGAATTTGAAGTCAGCTGGACATGTGAGACCTGATGAAGGAAAGCAAAGCCTTGGGACATGCAGAAAACCAGACATAAAATGCTGCTAAGGATTTCTGCTCCCTAGATCAGATGAAGGCCTCAGAACCGATGCAGAGAATCCTAGAGTAAGGAGTAGAACATGACAGCACTGGGAAGAGCAGGACTTGCAAAGATCTTGGGCTCCCAAAGTGTTCAGAGACTGGAAAAGATGTTCCTAGGAAAACCTGTTGACCTTGATTTCAGAGCAGCTTTCTAGGAACTGAAGAGTCATTTGTTGAGCTGANATGTGGGAAACACTTCAAAAGCCATACTGCCCCTAAGCATTACAGGGCAGGCAATCAGAAAACTTTGTGGAGCTTACTGAGTGAACCCCTGGGTGACTGAACTCAAGATGTTCTAATCCTATCTCATGTAAAAACCTTCTCTGCCTCTAGAAACTCCCTGAGTACTTATGGGCAAGGCTGTGGCTTCCCTGATGGCTCAGATGATAAGGAATCCACCTGCAATGCAGGAGACCCAGGTTCAATCCTTGGGTCAAGAATATCTCCTGTAGAAGGAAATGGCAACCTACTCCAGTATTCTTGACTGGGAAATTCCATGGACAGAGTCGGACATGATGGAGCGACTAACACCACCACCAGTGGGTACCATAATAAACTCTTCTAAGATTGAATGCATAAGCATGTCTCCAGGCTCTGCCCTACCCCAGACAGACACACCATTTCTGTTTGTTTTCAGTCGAAGATGAGGGAGGAAACTTCTACCCAGGTTCTGCCTCTCTTTCTGGCCTAACAATTACTTTGATCTTTCTCTTTGATTCCTGACTCACGTCTTTTGGTTCTGGAATGTCTAATGGATGAATTTCCTTACCTCAACATACAGTTGTGATTCAGGCCAGACCCAGTGTGACAGACAGTGCCAAGATCCCACTTTCTAGGGAAGGAGGTGAGGACCTTTCTTAAAAAAAATATATCAGTATTTTAATTACAGCTATTAGTTTGGTTATTTTAAATAATTTAACATGAAAATATATAACTGGGTAATTATCAGCCAAGTTAGCCCAGTCTTTGGTATGATCTATCTGGGACAAATGAAAATTCTGACTCATCAAATTAACTGGGTAATTCAGGAAATAAATGTTTGATCTGGGAAGAGTTGAGATTTTGTGGAGGCCTGAATTAGTCATCCAACCTTCGCCCCAATCTAAACCAAGAGTAGTCAATAGGTTCCTCCTTTCTTCAATGTGCTTCAGAGTTATTCTCCTAGGCCAAATGAAATTTGCTCAATTCAGCAGTGCCATTAATATAGCTCCAAGTGAGGTGTCAAGTTTCCCACCAAGAACTTCAAAATTGAGATAAACTATCACAGCTGTAAGGGGAAGCGATGGTCCCAGGACAATCATCATGTATAGACATGGCTACAGTGTGGGTATAAAGTGCCCTTGTAAAATGGAAAACACTTAATTAAGCAAACAAAGAACCCTAGAGCTTTTCCCACATTACAGAGAAGTCCTTCAAGGCCAAAACAAACCCATAAGATTTCTCCATGTGCACACCACATCATAGACACAATATATAAATTGTGTGGAAAAGGAGGNGCCCTTGTAAAATGGAAAACACTTAATTAAGCAAACAAAGAACCCTAGAGCTTTTCCCACATTACAGAGAAGTCCTTCAAGGCCAAAACAAACCCATAAGATTTCTCCATGTGCACACCACATCATAGACACAATATATAAATTGTGTGGAAAAGGAGGAGAAAAGAAATAATCATCTCAAATTTGGCAATTAATCTACATTACTTTTAATGAATATTGTTTAAAAGTTGCACAATAGTCCTATCAACCAGTGCTCTTCAAACTTTAAGTTATACAAGAATCATCTGGGAAGCTTATAAAAATGCAGCTTCAGATCCAATGGGCCAGAGATTCTTCATCAGAAAACAAGCTCCCAGTTGAGGCCCAGGCTTCTCATCCACATGCCATACTTTTAAACTGTGACACTCTAGGCCACAATTTCCCAACCTATGTGTCACAATATTGCACTCACAGTTGACCTTCACATCCCTTGGGACAGCAACTGAACCCAAACCTCTGCCAGTGAAGCTTGTCTTAGACTGTTGTGCAAATGTTACCACTTTCTGTATGTGCCCATGATCGGGAAAAGGTTGGGGAGCACAGCTGTAAGGAATAATGGAGGTTTACCAAAATTCCTGTTAGTAATAGATTATTCTTAATAATAATCATAACAAGACATCATTTATTACATGCATATTATATGCTGGGAAAGGTGCCAAGTAGTTTACTTGTTTTTTTCATATAATCTTAATAATAGTCTTAAAAGATCCATGCTACTATTATTAGGTCCTAGGTAACCACAACTCGGAGAAGGCAATGGCAATCCACTCCAGTCCTCTTGCCTGGAAAATTCCACGGATGGAGGAGTCTGGTAGGCAGCAGTCCATGGGGTCGCGAAGAGTCAGACATGATTGAGCGATATCACTTTCACTTTTCACTTCCATGCATTGGAGAAGGAAATGGCAACCCACTCCAGTGTTCTTGCCTGGAGAATCCCAGGGGTTG
>SJYV01006555.1:478145-535252 GCA_006410875.1 Neotragus pygmaeus | reverse complement strand
GTTTTCTTGCCTGGGAAATCCCATGGACAGAAAAGCCTGGTGGGCTGCAGTCCAGGGGGTTGCAAAAGAGTTGGACATGACTAAGCCTACACACACACATCCCATGAACTGTAACATTTCTTTCTTCTTATGTAACTATTGAGTTAAAATACATCATAGGATATTAAGGGTAAGAACTCTCTTGATCCACGTTAATTACTTTGCTCTCTAATTTGTACTCTGATCAATCACTGCACAATGATCTTATTCTTTTCTTCTTAGGGGGGGCCGAAAAATCTATTTTCTTTCACCCATATTACATTTTAAAATTATCACGAGCCCAACCAAAGGCTTAGTGGGTCACTGTTCATTATTACAGATTTTATTATAAGGATCAACTGGGAGCCATCCAAACAGTAAACAATAAGGGCGTGAATAAAGCAGTTCCGGTGCATCTTTGATAGAATAGCAGCTATGTAGACGTGAAGATGTACAACTGATGCTTGCTTAGAGTTCATAATGAATTCCCCTACACCTCATCTGAGCATACATAGTATTTTGTCAAAAGTCATTAGCATTTGCCTTCATCTGTTTAAGAAGTCTCACCCAGTTGTTTCTGAATACCATCAAAGGAGAATATCTCATGTAGTGCGTGGGGCAGCAGTGGGATCTGAGGGTGGTGTGTAACTGAAGCCCTGAAGTGGCATTCTCTTTCTGCTTGTGTTTTCCCTGCGTGAGTTTTTGCCGATGACCACTACCTTCAAAATTTCTGCTGTTGGGTGCAAGACTCACAAGCCTGTCCCAAGACAGTTATCTCTGATGCTTCTGAAATCACAGTCCTCCTGGTACCAGAGAAAAGCAAGGACCATGCCATTGCAAGTCATCAAGATCTCATTGTATTTCTCTTAAGATGTCTTTTTTTAAAAAATATGGACTGTTTTTAGGTCTTTCTGAATTTGTTCCAATATCACTTCTGTTTATGTTTTGATTTTTGGGCCACCAGGTATGTGGGATCCTAGCTCCCTGACTAGGGATTAAACCTGTACCCCCTACATTGGAGAAGTCCTAAGCACTGGACCACTAGGAAAGTCCTCTCATATTTCTGAAAGAAAGTGGAGAAATAATCCTTTGCGTGGAGTTCTAAGAATCCCATTCCAAATCAACTGAAGCTCTTTTCTCCAAGTTCAAGGGTAAGTCTATTTGACCTCCACAAACACGACCAGGCCATCTGCACACTCACTATTTCCCTTCTCATCAACTGAGGTTCCTTATCTGCAAAGCAGCACATGACAATATATGGTGGAGAATATATGTATTCTCCCTCTCTCACTAGACATACCTGACCCATCAGTAGTTACAGACCAAGTTCAATCTAAACCCTCTTCTACAAAAACATGTCAAAACATATCTGTGAATTACACTAAGTGAAATGAGTGGGTGAAGATATTTTAGATAATTGTGTAGAAAGTTACATGAGCATCAATATAGAATATGGGAGACTTGTTCCACTCATATTTTCACTTTCCATATTCTCAGTAATGAGCTTTACTTTATGCTTACATTAGTCATGGGAGAAATAATAAAAGTGTAGGAAAGATAAAAGCTGTTCAATTTGTGAATAATAAAAGCTCATTGTGTTTACAGTAGGTGCTATATTCTCATTTTATTGAAGTTAATCTTTATAATAAACTTGTAAGATAACTATTACTCCAATTCTATTAATGACCAACTTGAGGTTCAGTAGAATTCCTTCAGAAGATAGGGACATCTGTTGTGTGTTTTTTTTTTTTTAACCTCTGATCTCGCTCCCTTTTACTGGAAATCTCATAATCCTTTGGGGAAAGTTATTCCCTCATTCCATATGCTACCACTGATAATTTTGCTCATCTGGATAGTTAATCGGTCCAGGCGTGACTTGTGTTGAACCTCCCAGACTCTTTTTCTGAGACACTTGAATTGATATTATGGACAGCACGCTAATCTCTCTCTGGTGGTCAACCTGTGAACTCCGAGGTTCTTCGAGGCTCATAATCCAGTGTCCCTGGCAGGATCTTATTTACAGGAGGGTTGTATGAAACCCAGATGTAGGGGCAGAAGACGAAAGAGAGAAACCTGGCAGCACCCACACTTGTGATTTTCTCCAAGACTTGGTTCCCCAGGGTGATGTCCAGCAGTCTCTTTCTGTGCCTCAGCTAAAACAAGCTGTCTTGCTGATGTTTGCAACACTTGCTCTCAAAAGCCCATGTGCCATTTGACAGGTAAGTGGAGAACCATCATTTGACCCTGTTTCCAAAACCCCATTCTTCACACATCTCCACAAGTGACATAGGTGAGTAGTCAGGGACAGAGGGAAGGGGCCAGGTCAGGGCCTTCCTTGCCGGTTACAGGTCAGTGACCTTCAGATTAGTGCCACTCCCTCTGGCCGGGCTTTTAAGATGTTATTTAGGCCACTTGTGTCGCATAAAAACTGACCTCAAAGTGGGGTTCCCACTCTCAGGATTACATTAGTTTGCAAATTGCNTACAGGTCAGTGACCTTCAGATTAGTGCCACTCCCTCTGGCCGGGCTTTTAAGATGTTATTTAGGCCACTTGTGTCGCATAAAAACTGACCTCAAAGTGGGGTTCCCACTCTCAGGATTACATTAGTTTGCAAATTGCATTTCTGGTCCTCAGGTCTTTGTGTCTTCACTGGCTCAGGAGATGAAGTGTTGTTTTTGATTGCAGAACAGGCAGTACAGCCATGAGGCCTCAGTGGAGGAGACGGAGGTAAGCTGAGTCCTAAGAGACGCTCCATTATTTCTCAAGCCTCAGAAGCTTCTCTTTGGTCTGGCCTGGATCCCTGCCAAGCCTGGGGCACTGGTCTGTAAGTATAAGAGGTCTTTGCCTTGACCCCTTTCTCCGCTACCCTCCATTCATTCCCTTTCACTCCTGCTCTCGTTTTCCCACCCTGCAGCCTCCCAGTCAGGTGACAGAAATCTGAAACCTTCCCCAGGAAGAAGTGGAATGACTCAGCAGAATCAGCAAGCATTTAGAAAATTGAGCAAATGTAGACTGGACCTCAGTCTCTTCCAGGAACAAGTCACTTGATCTTGATTAAGTTACTAGCTTGCTTTAGGTCTATTTTCTTCTCTAGAAAAAGAGTATAGAGTTAAGCTGCTAAAGCTATATCAACGACTTTGCATTAGGCAATTCCCCTCTTCTCAGTTTGTTTCTGCCTAGAATGTTTTACTTTTTCAAGAAATATTTGTTGAATGAGCAAACATCTCTGCTTGACCTTGTCCTACATGACCATTAAGAGGGAAGCTCTACTGTCCTGAACTCTATGCTCTTTTCTATGATATTTACTAAGTATGTATGTGTGTTTGTGTGTGTTAGTCACCCAGTTGTGTCTGACCTTTTGTGACCCCAAGGACCATAGCCCACCAGCCTCCTCCAGGCCAGAATACTGGAGTGGGCAGCTCTTCCCTCCTCCAGGGGATCTTTTCAACACAGGGATTGAACACAGGTCTCCCAAGTTGCAGGCAGATTCTTTACTGTCTGAGCTACCTGGGAAGTCCATTTATTGAGTATATACTACGTGTTAAGACGTGTACTATATGCATTCTTTCTCCTCATCTCTGAATTTCCCCTATCGCCTTAAATAATAACAGCTAACATGCTCCAGGAGGAAACCGGGCGCTGACGAGAAAGAAGCTGTCCTAAAATAAAACAGTTCAGCAAAGAGAAGAGACACCTCCTCCTTGCTCTCCACTGCCTATACCTGGCAAGACGCAGAAGCAGTCAGACAACCTCAGTAAATCATATCCCTGCCCTGAGCCTCCGTCTCCTCCTTGCATGAAGCTGCTATGATGATCCAATAAGAAGATGACTAGGTGGTACTCGTATATAGTAAATGCTCAATTACTACTCCATCACAGTCCTAATGGCACTCTTGTTGCATTAATGTAACAAAGAAAACCGTGGAAACCAAGAAGCAATTTAATTTTGTGTAAAAGGAAATCTATTTCTCACTTCCTTTTGGTTCATCAGTTTTGCTTTTCTTCTTTTCAGGGCTAGTGGTCCCAAGCTAACTGGAAGCATGTTTAGAGAATACTGAATTAATTTCCTTCATGTTCAAAACAATTAAACTGTCTGAGTTGGCAATGTCTACTCTGAAAAGATGGGAGCTTTACTGAATTATTCTATTACCTTCCTAGGTAACTTTGGCAGTCAATTCTCAGGTCACTGCATTCCTAGGTCACTTATAAAATGCTCCTTCCCAATCAAGATACAGTTCTTAGCAGAAAGTCACAAGAATCAATACGTTAGCCTGCTGCGTATCAGTGTGTGGGTAAGTGCACATGCATGTGTGTATGTTGGAAAGATTTACCAAGATTCTTAATCAAGTGTGAAACTGCTTGCAAAAGATCGAGGAGGACATTATTAAGTGAACCTGAACTGGCAGCTACTGAGATCTGAGGAGATTTATTTTGTAGGTAAGCAATAATCTCTTAATAAAATCTTGAATGATGCGTGGGAGAATTGGGCAGGTGGCAGACAAATGAAAGGAGGGTAAAATTAAAATGTCAAAGGTACATTGAATCAAATGAAACAAGAGCGGTGGTGGGAGGACTTGGAGAAATCTGAACAAGTACAAACCCAGAGTTTCCAAGGAGGAAACAAACCTGAAAAATTCAATGTTCATCGGCTGTACTGGCCACCCAACAGGTGAATGCTGCTTCTCAGTTGTGGGGGAGGGGGTGGGGAATCTTAACAAACTGAAGAATCTAGAGGAGAAACCAAGATGGCAAAGAGTTTGGAAGACTGATCCTGCCAGGGAGCTGAACACAGCGAGGATGTTGGGCTTGAGAAACTCGAGAGAGCGATGGTCCCTGAATCCAGAGCAGGGTCGGTTGTCAACATGGAGGATAATGGAGGACTGTTAACCTTCCCAGAAGCAAAGGCAGGAAAGCGAGGTCTTCAATTCAACCTCTATGGAGGTTGGGAGCATGATGAGAATGAGCGAGGTGGACGAGGTGTTGGGGCTCACTCAGAGTGCAACTAAAACCAGACAACTGCTAAAGGGCAAAGTGTGTTAGTTGCTGTCGTGTCCGACTCTTTGCAACCCTATGGGATGTAGCCTGCCGGCCAGGTTCCTCTCTCCATGGGATTCTCCAGGCAAGAATATTGGAGTGGGTTGCCATTTCTCCAGGGGATCTTCCCAACCCAGGGGTAGAATCCAGGTCTCCTGCATTGCAGGCAGATTCTTTATCATCTGAGCCACCAGGTAAGTAGAAACCAATCCTCTGTTGACAAGTCTTCTGATTTTTCAAAAGAAGGCAGATAAGTGAAATCTATTTCTATTATTGATAATCCATGTTAAACATTAAACCTCCAGGCAATAAAGCAGAATATCTCCAAGGGCCACAGGCATCTACTGTACAGGTTTAATTGGAACTGCCGAATCATTAAGAGTTGGGTTTGTGTTCTGCAGTAAAGGACTGATCTCTAATGAGTTGAACTGCTCAAAATGGGCAGGAGCTTACTGGCTGTGTGGGTGGGGGAATGAACTCTCCTGTCATGAGAAATGTTTAAGCATAAGGATACTAGATTTTAAATGTCAAAATGTTGGATGGAGAGACTTTTTATCAAACCCACTCTTTAAAATTAAAATACCTTGATCTGTTCCCAGAGAGTCCTACAGTAGATATGTGGCAGGACCAGACACTATTATGGGTATTATGGGTATATAGGTATTATGGGACCCTAAGAAGACATGGGCAAAGGATGTCCTATTCGAGGACCACCACGATTCCTGAGATATGAGAGATGTGGAGCAATGAGTGTTAGTCACTCAGTCGTGCCCAACTCTTTGCAACCCCATGGACTGCAGTCCACCAGCCTCCTCTGTCCATGGGATCCTCCAGGCAAGGATACTGGAGTGGGTTGCCATATCCTTCTCCGATGGAGCAATGAGGAGACCCAAGAAACTGGAGCTGGATGATTAGGAGAACTGATCCAACACACATAGGCAATAATAGACTTCACACCATGCTGCTCTCTCTTATTTGAGTGATTGTCACAGGCAATCCAGAGCAGGGTCCAGGCAGTACAGGATTATTTCTGTAGTGTCTATCTCCTCCGCTTGAGTGTAACCTGGGTAAGAGGAGGGAATTTCTTAACCTCGTGCACCAATGTTCCACTGTGACCACTCCACCTGGGAGTGACCCCCTTCTTCTTGTGATATTTCCATGGCTGATTCCTTCCTTTCATTCAAATCTCTGCTTGGACATCTTCTATTAAGTTACATTTCTTACCTGCTTTAAAATTGTGGCCTCTATCACTTCCTGTCCCTTTATCTGGCATTAACTCTCCCAGGAGTATTTATCACTGATATTGTTTGTATGGGCTTCCCTCATAGCTCAGTTAGTAAAGAATCTGCCTGCAGTGCAGGAGAACCTGATTCGATTCCTGGGTCAGGAAGATCCCCTGGAGAAGGAATGGCAACCCACTCCAGTATTCTTGCCTGGAGAATCCCATGGACAGAGGAGCCTGGCGAGCTACAGTCCATGGGGGTCACAAAAGTCGGACACGACTTAGTGACTAAACCACCGCCACCGCCACCGTTTGTATACTTATTTTGTTTGTTAGTTTGATGTCTGTTTCTCTTTCTGAATTAGGAAATTTGAATGTCCTTTTCTCTCTTCCCTAGGTCTGGAGCACAGTGTGGTACACCTGAGATGCGTAATAAATATGTGTGGAATTAAAGAACACAAAAAGGCAGAAAACCATGAAAAGATCCAGCAGGTCCACTGAACAGACATGACTTCAGTGTACCTGGGCCTATGGAGAGTGCTGTGTACAGAAGAGGGCAAAAACTATAGGGTACCTGGGGTTAGATTATGATTTTATGTCTTTTAAGCCAAGATGAGGAGATTGGACATCACTTCAGAGGGAATAGGTAGCTGGGAATAACTTGACCTGATGTGACTCCTTTGGAAAGGTCTGTCCAGAAAATAAAAAGAGGACTCTCACATATTTCCATGGAGAGGTTATCGTTTGTGAGTTAGTGGAGGACTCTGAATGGGTTTCCCTTGTGACTTAGCTGGTAAAGAATCCGCCTGCACTGTGGGAGATCTGGGTTCGATCTCTGAGTTGGGAAGATCCCCTGGAGAAGGGAAAGGCTATCCACTCCAGTGTTCTGGCCTGGAGAATGCCATGGACTGTATAGTCCATGGGATCACGAAGAGTCAGACACGACTAAGCAGCTTTAACTTTCACTGAATGTGGGAAGGCGGGGCTGCCATCATCTTCCTGGAGGAGACTGGTTCCTCCTTGGTGTTTTCTAGCACTGAAAGCCCATTCAGCTGCCTTAGTCAGGTTGGAAGTCAAATCTTTTCCAGAGGAACTTGAGAGCAGTTCCTAAGTTACACCGCCTATGAAATTTGACCCAAAATGTAGACATGAGGAGACGGGTTTGAACATCATTCAGGGTCCACACTTATCCAGACAGATAGACCAGATCCTGTCCTGTGAATGTGGGCAGGAGAGAATCAAAGCCTTGCGATGGCCTCCATTGGCTCTAACCATTTGCAAACTTCAGGCAAACAAGACAGGGGAGGCTTCTGAGCAAATCGAAAGCTGCGCGGGCAGCCCTGCTGGTCAGCTGTGTCCATGTGCACCTGCCTGCATTCTATCCCCAGACCCTCTGCCTACTGAAGGCTCAGCCTATCTAGATCAGAGCTCTGGGGATCAGGACAGGTGGTGTCTTGGAGTCACCTTTCTCCCCCAATCTAGTAACTGGATTCCTAAGGTAATCCTCTGAGCCTGGGGACCCTGCAGTCCCGGTCAGGAGTCTTCCTCACTGAGCTCTGCCAGGTGCCTGCCAGGCCCAGCCCACAGTCTGCTTGGCCAGTGTCCTGATCTTTAGCCTACCTGCTCTTTGCCTTAAGACCCCTGTGCACCCATCTCCCCCTAAAGACCTTTAGCAGCCAGGAAAGGAGCCCTTGCCACCAGGCCTCTCAGGGACTCTTGCATCTTGCTTTCTCCGTGTCCCCATCCTGCCCTGTTTCAGAGCTGTTAGAAGGTGGCACCAGCCTGGGTGGAAGGGGTGGGGACGGAGAGCGAGATGGAGTTCAAGGCGGATGCATAATGAAGGAGCAGCAGCCCAGGGATGGGAACGAGGGTAGAGGCTGCTGACATCACCTCCTGTTTCTGCACAGAGTCAGCTGTGTCCTCATGGCATGAAGGAAGGCCAAGGGTCAATGTCAGCATTTTAAACAGAGATGGATAGAAAGGAGGCTGGGAGGGCTGAGTGACTTGCTGAAGTCAGCTGCTGAGTCAGGACACCACTTCCTGCCTGTTAACCCCTAGACCAGCATGTTTTACTGTCCACCCTGCTCACCCCTCTCTGAGGGTCTGGTAAGCTCCTTTTTATTTTTTTTCCTCCGATTCTATGCATTTTAGAGTTGAAAACCTAGCTTTAAAACCTAGCTCTGGTCACTTCCCTTGAGGTCCAATGGACAAGACTCCACACTTCCAATTAAGGGGCGGGGTTTGATCCCTGGTCCAAGAACTAAGATTTTCCATGCTGCGTGGCCAAATGGAGGCCAATATTCTCCTCTCTACCAGACAAAGGCACATGGCTCTAGAGAGGAAGATGAAGGCAGAAGCATATTTTCTAGGGCTTTTCTGAGAAGGCAGAAGCCTTCACAGCAGGAATTCCCTCCTTTTTCCTTCGAGTCAAGACTAAGAAGAGAGAAGAAAGGCTTTCATATCAATGCCTTTCTCAGAATCACTTTGTCTTACTGTTTCCCCACCTATAAAGTAAGAATAATATGAGTTAATACTGTTGTGAATATAGTATATAAAACACACAGTAAACCCTGAAACAGCACTAACTGTCTTGATCACTGCTACAGGGCTTCCATGGTGGCTCCTTCAGTAAAGAATCTGCCTGCAATGCAGGAGACCAGGTTTGATCCTTGGGTGGGGAAGATCCCTTGGAGAAGGAAATGGCAACCCACTCTAGTGTTCTTGTCTGGGAAATCCCATGGACAGAGGTGCTTTGTAGGCCACAGTCCATGGGTTCACAAAGAGTTGGACATGACTAAGTGACTAACAAAAAAATCATGTTCACCACTGTAAACATAATTTATTTCAAGACTCATATGGACTGATTTGCAGCAGCCCCTAGAGTGGAGTTTTGAAGCCCCTCTGGGCTCAGAAGGAAACAGTGTCCAGCTGCATTCATGATGTAACATAGACTGGGGTGGTAGAGAGGTACGGCCCCATGGTACTTGCCAATGCTGTGAAGTCCTGTTTTCTCTTGCAAATGCAAGAATTGATATTAGAGATAGGTAATTATTTTCTAAATTCAAGTACAAAATGGAAGATGTGGAAATAAAACTCGTACTGCCTTTCCATTTCCACTTTCTAAGTTTGCTTTTGTTCCCCAAGCTCTGCAGTTAACAGTGACAATCGGAGTAAAATGGGAGTGGGAGGAACAAGTCTAGTAGATTCTGGAGTTTTGCCCAAAAAGAGGAGGAATTTCTTTCTTCGGATGCCTGCTCCTTCTGGAAACCGTTCCAGAACCGCCAGAGACTGCTGTTCTACCTTGGAGGGCACCCTGGAAATTATTCATGCCTTCTTATCTCATGAACTTCCTAACAAATTGCTTTTTTGCTCTGCAGTTTGAGAACATTTTATTTTGCTGCAGGGGTTCTTGTTTATCTCAGAAACATTGAGCAGCTCTGATGAGCCGGAACGGAACATGCCAATTCTACCATGTTCATTGAGTACCCACTGGTGCTGGCGAGGGTGCCGGGCTCTTTGAAAACTCTCATCCCATTTAAGCCTCCTAAAACACCCTGGAGTGGGTATTCTTCTCTCTTTTAAAGAAATTAAAGCTTGGAAAAGTTACAAAACTTACCCAAAGCCCTATAGCTGTAAATGGTGGCATCAGAAATAAACCCCAGCTTCATCCATCTCCATAGACTGAACTATTCCATTCCGATTGCAGGAACATTGACTTTTTTCTTTTTATTTACTTTAATTTTATTTTAAATTGGAGGATAATTGTTTTACAATGATGTGTTGGTTTCTGTCCTACAACAGCATGGATCAGCTGTGTGAAAAGTGAAAGTGTTAGCCATTCAGTCATGTCTGACTCTTTGAGACTCCATGGACCATAGTCCGCCAGGTTCCTCTGTCCATGAGATTCTCCAGACAAGAATACTGGGNAAGGTCCACCTAGTCAAGGCTATGGTTTTTCCAGTGATCATGTATGGATGTGAGAGTTGGACTGTGAAGAAGGCTGAGCACTGAAGAATTGATGCTTTTGAACTGTGGTGTTGGAGATGACTCTTGAGAGTCCCTTGGACTGCAAGGAAATCCAACCAGTCCATTCTGAAGGAGATTAACCCTGGGCTTTCTTTGGAAGGAATGATGCTAAAGTACTGAAACTCCAGTACTTTGGCTACCTCATGCGAAGAGTTGACTCATTGGAAAAGACTCTGATGCTGGGAGGGTTTAGGGGCAGGAGGAGAAGGGGACGACAGAGGATGAACTGGCTGGATGGCATCGCTGACTCGATGCACATGAGTCTGAGTGAATTCCGGGAGTTGGTGATGGACAGGGAGGCCTGGCATGCTGCAATTCATGGGGTTGCAAAGAGTCAGACACAATTGAGTGACTGAACTGAACTGAACTGAACTACCTGTTTCAGTCAGGATCCCAACAGACACAGCACATATAGATAGAGATAGATCTAGTTGACCTTATTTATAAGACAACTTTTACACCATTGCAGGCAAAGTATAGTAGAGCCACAGGGGACAGTGATGGAACTCAGGGCCAACAGCATTAGAGCTTTTACTACCAGTAAGCTCAAGTAAGGAATGGGATGAAAACTGGGAGACTAACCTCTGCAGAATCATCCATTTTGCGAGGAGCCATGACTTTCTGCTGAGAGACAATCAGCCAGAAGCAATCTCATAGGAATGGAACCAGACAAGAAAACAGACCTCTCCTATGGGACTCATTGCCCAAACCCAGAAGAAGTTCAAAGGCATTACAGCCTTTGGTATGCAACCCATTAGGGCATAGATCAGTCTGGAGAAGAGTTACTTTTAACTAGAGAGACAAACAAGAATAAAGAATGCAGAATGACCCAAATAAAGAATGCAGAAAACTGTTATAATTATTCATTAACTAGGAATAAGTATTTTTAAAGTCAGTTATATTTCTAAATACCAGCAACAAGCAAGAAAAACTAAATAGAAGCATGTAAACACATATAATCGGAGAAGGCGATGGCATCCCACTCCAGTACTCTAGCCTGGAAAATCCCATGGACAGAAAAGCCTGGTAGGCTACAGTCCATGGGGTCGCGAAGAGTCAGACACGACTCAGCGACCTCACTTTCACTTTTCATTTTCATGCATTGGAGAAGGAAATGGCAACCCACTCCAGTGTTCTTGCCTGGAGAATCCCAGGGACGGCAGAGCCTGGTGGGCTGTCGTCTATGGGGTCGCACAGAGTCGGACACGACTGAAGCGACTTAGCAGCAAACATATATAATAACTAAACAACTTCAAATACATAGAAATAAATCTAGTTAAAAATGGAAGATACCTCTGCACACAAAAATATAAAGCATTATTGAGATGATCTAAAGAAGACCCAGTCTCAAAAATGATGGAATGATCTCTGTTTGTTTCCAAGGCAAGCCATTCTGTATTATAGTAATCCAAGTCTATGTCCCGACCAGTAATGCAGAAGAAGCTGGAGTTGAATGGTTCTATGAAGACCTATAAGACCTTTTAGAACTAACACTCGAAAAAGATGTCCTTTTCACAGGGGACTGTAACGCAAAAGTAGGAAGTCAAGAAACACCTGGAGTAACAGGCAAATTTAGCCTTGGAGTACAGAATGAAACAAGGCAAAGGGTAATAGAGTTTTGCCAAGAGAATGCACTGTCATAGCAAACACCCCCTTCTGACAACACAAGAGAAGACTCTACACATGGACATCATCAGATGGTCAACACTGAAATCAGATTGATTATATTCTTTGCTGCCAAAGATGCAGAAACTCTATACAGTCAGCAAAAACAAAACTGGAGCTGACTGTGGCTCAGATCATGAACTCCTTGTTGCAAAACTCAGACTTACACTGAAGGAAGTAGGGAAAACCGCTAGACCATTCAGGTATGACCTAAATCAAATCCCTTATGATTATACAGTGGAAGTGAGAAATAGACTTAAGGGCCTAGATCTGATAGAGAGCCTGATGAACTATGGACGAAGGTTTGTGATATTGCACAGGAGACAGGGATCAAGACCATCCCCATGGGAAAAAAATGCAAAAAAGCAAAATGGCTGTCTGCGGAGGCCTTACAAATAGCTGTGAAAAGAAGAGAAGCGAAAAGCAAAGGATAGAAGGAAAGATATACCCATGTGAATGCAGAGTTCCAAAGAATAGCAAGGAGACAGAAGAAAGCCTTCCCGAATGATCAATGCAAAGACATGGAGGAAAACAACAGAATGGGAAAGACTAGAGATCTCTTCAAGAATATTAGAGATACCAAGGGAACATTTCATGCAAAGATGGGCTCGATAAAGGACAGAAATGGTATGGACCTAACAGAAGCAGAAGATATTAAGAAGAGGTGGCAAGAATACACAGAAGAACTGTACAAAAAAGATCTTCTTGACCCAGATAATCATGATAGTGTAATCACTCACTCAGAGCAAGACATCTTGGAGTGTGACATCAAGTGGGCTTTAGGAAGCATCATTATGAACAAAGCTAGTGGAAGTCATGGAAGTCCAGCTAACCTATTTCAAATCCTAAAAGATGATGCTGTGAAAGTGCTGCACTCAATATGCCAGCAAATGTGGAAAACTTAGCAGTGGCCACAGGACTGGAAAAGGTCAGGTTTCATTCCAATCCCAAAGAAAGGCAATGCCAAAGAATGCTGAAACTATCGCACAATTGCACTCATCTCACATGC
This sequence comes from Neotragus pygmaeus, assembly GCA_006410875.1. Classification (NCBI taxonomy): domain Eukaryota; kingdom Metazoa; phylum Chordata; class Mammalia; order Artiodactyla; family Bovidae; genus Neotragus; species Neotragus pygmaeus. The sequence continues at coordinate 522,278 of SJYV01006555.1, read as the reverse complement.
TAGTAAAGTAATGCTCAAAATTCTCCAAGCCAGACTTCAGCAATATGTGAACCATGAACTTCCAGATGCTCAAGCTGGTTTTAGAAAAGGCAGAGGAACCAGAGATCAAATTGNCTTAAAGCTCAACTTTCAGAAAACTAAGATCACGGCATTTGGTCACATCACTTTGTGGGAAATAGATGGGGAAACAGTGAGAGACTTTATTTTCTGGGGTCCAAAATCTCTGCAGATGGTGACTGCAGCCATGAAATTAAAAGATGCTTACTCCTTGAAAGGAAAGTTATGACCAACCTAGACAGCATATGTCCATCTAGTCAAGCAGAGGTCCATCTAGTCAAGGCTATGTTTTTTCCAGTAGTCATGTGTGAATGTAAGAATTGGACTATAAAGAAAGCTGAGTGCTAAAGAATTGATGCTTTTGAAATGTGGTGTTGGAGAAGACTCTTGAGAGTCTCTTGGACTGCAAGGGGATCAAACCAGTCCATCCCAAAGGAGATCAGTCCTGGGTATTCATTGGAAGGACTGATAGTGAAGCTGAAACTCCAATACTTTGGCCACCTGATGTGGAGAACTGAGTCATTTGAAAAGATTCTGATGTTGAGAAAGATTGAAGGCAGGAGAAGAAGGGGTTGACAGAGGATGAGATGGTTGGATGGCATCATTGACTCAATCGACATGAGTTTGAGTAAACTCCGGGAGTTGGTGATGGACAGGGAGGCCTGGCATGCTGCAGTCCATGGGGTCACAAAGAGTTGGATACAACTGAGTGACTAAACTGAACTGAAAGAAAGCCACAAAGAATGGAGGAATATATACTTGACCCTCAAACAGCTCAGCGGCTAGGGCTGCCAACCTCTTGCACAGTGACAATCCCTGTGTAACTACAGCGGTCCCTCCATATCCATGGCTCTGCGTCTATGCCTATAGCCAGTATACATACAACATAAGCCAACATATACAATGGATATAGTACTATACCACATAGTCCTACAGTACTAATATAGATCATGCAGTACTGTACACATATTTATTAAGAAAAATCCACATGTAAGTAGCCTCCCACAGTTCAAATCCATGTTGTTCAAGAGTCAGCTGTTTTACGTCAAAGGTTTGAAAGAATTAACACCATTAAGCTAATGTTGCATTACCGATAGTTGATCTATGGATTTCACACTATTCTAGTAAGAATTCCAAAAAATTTTAATGGAAATTTCAAGCTGATTCTCTCATTTACGTGGAAATACAAAGAGACAAAAAAACAGGCAAGGTGGTCTAAAAAAAGAAGAACAAAGTTGAAGGATTTATGCTACCCAATATAAATGCTTCTTATAAAGTGACATTAATTAAGACAGTGTGGCCTTGGGGCAAGGGCAGACAAATATATCAGTGGATCCAGAAATAGACCCAGTCAAATAAGGACACTTCACTTATGACACAGGCGACACCACAGAGGAGTGACTAACAGACACTCTTCAATAAGTAGCTGCATCCGCTGAAGTTCACATGGAAAAAAAAAAACGATTCTGACCCCTATTTTGTCTCCCAAAGAAAAATCAATTCTATGAGGTTTTTAGATCGAAATGTAAGAGCTTAAGAGAAAAGCTTCTAATTAACTGGAAAGGGATGATGGACCTAAATGTAAAAATACAAAAGTATAAAACTTCTAGAGGGAACCATTGGAAAATATCTGTATCACCTTGGGTTTAGTGATGAGCTTTCAGATTCAATACCAATCATTATTGTAAAATTGAAAAGTTAACTTTATCAGGAAAGAAAAATGGATGCATTGGACTTAATGAAAATGGAAAAGCTTTGCTCTGTGAAAGACAATGTTGAGAGAATGAAAAGAGAAGCCACATAGGTGGAGAACATAATGAAAGTCATTTATCTGATAAAATACTTCTATGCAGTACAGGGTGCGATTTATGCTTCAGAGCTCCCCACAGGATCAGACTCTGGGTCCTGAGCCCACATTCTTGTGTAGCTTCTGTCTCTGACCCAGAGCTTTCCCCATACTTCTTCCCTTACCTCCTTATTGGTTTCTCCGAAGAGCACCCCTTAATTAATTATCAATACTTGTCCAAGAATTCTTGTCTCTTGCTCCTAGGAAACTTAGCTATGACAGGTTTCAAACTGGAAGCCACCTCTGATGATTAATTTCATGTGTCAATTTGACTGGACTGAGAGATGCCCAAGAAGCTACTGGCCTTACTTCTGGGTGGATCTGCAGGGTGTCTCTGAACCATGTCAACACTTGACCTGGTAGACTGAGTAATGATGGTCCTCACCAGTGTGAGAGGGTCTCATTAGTTAGTTGAAGGCCTCAGTAGAACGAGAAAGATATCATGAGCACTCTGAGTTCTTGGGCGTTCAGACTTGCAGGGAGACTTACAGCACCAGCTCCCTGATCCAATTCTTGGACTTTTGGGCTCAAATGGGGGCTTACTCCCTCTGCTCCCGATTCCCAGGTCGTCAGATTTGAACTAAATTACACCACTAGCTTGCTTTCTTGGTTCTTTCCAGCTTGCAGATAGCAGATTCTGGGACTTCTTGGTCTCCATAATCAGGTGAACTGATTCCTATAAATAAATTTCCTCTTCCTATCTATCAATTATCTTTCTCTCCCTTTCCTATCAGTTTTGCTTTTTTTTTTTTTCTGGAGAAGCCTAATACACTCCTCAAATGTCCATTATAGAAAAGTAGATCAATAAATAATGTTATGTATATGTATACTCAGTCGTGTCCGACCTTTGCGACCCTATAGATTGTAGCCTACCAGGCTCCTCTGTGCATGGGATTTTCCAGGCAATAATACTAGAGTGGGTTGCCATTTCCTCCTCCAGGGGATCTTCCTGACCCAGGGAATCTTCCCAATCCAGGGATCAAACCCACGTCTCTTGGATTAGCAAGCAGATTCTTTACCACTGAGCCATCTGGGAAGATCCTTATGCCCCTACAATGGGAAGCAAGAGACACTCATGGGAATGAATGGACTGTTGCTACATGCAACCACATAGGTGAAACTCACACAGTTAGATGGTGCCTAATATTTTTATTGAACTGGGCAAAGTGTGTTTATATATTTAACCTGAGTTTCACTGGGATTTCCCTCACTGCAGAGCGAAAAGAGACCACCAGTCAGGAATTTCAGCCTCTCCCGTGACTAGGATTTCCAGCCAGTTCTGAGAGAGCAGTGAGGGACAGAGTCACCCAGATGTTATAAGCCTGGGCCCTCAGTTGCTTTACTCATTGTGGTTTTATCTTTCTGTTGCTTAGGATCCCATGGCTAAAACCTGCCAATGGCTGATGAAGGAAGTCATCCATCCCCAATGTAACTGGCAGCTTCCACAAAGCTGTTAGGTGTTCTCTGCATCCCAGGAAAACCTAGTACCCCACTGCAGTGCTCTTAAAGCAGACTTGCTTCATGCTTCCAGGATCCCAAAGTCTTGGGGCACTAAACAACCCTCAGATCGATCAGTCTAGAAGACGTAGGGATTACCCAAAGGTCTGCTGACTGTCACACCCCCTCTCTAACTCAGGAGCGTTGTCATAGAACCAAACATGTGTGTTTATAGTTGCTCTTACTTCAGGCCAAGCAGTTGCTCAATTATGCCTCAGACCCATTGGTAAATAGATCCCATGTGGACTCTCTGCTCAGCCAGCCTTTCACCCTCTCATATAATTTGATTTTAAGATGAGTGAATTCTCTCCAGCTTTACTCCAAAGGAAAGGAAACGAGGGCCTGTGGTCATTTTTAAATCCCAGAATTCTTTGGTGGAGATACTTTCTTTTCTGTAGCCTCGAACGTGTTCCAAAGTCAGCGGTGATGTCAGTTCCCTGCACCGGCTGAGATGAAGTCAGCCACAGCCCACCCTCAGATGTTCTTCCAAATTTCAAGTTGTGAAAAGAAATTGCTTCTTTCTTACAAGTATGTTTTCCCTGGCTTTATTATTATTTTTTAAACCCACATGTTTCATGCTGGAAATATGAAAAATACACATTTTGTCAAGAAGAAATTTAAATCACCCCAAAGCTTACAGCTAACTGCTGTTATCATATCCCTGGGGCTCTGACTTAAAGTGAACTGAAAAATAAGCACATTTCTGGACAGGAAGTCAAGAGGAAATGTGAGTCTGGGCATGGGGTGATTAGTTTCTGCTCATTTCATGGTGATTTTCTGCTTTCCTTTCAATGCCTACTTGCTTAGGGGAAATTTTTTCTTTGACACCTAAAGCCACGTGCTCCCTTGTTCATCTCCAGCGGCAGAGCGAGAAGAATCCATTTCCGTCTTTCCCGTGGTAGTCTTCCAGAGTTTGAATGGGTTCATTCAGTTCTGTGCAAAGGAAGAAGTGAATGTTTATGGCTCGGTTTACCACATTTACTTTGCAGGAGTTCTGTGAGCTTGAAGGATGGTAGAGGTGAAGGTGATACATTCTGGGAAGTTATTAACTATTAGATATGATCATCAACACGTGCATTGCATCATCATTATCCCAGGGACTGGAGTCACTAATGGATGTGTTCTTTGTCTTCATGCAAGATTCATTACAAGTAAATGTTAACATCAAGTAAGAACGGATAAAATCTCAACAAGAGCGACTAGAGGAAAGGGGAGAGGTCTCAGCCAAAGAGGCTGAGTCAGTATGAATACTGATGAGTTTGGGAATAAAGAGAAGAAGGGAAAAGCTAGATGGCCTGACAGCTTAAAGGAGATTTGGGGAATGGGAGGAGGGGGTGGCATGAGAGAGAGTCTGGAGCAGGTGCAAAATCTGAAAGCACAGGGGTTCAGGGAAGATTTAGAAATGGCTGGTGGGAATTACACATTGGGTCCTGGTCAAAGTTCCTCACTGGTGCTGAAGCTGAAGCTCCAATACTTTGGCCCCCTGATGTGAAGAGCCAACTCATCGGAAAAGACCCTGATACTGGTTGGGAAAGGCTGAGGGCAGGAGGTGAAGCGGGCAACAGAGGATGAGACAGCTGGATGGCATCAATGTCTCAATGGAAAAGAGTTTGAGAAAACTCCAGGTGATAGTGAAGGACAGGGAAGCCTAGTGTTCTGCAGTCCATGGGGTTGCAAAGAGTGATTGAATAACAACAATGTTCCTCAAAGGAAATAAGAGAACTTTGTCACTGCTTTCTTTTTAAGATTTTTTTAATGTGGACCATTTTTAGAATCTTTATAGAATTTGTTACAGTATTGCTTCTGTTTTTTGTCCTGTTGTTATTGTTTTGGCCACAGGCATGTGAAATCTTAGCTCCTTGACCAGGGATTGAACCTGCACCCCCTGCATTGGAAGCTGAAGTCTTCTCCACTGGAGGACCAGGGAAGTCACTGGCACTGCTTTTTGAAAATATTTCATGGCTGCACTGGGCTCCCTTCACCGTGACCACATATAGGAGCTGGACCATGGGGGACACAGATCCTACTCGGATGATAGCATAATTTACACACAATCTGTCCTTTCCACCAGGGTGTAAGATCCTGGAAAGTAAAATGTAACTTTGTCTGATGGATGATGTTTAGCACAATGTCTGTCACAATGCAGGTGCTGGGCTAGTCTTTGCAGAATTGAATCAGAGTGGAGATGAAGGGAAGAAATGGTGACTTAGATTTATTTAGCACCCACAATATTCCAGTACTTTATGCACAGACTTGAGAGAAGTTCAGAGAGATCAACGGCCTTGCCTAGGTTTATAATTTTTGAGCAAGGCAAGTGAAAGTCACACAATGGTGTCCAACGCTTTGCGACCCCATGGAATTCTCCAGGCCAGAACACTGGAGTGGGTAGCCTTTTCTTTCTCCAGGGGATCTTCCCACCGCAGGGATTGAACCCAGGTCTCCCGCATTGTAGGCGGATTCTTTATCAGCTGAGCAATCAGGCCAGTACTCAGATTCAGGTCTTTGTGACTGAGGATCATTAGTCCATGTGGACCAAAGGAAACTCCTCTCCTGAGCTAGAAGGAGGGGAGATGGAGTGCTGATAAGTGAGTGCTGAAGGAATGCTGATGAGCGACCAGTAACTGCTTTTCCAGTTAAGTTCTGCTGTGTTCCAGGGTCTGCTGGAGTATATGACCCATCGTGGGCTCTACATGGACATCTAGTCCATGAATCCCTTAATAAGTAAATAAATGAAATAAAGGCAACCAGAGACCAAGAGGAGAATCCAGGAATAGGAAGAAAGAGAAAAGATAGCACAGAGAAAGAAGCTTATGACGGTGAGGGAACCGGGAAAGATAAGAACAGGTACTGAGAACAGAGGACCCAGAGAGGGTCAGGACAGAGGCCTGCACAAGACGGAGATGAAAAAGACGAAAGGGATGGGAACATTTAGAAATCTTGTGGGAAAGCAGAGGGATCCAGGGTGAAGAGCTCGGGAAAGAAGAGGGGAGAAAGGGAAGCTGAGAAGAACTCTGAGCCACTGAGAGACAAGCAGTGGGGATAGAGGTGTCTTTTCGACCTGGGGAATCATCTCAAACCCCTTTGGGCAGGAGTGGTGGGCAGTGTGCTCACGTTACAGGCAGGATCCAAATGTCTGTCTTGAAGGATCTGGTGGCAGAAGATGCTGAGGAAACACACACGCTAAATAAGGGTGAAGACACCACCAATGTAGATGTAGTGATTTTCCAGGAACGATCAATGCAGAGACATCTATCTGCCCCCGATAGTGTTCTCTCCACCTCCCTCTGCCCTCACACTGCTGGACTTTCAAATCCCAGGTCCAGGGACTCCCCCTCCATGCCCCCAACCCATGCTGTGATGTCTCTTGCTGCATAAAATGATCCCATTTGCTCTCAAGAGCTGGGAGAGCAGAGCGTGTGATGCATGTCAACTGGGAGTAGGGACAGCATCCCTCAGCTGGAAGGATGGAGGACAGGTGTGCAGGTATCTGCGGAAAGTACCCTCTGAGAAGTAGGGACGAAGGTTCCAGAAAGGCTGAGCTCCTGCTGGAGACGTGGTGAGCAGCTGAGTGGTGAGGCCTGGCAATGCCAAGGCTGCACACATCACTACACGTATCTAAGCCAGCACCCTGATGTCTAACAGGAGGGCTGCCCTCCTAAGGCAGCAGTGCTGGGTGGCTTGGCATCATGGGCAGGGGGACCCATAACAACAAGCCCAGCGCAGGCTTTCAGAGCTGCCTGGGGAAGCTCCTCACGCAGGACCTCCAAAGAGGTTCACAAGGCCTGGGCTGTGCCAGCGGACCATCCTGCACTTGTTCATCCAATTCAGACCTTGAAAACAGCCTCCTTCTTCCAGTCTCTCATTTATTCTTTCATTCATTCATCAAGGGTTGTGTGAGGACTTGCTGTGTCCAGCAGCAGTACAAGACACGGGAATCCAGAGGTCAACACAAAAGGCTGTTTATTCTATGGTAGTAAAGGTGAAGAGACAAAAATTGCAATTATGATACATTATTTTATTTTATGTTGTGTCAAATTATGTTGTATTGCATTCCATTATTTATTCATCAAATGTTATGTCAGGTGTTCATCTAAACATCAGGGATGCCACAGTGAACAACACACAGTTCTCAACTTCATGGACTTTTTATTCTAGTGGGGAAAACAGCAATAAAAATACCATGTTAAGTATGATAACTATATGATATCTATATGACTAGCAACTCTTTAACCTTTTTCACCTGTTATATAAATTTTGATATTAATAAACTTTGCCTGCATGTCTCAACTTGGTCTTCTGTCTCGAATCTGTCCTGAGATTTCTATATGTAGCAGAATCAAGCATCATTGCTTTTGGGACGGCTCAAAAGCCCTCTCTCAAGTCTGGAATACATCTCCTCTCTTTTGATGAGAGGTATGCCAGGGGAAAGAAATAATCATTGCATTCTGAGTCAGATGGAGACGGTATATCTCATTAATAACCGAGATGAATTGTGTACACCCTCGAAGCTGGATTGATAACGACGCGTCAAACTTTGTTACCAAAACCTCAGAAAGCTGATGTGAGTCACGGGGAGCTATTTTGCACAAGATTTGTCACCTTGATCTGAACGGAAAACGAATTACTAAATATAAGATGCTGTTTTGCCATGATTCATGGCTCTTTCAAGCTGACAGGCATGGTAAAAGGATATAATCTTTTCCCTCTTTCTAAAAACTGAAGTCAAGGGATCTGCTTCTCCATTTCTTATCAACCTGAAGAGGGATCAGAGAGAACACCTACAAGCCAACCACAAGGAATAGGTTTGTCTTTTCTACTTTCTGACAATGTTCATACGGATGAGAAAGATTGTAATCTCTGTGCTCCACTTCTAGGAGATGATAACTCCAAAATATAATTATCTTTACTGTAGGATGATGCAACTGGGTTTTTTCCTCCCCACAAGATGGACTCATGATTATACTTGAAAATAAGAGCATATTGCAACCCCTCCTTGTCCTCAAATACCTCTCATGTGTAATTGTAGCCTTTACAGATGACTTTCTGTTTATTTAAGCATCTGTGATTAAATTTATGCAAATGTCATGGCATTCCCTGAGGTCTCTTAGGATGAAAAATACAGAGCCATGAGTGATGAGGCTCAAAAGTTATTCAATAGTCAGAAAACCAGAAGCTAAAGCTTAGATCTTAGTCGGCATGTTCTCTGCAGTGAATGGAAGGCATAAGCATCTTATTATGACTCAGAGACATGTACATCCTGAAGAGTTCCTAGTGACAGAAGGATTTGTAACTAAATACTTAGGCACAGTGGATTTGATACTGCCCAGGGCAGTGGTTGCTAGCCCAGGTCCATGGTAGACAAACCCTTGTTAGAATTCTGGCTCTGTAACTTACTTACTCATGGCCTGGGGCACTCAACTATTTCAAGCCTTTGGTGGCATGTATGTGTCTGTATGTGCATGTGCATGTGATTTGAAAGCAAATATAAAATAATATTTGCCCCACAGAGTTATTTAAGTATTGAATGAGATCATTAATATCATTTAATACATGACAGTACATAATATTTGCCGTGGAAGAGGAAAAAGGGATCAAATTTACATTATTGTTGCTAATACAAGATGCAAATTATTTTAAGTAAAATGCTATTTCATTGGGCTTCCCCTGTGACTCAGCTGGTAAAGAATCCGCCTGCAGTGCGAAAGACCTGGGTTCAATCCCTGGTTTGGGAAAATCCCCTGGAGAAGGGAACGGCTACCCATTCCAGTATTCTGGCCTGGAGAACTCCATGAACTGTATATAGTCCATGGGGTCACAAAGAGTCAGACACGACTGAGCAACTTTCACCAATCCATGTTGGTAGATGCTAAAATAAAATCTCTAGTGATGTCAAACTTTCACTCATGACTTTGCCTCTTCAGCTCAGTTGTACATGTTTTCTTAACGACAAGTTCTCCCACCGTGAGAATTTCAGAAACGCACCCTACATGAGCGTGGATGGTAGAAAAGGCCCTTAAGATCTCATGGTTTCCCAGTTATGTTTTTTATCCCTATTCCCTCAGCTTTTGGGACCTCTCTCCTGGCTAGATTTGTAGCTTTGGGATTCTTTCTCCTCAGTCTCACTGCACTCAAGCTTCTCCACTTACCCGCTCAAGGTTGATGAGTCAGGATGCTATTCTTGGACTTGCATGCATACCAAGTCACTTCAACTCTTTGCGACCCCATGGACTGTAGCCCACCAGGTACCTCTGTCCATGGAATTCTCCAGGCAAGAATGCTGGAGTGGGTTGCTGTGCCCTCCTCCAGGGGATCTTCCCAACCCAGGGATTGAACCCGTGTCTCTTACATCTCCTGCACTGGCATGCAGGTTCTTTACCACTAGCACCACTTGGGAAGCCTCTTCTTATCTCTTTCCTCTCCAAATGATGGGACTCCTTTCTGGCTTTATTTACCGCTGGCATGCCAGTGAATGCTGAGTCTAAAGCTCCTGTCTGACTTCAGTCCCTTGCATATCGACTTTCCTGTTGGGTTTCTCAGACTAAAAGCATTCCTATTAGCATCTCACACTCTGTATACTGCCCACAGGACTCTTCATTCCTTACCCTCAGCATCTCTTCCATTGTCCATTGTCTCCTAATGCAGGTAATAGAAGCCACACAAAGCTGGTACCCAGGTCGGAAGTCAGGGAGTTATCTTTATCTGTCCTTCTCCTTCACCTGTCATATCCAGTCAAAAAGGCCCATTAATCTTGCCTTCTGAACAGTCAATTTATCCATCCTTATGATGGGATAGGATAGGAAAGAAAATGAGTGCATTGCATGCAGTCAGGCTAAGTGTTGTGTAATATATTTATACAGTTGTATGTATTTTTTATTGTGTTTGCATATGTGCATGCATATTGGAGCATGATGTCAAGTGTATCTTTTACTGTAAGTCATGGGACAGGATAGTTTAAAAAGCACTGTCCTGAACCCTTCTTTATCAAACTCATTGAAGCCCAACTGACTAGTACTATCTACAACTCTCTGTTTTTTCTCTTCCTATGAAGCCCCTTAAAATACTGAAATAAAGTAAAATAAAATAAATAGAAGTAAAATAAAATAAAACAAAATGACTCTGTGTCATGTTTCCCCATAAGACCACTTCAGCTGCATTGTCCTTGGGAACACAGAGATCAACCCATGTCCACAGCCCCCTCCCCAAGGTTTGGAGTAATCTGTCCCCAAAGAGTCACTTCCCAGGTAACTCAGTGGTAAAGAATCTGCCTGCCAGTGCAGGAGATGCTGGTTTTATCCCTGGGTTGGGAAGATTCCCTGGAGGAGGAAATGACAACCCTCTCCAATATTCTAGCCTGAAAAATTCCACAGACCGAGCAGCCTGACAGGCTGCTTACAAAGAGTCGGTCATGACTGAGCGACTGAGCAGACACATCCTCCTGAACAGAACCGTGGGCATTCTGGAGATGACTGTTTTAGGAAGACAGGGGCCCTTCCCTTCAGAGAGATTTCTAGTAAAGGAGAGTGATATAGTAAAGCTCACCTGGTAGACCCTTGGAGAATCAGAGAGCCCATTTCCCATGGGTAATCCTTGTACACTGAGTTATTAGAGACTTTGATGAAGGAATTTGCTTTTCCTTTACTCTCATCACAGCTCCACTTATCCACTCAAACACATCCATGTTCAATTTTATTCTTGCTCTTTCAGCATTTTATTTTTCTTCTAGGTCAATGGGTTTTTTTAAAANTTATCTCTTTCCTCTCCAAATGATGGGACTCCTTTCTGGCTTTATTTACCGCTGGCATGCCAGTGAATGCTGAGTCTAAAGCTCCTGTCTGACTTCAGTCCCTTGCATATCGACTTTCCTGTTGGGTTTCTCAGACTAAAAGCATTCCTATTAGCATCTCACACTCTGTATACTGCCCACAGGACTCTTCATTCCTTACCCTCAGCATCTCTTCCATTGTCCATTGTCTCCTAATGCAGGTAATAGAAGCCACACAAAGCTGGTACCCAGGTCGGAAGTCAGGGAGTTATCTTTATCTGTCCTTCTCCTTCACCTGTCATATCCAGTCAAAAAGGCCCATTAATCTTGCCTTCTGAACAGTCAATTTATCCATCCTTATGATGGGATAGGATAGGAAAGAAAATGAGTGCATTGCATGCAGTCAGGCTAAGTGTTGTGTAATATATTTATACAGTTGTATGTATTTTTTATTGTGTTTGCATATGTGCATGCATATTGGAGCATGATGTCAAGTGTATCTTTTACTGTAAGTCATGGGACAGGATAGTTTAAAAAGCACTGTCTTGAACCCTTCTTTATCAAACTCATTGAAGCCCAACTGACTAGTACTATCTACAACTCTCTGTTTTTTCTCTTCCTATGAAGCCCCTTAAAATACTGAAATAAAGTAAAATAAGATAAATAGAAGTAAAATAAAATAAAACAAAATGACTCTGTGTCATGTTTCCCCATAAGACCACTTCAGCTGCATTGTCCTTGGGAACACAGAGATCAACCCATGTCCACAGCCCCCTCCCCAAGGTTTGGAGTAATCTGTCCCCAAAGAGTCACTTCCCAGGTAACTCAGTGGTAAAGAATCTGCCTGCCAGTGCAGGAGATGCTGGTTTTATCCCTGGGTTGGGAAGATTCCCTGGAGGAGGAAATGACAACCCTCTCCAATATTCTAGCCTGAAAAATTCCACAGACCGAGCAGCCTGACAGGCTGCTTACAAAGAGTCGGTCATGACTGAGCGACCGAGCAGACACATCCTCCTGAACAGAACCGTGGGCATTCTGGAGATGACTGTTTTAGGAAGACAGGGGCCCTTCCCTTCAGAGAGATTTCTAGTAAAGGAGAGTGATATAGTAAAGCTCACCTGGTAGACCCTTGGAGAATCAGAGAGCCCATTTCCCATGGGTAATCCTTGTACACTGAGTTATTAGAGACTTTGATGAAGGAATTTGCTTTTCCTTTACTCTCATCACAGCTCCACTTATCCACTCAAACACATCCATGTTCAATTTTATTCTTGCTCTTTCAGCATTTTATTTTTCTTCTAGGTCAATGGGTTTTTTTAAAAGCATTTTCAGTAGTGGAATGCTTTTTTTCAAAGAAAATCTTTACTAATACTTCAACCTATAAAATGGATGAAAGCAATAAATGGGTTCCGAAAGCATTTAAATATTCATTGTTTGATGGGAGAAAATAACTATAATAGCTGTTTTTTATTGAGAACCCCTGCAACCTATCTTCAGAGCCCAGCTTGAAAAATTAGTCCTTGATGAACACTGGGGAGGAAGATATTGTCCATTCCTGAATGGTTCTGAAGCCTGAATAGGTTTATGTACGAGCAACATTTTCACTGTAAGCTGCACACCCCCATACTATTATTATTAGTTGTACTGCTTTCTCTAGCTGAACAACCTTGGTCAAATCATTCAGCCTTAGGAGGCCAAGGGGCTCTATTTTCCATCCATGAATCATTAGGATCAAACTGAAGGATCTCTAGCTTCCTTTATGTTCCAGGCATCCATAAAATAAACATGAGCACTGTTCTTAACACCAAGGTGTTGAACTCACCTTAGAGCCAGGGTTCATGGTAAAGTTTGTACTCACCATTGTGGGTCTTTTCTAGGTGCTTGATTTTATGAACCATTCAAAGAGGTTCCATGTGTCTCTTAAGTAATTTTTATAATATCATTGTTTAACTATACAACCAAGAAACTCATTTTCACATGTATCATTGAGTTCTTGTAATAATAATAGTAACCACAGCAATTTGCTTTAGTACTTGGCAATCTACACATGCTTGTATCTATTACAAGCCTTTGATTCTCACAGTAATTCTATGTCTTCATTCTTAAGAGAGCAGAGATGCTGAGAGGAAAGCTGATTTGCTAATGCCTGTTAGCAAGAAGCTGAAGCTGTGATGGGGTGTCAGATATGGGGGGCGGGTCACAGTTAGGAAACCTTGGTACCAGGTCAACGAGTCTTCATTTCACTGGGTCCATGTGTTACTGAGTCTAAGCTCATACTGCTTGCTGTATGCCAGGCCAATAAATCAAGACACCAATTGTTGGGGCAAAGAAGAGTGACTTTATTCAGAAAGCCAGCAGGCTAAGAAAATGGTAGACTAGAGTCCCAAAGAACCATCTTGCTCTTTTAGATGTTAGCTTCTTTTACGGAGCAAAGAGAGAAGGAGGTCAGGAGATAAAGTAGAACAGGTGATTAATTGCTGCAAATATTTCCTAGCTCTGGCCAGACTCCAGAGTTGTCGTTCAGTCCCTGAGTCATGTCCGACTCTTTGCGACCGCATGGACGGTAGCAATGCCAGGCTTCCATGTCCTTCACTGTCTCCTGGAGTTTGCTCAGATTCATGTTCATTGAGTTGGCAATGCTATCTAACCATCTCATCCTCTGCTGCTCCCCTTCTTCTCCTGCCTTCAATCTTTCCCAGCATCAATCTATTTTCTATGAGTCAGCTGTTGGCCTCAGGTGGCCAAAGTATTAGAGCTTCAGCATCAGTTCTTCCAGTGAATACTTAGGGTTGATTTCCTTTAGGATTGCCTGGTTTGATCTCCTTGCAGTCCAAAGGACTCTCAAGGGTCTTCTCCAGCACCACAAGGGGTGTGCTAATTTCTTCTTTCCTGTAGCCATCCACAGGTGGGCCTGATCAGGATGTCTCCTGTGAACTAAACAAAGGTATTTTAGATTAATGATCAGACACTGGGGGCAGGGTTCCCAGAGATGAGCCACGCTTATGGTTTAAGCTATGGGCAACATTCCTTTAGTGCTTAACTTCTAGCAAAAACAATAGAATACAAAGGTTAAAGTAAAAGATACAGATCCAATACAGAGTCCAATTTGTTCTTCCCTGGAGAACAAATCTCCACACAGCCTTGGAGGATGAAAGAGGGGATTTACTTGCTCCAGGTAGAGAGGTAAAGGCCAGGTGATGGCCACCTGAGGGACCCCAGAGAGATCCTGTGACCGCCGCCTTGGTTGTGGAAGTGGGGGTGGGTAGTAGCCAGGTAGACAGAGGGAGCAAATACAAGGGAGCATTTCACGCTTATCTTTCAGGGAATTCTGAACCCTGCAACTGAAACCTTTCTTTAGTATGTCCCATGAAGAAACACAGAGTAGCTCCAAACTAAAAATCAGTCTTCGTCCGAAAGTTAAATTCCAGAGGGCAGAAAGAGTCCCCTCCTCACCTCCTCTTTCTTCATTGGCCCTTTCCCTCTGGGCTCCCTTTCCTACCCTCCAGCGGTTCTCATGAGTATTAGGTACATCAGAGTGTCTCTCATTTCCCCGCCTCAAGCTGAAAACCAGAACCAAGAGTCACGAGAAGGTCTAGGTCAGTTTTGTGAAGCTGCCAAATCTGATGGGCTAAGTTTCCAGTCTATTTATGTTATGTATTTCAAAGGTTTGTATTCACTGAGCCATGAAGACTGCTCTATTCCCAAGGTATTTAAAAGGACAAAAGCTGCATTGTCGGCAGCAGGCTTTGGCCTAAGTCTGAAAAATAACGAGGCAGTAAACTGGTCTTGAATTTCTTAGGGATCCTATAGACATGAGGCAGTCAGTGGAGGGTGGGGTTCTGACCACATGGTGGAAGAGCTGAAGGCACGAGAGACGTACCTAAAGATGCTCTAGAACTTGCACGAGGCTGGTGCATCGGCATCATGTAACTTCTGCGTTGGAAAGAAAAGCAGAACATTGACATTTTCACTTCTCTGGTGCTGTTATCACAGGAATGCATTTTGGTGCTCACCCCGTCAGACATCTTCAATATGCTGTATGGAAATAAATAAACACCAAACAAATGAGAATAAACATAAGCAGAGACTCAAAGTCAGACTGAGGCGAGGAAAAGCTTCATAACAAAAAAAAAAAAGAGGAAAAAGAAAAATGGGAAGGCTTTCAGAGATGCTCTGATTGGAAGCTGTTGGCATGCTAAAACTGCAGATGCTCCAATTAGCTGGTGGGCTGGTACATGGAAGACATTCCAAGCCTCAAGGCTCGCACTTGGGCGAAGAGCTTCCAACCATCAAGCCTGCCAGAAAATGGAATGCTTCTGACATAACTCAAACACTAGTGGGAGATGGGGGGTTTGTGGGTACGTGGCCTCTACAGTCACCCTGCTGCCCTAACACAGGTTACAGCTGAAGAAGGCTAACTCCCCTCCTTGGACCAGTTCAAGAACTGTGCATATGATTCTGCCTAGAGCAGTGGTTCTCAAATCTGGCTCCCGGTTTAAAACTCTAGGGAACCTTAAAAAAAATGGTAACCAGCTCCAGGCAAGACAAATCAGAATTTCTCAGGATGGCAATGGGTTTGCTAATATATCCTAAGAGCTCCTCAGATAAATCTGATACAAAACCCACTGGATTAAAAATGTCTTCCCTAGACCAGTATCACTGGTGTAAGAGGAAATGAGAAGGGTCATTCCAAGGGAAAATTAAACGGCTTTCTACTTTCTAGTAAGATCAGTGGGAAATAATTAATCCCGAGGGAGCTAGCCACAGTAAAATAGGGCTAGCACATTGGCCAGTACATGCAGGGTCTGCGGCACTAATTTTGACTGCATTGGATCAGAACTGAAGTTTGGTTTTGGCAAGGAGATCCAGTGCTCTGTTTCAGTAAAATGTGTCACATCGCTAAATGGGAATATTTTCTGTAGACTTTCTCATGTAACAGGGACTGTGATCACAGCCAGCCCTGCGATTCTCCAGGGGCTTTAATATCATATTAGGTTGTTTTGGTAACAAAAATGATTGCTACATATTTAAAAAAACAAAGAGACATAGATAAGTATAAATATGGAATATTAAGGAAAGTATAAAGAAAAAGTATGAAACTTTCCTCTAATTCCGTCATATAAAGCTAGCCATTTTCACAGGTTCACTGTAATACATGTGCTTCCCTGTTGGCTCAGGCAGTAAAGAGTCCACCTGCAATGCAGGAGACTCGGGTTTGATTCCTGGGTGAGGAAGATCCCCTGGGAGGAGGGCATGGTAATCGGCTCCAGTATTCTTGCTTGGAAAACCCCATGAACAGAAGAGCCTGGCAAGCTACAGTCCTGAGGTCCCAAAGAGTCAGACACGACTATGAAAGTGAAAGAGAAAGTCGCTCAGTCGTGTCCAACTCTTTGTGACCCCATGGACTATACAGTCCATGGAATTCTCCAGTCCAGAATACCGGAGTGGGTAGCCTTTCCCTTCTTCGGGGGATCTTCCCAACCCAAGGATTGAACCCAGGTCTCCTGCATTGCAGGCGGGTTCTTTACCAGCTGAGTGACCAGGGAAGCCCAACACAACTGAGTGACTAACAATGCCACTGTAACATATACAGACAGCACACACAGTAATCGTGTGTTGTGTATATATGTGCATACACATTGTTGTCTGCCTAAATTTCTTTTCATTTATCTGCATGTTAGGCTCTCTGTATGAAGCACTTTTGATGAACTATTTTTTGAAACCTCAAAACAGAAGAGATTTTTTTCACCTAGGGTGACAGTATTAGAACTTACCTCATGGAATTGTTCTGTGTCAACATTAGTCAATAGACAGAAAATACTTGTAACGGTTTCTGGCATGTACCAAAGCCTCAGTAAGTGTTATAAAGAGAAAGAAAAGAAGAGAGAGAGAGAGGGAGGGAGGAAATTTGCTCCAGTTAGAAAGAGGCAGAATGAAGATGAGAATGTAGAGCTGGATTTCTTACCTGACTGATGACACGCGGGCTGGGTAACTATCAGTTTGGCAATGGGGGATGTTCTGTGATTGGCAGGCCACTTGGCAGCACCCCGGCCCTCCCCAGTCAATGCCAGTCACAACCCCCTCCCCAGGGCATGGCAATCAAAAACATTTCCAGATACTGCAAAATATCCCTGGAGGGAGAAAAATCACCCCCAGTGAGAACCACCGACCTGAATCCATAGTATTCTAACTCCCGTTCTCTCAGCAAAAATTTTTTTAAACAAATGCACGTATCAAAAGACATAAATCAGATCCAAATACATATTCAATGCTTATTCTGCCTTTTCACTTAATGTCACACTGCAATAATTTTTCCACATTCATTACAATTGTCATTTTCAGTGACTGTGTTATATTCCTTTTTGAATATATTATCATTATTTTAATGGCACACTTGTGAAGTAGATTGTTGTCAAATTTTGCTGTTATCACTTATCCCCTGAACACATGCGCACATATATGCTCAAGTATAAACGTATCCTGTCCACATTTTTTCTTCTTTCCCTTGGGTAAATTTCTCGAGTAAAGTTACTGGAACAAAATAATTGAGATCTTGAAGCTTCTTGATAAATATTGTCAAGTTGCTTTCCAAAATAGCTGTTCAAATTCACAGCCCACCAACACTCAGGTCAGCATCTGAACAGTGCTAGTTATGGATGGCATCATGGTTTTCATTTGCACTAAATAAAAGTGTTCTTTTATCCTAAACTTCATAAAAGTTTTTTTTAAAAGTTAATAAAATAGGACTAATGATACAGAAAGAGCACGTTCAGGGTCATATAGCCAGGCTGGATATCCAGTTTCTAACCACTCAGGGGGATGACAGCCATGTCTTGTATAAATGGGGCGACTTCCTTTTGTAACATTCTAGAATCCTTGCAGCAGGCAGATAATCTGCTACTTCACACTTCTGTGTTCTGTTTTGGGCAGAAACACAGTTTGTATCGACTATTGGGATTTCTGAGCTCTGGTGTCCTAGCTGCATCTGGGGTGTGGATTCAAACTTCTCTGCAGACTCATGAGCCCCGGTGTTCTAGAACTTTCTGACTCCGAGCCATCAGTTATTCTTAACATTTCTATGAAGATCACATGGATTTCTCCAACAGTATAACCAATGGCAGAGTAGTTGAGCTAATAAAAAAAGCTGACTAATCTAAGTGGACTTTTAGCACAGGCTGATAGAACTGAACATATACTTTCCAGGTTGTCTTTTGATACTCGTTATGGACTGAGTTGCATCCCTCCAAAATCCCCTTAACCCCCAGTACTTTAGAATGTGACTGTTGGCAGATGGGGTCTTTAAAAAGATAATTAAGAGGAGGTCATACATTTAGGCCCTAATCCAATCTGACTGGCATGTTATAAGAAGAGATTAGCACACACAGAGAAAAAAATCACATGAAGACGCAAAGAGAAGGTGGCCACCTACAAGCCAGGAAGAAAGGTTTCAGAAGAAATGAACCTAGCCAACACCTTGATCTCAGACTTATCAGCTTCCAGAGTTGTAAGAAGATAAATCTCTGTCGTTTGAGCCACCCATTCTGTGGAACTTTGTTATGGCAACCCTAGAAAACTAATACAATCAGTAATGGAATTTCAATGACATTCGCTGAACACTGTCTTGGTCTGAGCCTCTACTTGAGGTGCTGTAGAGGATAAACAAGGGCTTCCCTGGTGGCTCAGAGGATAAAGCGTCTGCCTGTAATGCAGGAGACCCAGGTTCGATCCTTGGGTTGGGAAGATCCCCTGAAGAAGGAAATGGCAACCCACTTCAGTATTCTTGCCTGGGGAATCCCATGGACAGAGGAGCCTGGAGGGCTACAGTCCATAGGGTCTCAAAAAGTTGGACACGACTGAGTGACTTCACTCACTCACTCACTCAGAGGATAAACAAGATATTGCTCCAAGAATTTACAGTCAAGAAGAGAAGATGTTGAAACATATACAATTATCTAGAATATTAGGCATAAAGTTAAAAGAAAAAAATCTATTATAAATTGTGTCCAAAGACTTCAAAGCAAGGAGACAAGCATGTAGCAAGCATTGCACAGGTCTTAGTATGTGCCAGGCACTGTTCTAAGTGCTTTACTTAAAGCTAACTCACTCAGTTCTCAAAATGCTCTTTCCAAAGTGGCATCATCATTTAACAATGTGTCCAAATCCCAGAGCTAATAAGTACAAGAGTTAAGAGACGGACCCCCTCTGAGCTGGGCCCAGAGACTGTGGGCTTAGAGGCTGTTTCTCCTTAGTTGAGGTTAGGGAGAGCCTCAGGAAAGACAGATATCCCAGACAGCTTGTGAGTTATGCTGGATAATATGAATATTACCAAGGAGGTAAGAAGGCTTTACTGGTGTCTCAGAAGTAAAGAATTCCCCTACAATACAGTAGACAGACTGAAATGTAGAAGACACATGTTCCATCCCTGGGTTAGAAAGAGCTCACAAAGAGCAAAATGGCAATCCACTCCAGTACTCTTGCCTAGGAAATCCCATGGACAGAGGAGCCTGGTGGGCTACAGTCCATGGGATTGAAAAGAGTCAGACATGACTTAATAACTAACCACCACCACCGAGGAGGCAAGACAGGACCAAAGTGTATTTTTCAGCAGGGGACCCACATTGTTAAAACTGAACCTTAAGAAGATGAATCTAGTAGCACCAAGTTGGAGGGAGGAGGCACGGGAAATAGGGGAATAAAGATTGATGGTTTGCAGCAGTAGCGCCATGAGGGGACAGACATCGTGAGATAAATAACCACTTGATGGAGCTTGACACTGTGCTTCCGTCCTCACACTGGCCCAGAAAGGCAGCTATTGACATCCAAGTTAGCAGAGAGGAGTTAGATGTATGGCCCAAGAATTCACAGTTTGCGAGAGACAAAACTGGGATTTAAACTCCTATCCATCAGAATCCGAAGTCCTTATGTTTTCTATCATCGCCATGCATAATAGGCATCCATTCCCTGCTGGCTGGGATGGGACGGGAACAGCTGACTCAGGGGTTAGAGGTGGATTGTGGACCAGACAGGCAGAGAGAAACTTCTGGTTTTCTCTTTTCTTCCACCCACAGGTGCAGGGTTAACGGGCATGAAGGCATCACGTACTATTGTTTCTTTGTTCAGCTACAATCTGACTTTCACTCCTGCATAAAATCTCATCCCCCAGGGACAGTTCCTGAAGCTACAGACTTTCTGTTGACTAGGAGCCCTGGAGTTTTGCCCCTAAAAGAGGCCCATACACTGCAGGCTTGGACTGTGGAATCCTTACTCATGTTTGGAGCGCCTGATGCTTCTTCCAGAATCACAGAGGGAAGCTGGTATCTGTTGGGAGGAAAATGGTGTAGAACGAGCTCTAGGCTGGATTGTAGTTCTTAAATACACACACACACACACAGAAGAACAGGCATTGAATAACATACTATCATAGACTGATGAGATAAATTGGAGACCCAAAGTTTATTTATTCTCTCAAAAAATAATCTTTATGAGTAGCTACTGTATCGCTTGTCATAGGATCATTAGTGATAATAGGTTCTAGGTGAATAATTAAAGAGCCTCATATGATCATATGATGTCTTGTTATCATGGGAGGAATATAGCGACACTTTTGCCATATTCTATCAGTTACAAGTTATCACAAGCCCTGGCTGGGGAAGGGATCATATAAGAACATGAAAACTGGGAGATGGGGTCAGAGGGGCACTTTAAAGTCAGTTCAAGACAGAAGCAGAAAAGATATCTGTGTTAGTCAGTATTCTTCAGGGAAACAGGACCAATAGGCTGGAGAGAGTAAGATATGAAGGTTTACTAGAAGGAACATAATCTTGGAGGCTGGGGAATGTCAAGATCTGAAGTTGTCACCCAGAGAAGCCAATGATGACAGGTCCCACTTTGAGCTGGGACTGTCTTTGAAATTGAATCAAAACCATTCTGAGTCTCAAGACTGCTGGCTTTCAGGCAGGAACTAACACCATTGGGTTTTCTGGGTGACACAGCAAAGTTCAAACGAGGTAATATTAGAAGTTATCAGAGAAAAAGATAACTTACCTACAAAGGGATGGCAATTAGACTTAACATAGGCTTTACTTCGCAACAATAGATACCAGGAATGGGGAAATATCATGTTGAAAGCGTTGAGGCAAAATGACTGAAAATCTAATAAAAAGAAAAAGTAAATGATAACTATCAACTCTTGAGCACTTAGTATGGCATCCTGGAGGTCTGTATTCAGCATTACAATCATTTCATGACAGTGAAATACAGATGTTCAGACAGACAAAACATCTGCTAGCCATTGGCTTTCAGTGGAAAACGAAATCTGCAGGAGGATGGTAGGGATGCAGAAAATGAAAGCCAACACAGAAACTGGCAAAATAAATGGCTAAACATTTTAAACCATTTATACATTAATGGTAATGACTGTTTTGTGTTTTTAAGTTGGTAGAATTGAAAATGACAGCAAGAAAGATACCAAGCATGTAATATGGAAAGTGTCTGAGATAATTTGTACCTTTTGAAAATGACTGAGATGAAGAATACATCTAGAACTTGTTAGAAAAATGATTAGCTGCGGGTGAATATTGGAAATAAGTATGAACAACAGAAAAGATAAAAATATTCATCATCACAGGGAGAATATGCATTGCATACCTACACTGGGGAAGCCCTGTTTTATACACTGATGATATAAGAAAGAACAAGACAGAAGAGTCTCTAGCCATGTGGATTTATCCGTTTAAATCAAAGCGTGTTCTTACAGTAACTCTGGTTATTTGTGACAATGCAGAGACACCTAATTCAGATTTTCTTTCTAGAAATAGGAGGTACACATAAACCATAAACAGGGCCTGCAGCCCATGGAGAATTTTTTTTTTTTTAAGTCTTCATTTTTTTCAACACTGCCTGGCATGCAGGATCTTAGCGCCCCGACCAGAGTTTGAACACCGTGCCCCTTGCATTGGAAACACCAAGTCTTAATCATTGGCCCATCAGGGAAGTCCCAAGAAAGTCTTCTTGGTGAGACTCTCAGTTCCGCTGTCCTTAGCGTTTACATGACGCATGTCTTCTCCCCATGGGTTTAACACAAAGGATTATCAGTGGCTGAGCTTTAACACGCAGGCACAACTGAACACTAGAAGGAGAGAGCTGAGCCAGGCCAGGCAGGCGTGGGGCCGGGGGGGAGGGGCAGATCATGGGGAAGACCAAAGCACGGTGTGGGCCCAGGTGAGCAGGTATGGCGTCAAGCTCGATTCTGTCCTCTGTCCCGAGCAACCGTGAACAAGCCTGCTGCCTTCTCTGAGCCTCAGGGTACTCATATGCAAAAATCACCTGTTTACTGTGAAAACCACATGCCTAAAGGACATGCTCACCTCCTAGTAGGAGCTCTCAGCCAATCAATAATAAGTGTCCAAGTACTGATGGGAGGGTCCTCAGATACGTTTTGAATTTCTCTCAGTTTGGTTTAAACCCTTGGAAGGTATGTGCTGGTTCTTTTGCGGGTTTGGATTCCTTAGTACTGCACGAGAAACATGGTCATTTCTCAACACATATTCCTTAATTGAAGTAAATGAAATGAAATTGGATTGTATTGGCAATCTAAACACGATACAATTAGGATGCAATAGAAGACGCCATCTCATTAAGGGCTGGTTTTACTGGCTTTTAGAGAAATATCATAGTAATTCAGAGAAGAGGGAGATTAAAGTAGGTTCACCAAGCATTTACTGGAGACATGTGTTTATTGAACTCCTGTTCTGTGCCCAGCATAATGCCAGTTTCTCTCCGAAACTTTACCTCTATTTTACAGAGAATCTAGAGGTTCAGATAAACAAAGCATCGCAAAGTGACCAGGGGGAAAGCATTCAGAACAGGGGCAAAGTAAGCAGCCAGCTCTCTCTGTCCCCCTGCACCCCTCCTACCCTTGTCACTCAGCCTCCAGCTGGGGCTGGGGAGGACGCCTCTGCAGGCTTTCATTTATTTCTCTTTGGTTTCTTCTGCTGCCTTGGCTGAGATGCCCTCAAAATGCCCATTTTCAATTATAGCCTGCAAGTCTCTGCTTTGAAAAAACATAATTTATTTTCCCAGTCAGACCAAATAGAAAACATAATTGTGTGTTTAAATGCTAATTAACCTTTCACAGCTGTATGCTTCTCTCTCTCTCTCTCTCACTTATTCTCAGCAAATACGCAAGACAATTCTGGACTCGATTTCTTTCCTTGAGTCCACCTCGTGGGAGGTCTGCTAATGATGGCTAGGAGGACCTCTGCACTTGAATTAAACTCCTTTAGAAACAGGAGATGACCACGGGTGTGATCACTAATGTGCTTTTGTCTCTGCATGGAGAATTCTGAGCTCCCCTCACCATAGGGTTTGCATGGTCCATTCTAAGGATGGTCCTATGGAGGTCCCCATAGATACCATTCCCATTGACCATATTATTTCCCCCTATCTGAAATCTCTAGTTGTCCCCAAAGGGCATGGACTCTGAAAGCTGACAACCTGCACATGTAAATGAACTTCCTGCATCACACAAAGCAGCTTCAAGTTTATCTCATTAATCACTGCACATCAGCATCAGAGTCTCCTCAGGCTGCCTCCCATCACCCATTCAATGGCTGCCAGGGTTTTGCCTTGAGAAAATGGCCTCGTACCTTTCCACTTTAGTAACCAAAAGTTTATTTTTGATGTCTGTGAGTCTGTTTTGGAAATAAGTTTTGTTTTAGATTCTACATGTAAGAGATTTCACATGATATTGGTTTTTTTCTGTCTGACTAATTTCACTTAGTATGATAATCTGTAGGTCCTTGGGTGGCAGCAGAAGTAAAGAGCCCACCTGCCAATATAGGAGACATTAACATTTTTGAGTTTAATTCCTGGAGAGCAGAAGATCTCCTGGAGGAGAGCATAGTAACCCACTCTAGTATTCTTGTCTGGAGAATCCCATGGACAGAGGAACCTGGCAGGCTTACAGTCCATCAGGTCACAAAGAGTTGGACGTGACTAAAGTGACTTAGCATGCATGCAGGTCTTTGGGGTTAACATATACACACTACTACATATAAAATGGGCCTCCCTGGTGGCTCAAAGGGTAAATAATTCACCTGCAATGTGGGAGACCTGGGTTTGATCCCTGGGTTGGGAAGATCCCCTGGAGGAGGGCATGGCAACCCACTCCAATATTCTTGCCTGGAGAATCCCATGGACAAAGAACTGCGTAGGCTACAGTCCATGGGGTCACAAACAGTCAGACACGACTGAGTGAATAGGCACAGCACACATATAAAATAGATAATCAGCGAGAACCTACCGTAAAGCACAGGGAACTCTACTTGATATTTTGTAGTGACCTATATGGGAAAAGAATCTGAAAAACAGTAAATATATGTATATGTATAACTGAATCACTTTGCTATACCATTGAAATTAACACAACATTGTAAATCAACTAGACTCCAATATAAAATAAAAATTAAATTTAAAAAAGAGTCCACACTCTAGTTTAAAATGTATAATTATACAGGCAACAATTGCGATACAACTTTTTAAAGATGTACAATTAAGGACTGAATTGTGTGTAATACGCTGAGGGATAAGAAAAAGGGGCTGTGTGTACTTCCTTTGCAAACACAAAGGTGAAGTCTTCTTTGTGATTTAATCTTCACCTCAGAATCCTACTTGACTAGTATTTTAAGAATTAGCACGTTTCTCATTATTAATTAACGATGACCAAATCCCCTGGAGACTGCTACTCATTCACTTATTTAACAGATATTGACTGGGTTCCTACAGTCAGTCAGTTCAGTTCAGTCGCTCAGTCGTGTCTGACTCTTTGTGACCCCATGAATCGCAGCACACCAGGCCTCCCTGTCCATCACCATCTCCTGGAGCTCACTCAGACTCATGTCCATCGAGTCAGTGATGCCATCCAGCCATCTCATCCTCTGTCGTCCCCTTCTCCTCCTGTCCCCAATCCTTCCCAGCATCAGAGTCTTTTCCAATGAGTCGACTCTTCGCATGAGGTGGCCAAAGTACTGGAGTTTCAGCTTTAGCATCATTCCTTCCAAAGAAATNGGCAAGAACACTGGAGTGGGTTGCCATTGCCTTCTCCATATATGCATTAGTATACTATATTGGTGTTTTTCTTTCTGGCTTACTTCAGTCTGTATAATAGGCTCCAGTTTCATCCACCTCATTAGAACTGATTCAAATGTATTCTTTTTCATGGCTGAATAATACTCCAATGTGTAAATGTACCACAGCTTTCTTATCCATTCACCTGCTGATGAACATCTAGGTTGCTTCCATGCCCTGGCTATTATAAACAGTGCTGCGATGAACATTAGGGTACACGTGTCTCTTTCAATTCTGGTTTCCGTGGTGCATACACTAATCTTTAAACAACTTGCAAGTTAAATATATGAATGAAGGGAATGAGGAGGGTGGTGAGAATTCTTTCTGAATATTTGTTTTTTCAAAAACAATAGTGTTGGGGACTTCCCTGGTGGCTCAGTGGTTAAGACTGTAAGCTTCCAATGCAAGGGGCATGGGTTTGATCCCTGGTGGAGGAACTAAGAGCCCACATGCCACATACCCCCCAAAATAAAATTAAAAGTAAATAAAAAGAATATTTGGGTATACAAGTGTATGAAATAGAATGAGGGGGGCACCTATTTTTGTCTAGGCTAGGAGGCTCAATGGCTACTGTGGAAAAGTACTACCGTTTTCTTGGTGAATGAGCAGAAGTTTCAGAGGGTGTTTGGAAAGTTTTCCTAAGTTCAACTTTGGCACCTTGGAAGTTGAGTGTTTCTTTTTTTTTCCCTGATGCATCATAACCGTTAAGTTACAGTGAGGGTCCCTGATCTGGCAGAGCTTTTTCCTGTGGAGTCACTGTCACTATTATTTAGGTGCCTGAAGTCGTTGGAGTTCCAGAGCTTTCTTGGGGTGTCACATGTGCCGTTAGCACTTAGGGTGTCCAGGCTTCATTCTAGGGCTTCCCTGGTGGTGCAGACAGTAAAGAATCTGCCTGCAGTGTGGGAACTTTGGTTCAATCCCTGATTTGGGAAGATCCCGTGGAGAAGGGAAAGATTACCCACTCCAGTATTCTTACCTGGAGAAGTCCGTGGACAGAGGAGCCTGGTAGGCTATAATCCATGGGATCAGACACGACTGAGCAACTAATACTTTTTACACTCTTCACCCTTTGGGATGCTGGCAGTCAGATTGGCAATTTGGGAGGTTTAGCATCATGCTGAGGTCAAGTTCTAAGTTAAATGGGGGTACAGGGAGAATAAGTGTAGCAGAGACTAACCACTCCCCCACATTCATCCCCATTTTATTTTAGAAGCAGGAAGATCCAAGTTGTAGCTAGGAACATGGCCACTCAGCTACAAATACCCTTATTCCCCAACAAGCAGCCAGAAGGAAAGGCTGTGTGGTTCTTTTCCGGCCAATGGGGTGTGAGCAGAGGTGCCATGAAATCCATAGGCTGAGCCTCTAAAAGGGACAGGTACAACCTGCCCGCCTCCTTCTCCAGGTAAAAGTGGAACAGCTCTTCTAGACACAGAGACGAGCACCAGCTCTTCAGGACAGTAGATTGCCTGAGAACACTTAGCTCTGCACTGTTATTTAAGATACAGATGAACTTTTATAATTTTGCAATAAGGAACGTGACAAGATAAAAGCAGCTGACATGGCAACTGGCCTCCCTGGTGTCTCTGCCCGCTTTCTGAAAGTATCCTGGTATATTTAGAAATGTGTGTGAGTGTGTGTTTGTGTGTGTATTCCCGCTTATTTTACAAGATTGTTATAAGGAAAAAATCCAATGAAAGATCATATGAAACGAGCAAATTCTTCATGAATATGCATTATTTTCATTGTCATTTAGTAGCTCAGTCTTGTCAAACTATTTGCGGCCCCATGGACTGTAGCCTGCCAAGCTCCTCTGTCCATGGAATTCTCCAGGCAAGAATGATGGAGTGGGATGCCATGCCCTCCTCCGGGGGTCTTCTCGACCCAGGGATGGAGCCCACATCTCTTAAGTCTCCCTCATTGGCAGGTGGGTTCTTCACCACTAGCACCACCTGGGAAGCCCATTTTTATCATTATGTCCTACTATATTCCTTTGCTTGTTTATTTGTTCATTGTCTGTCCCCTTCCCTTTGGGATGTAAGCTTCAGGAGGGCAAGGTTTGTCCATGTTATTCACAGCCTCATCTATGTGCCTCACAAAGCGCCCAACACGCAGATCCTCACGGTATCACATTAAACGAATGAGTGTGTGTGTAGACGCAAGGCTGGTGTCTGCCAGCTGAAAGGAGGGTGAGGATGGAGTGAGGAAGCCAGCCAGGCGAGGTGGACTGACATTACCTGGGGGACAGAGGATGGGGTTGTGAACCTGTAACTGTGCAGGCCGCCTCTGCATACAAGCTGCCAGGGTTTGATAACAACTGGCTA
The DNA here is from genome assembly GCA_006410875.1 of Neotragus pygmaeus. Taxonomy (NCBI): domain Eukaryota; kingdom Metazoa; phylum Chordata; class Mammalia; order Artiodactyla; family Bovidae; genus Neotragus; species Neotragus pygmaeus. The sequence continues at coordinate 494,668 of SJYV01006555.1, read as the reverse complement.
GAAAGCAGGAGAGCAGGGAGAGGTGAGCATCGGTTCCCTCCTGGGCAACTGTCAGCAGAACCTCCTGCAGGAGGAGGGCAGGCTGGCGGGGATGATGCGGAAGAGGCCGATGGAGGCTGGCACAGTGCCCGCAGTGGGCTGATGCCCCAGCAAAGGGAGGGGAGGGTGGGCATGAGAGGACAACTGCAGCTGTTTGAGTGGCGCGGGGCTGCAGCGGGAATGCATTTGAGCTGGGAACCTAGAGACAGGCTTCTAATCCCACTTTAGTGACTAACATATTCTGTGGCCTTGGCCCAGCCACTCCTCTCTCTGGGCCTTTGCCAATTCCTGGATCAGCCATCCCTTCCATCTTTCATCCTCGGGCTTAGTGACCCCGTGGCCAGGTCAGCCCGGCTGGACCACCCCTAGCTCACCTTGCCCGGGCCCCCCACACTGCTCCCGCAGGCTTCCTGCTCTTGGGCAGGCTCCCTCCTGAGCCCTGCGGGCTGGCCCAGCAGCTCTACTGTCTTCCTTTGAGGTGACAGACAGCACAATATGCTCTCTGAAACAAGTGAGCTGGCGCTGGCTCGCTCTTTCCTCATCTCAGGATCCTGCTAGGAAGAGCATCAGGTGCTGCCCTCGCTGCTTTCGCATTGCAGGGAGAAGAGCAACGCCAAGGTGAAGGGCTTCTGGTCCTGACTCTGGCCCGAAGCCGCCTGTGAGAGGCCCTGTTGTCAGGCGCCTAAAAGCCTGGGGACCTGGGGACTGGCCCCAGCATGACGCCATCCACCCCCTACATGGCCTTGGACAACCCATTGTATTTCTCTGAGCCTCTGTTCTTCTACCTGTGAGACAGCCTCGCATCAGTTTCACTGCAGGGATAAAGGGATTAACAGGCACTAATTTACTTAGCAATTTTCAAAAGACTGTTCACTCTTAAAGGACTTAGCTGTTGCCAGTTCTTCTCTCCTCTACCTAGAATCTCCTCCTGGCCCAAGATCCCAGGGTTTACCAGAATAGCCAGACAAAGACAGAGGCGAAAGTATCCCCCACAGTCTTTTTTTAATGCTTTTAAAAAATGTAGATATGTATATAGGTGTATAGCTTGGTGGTTTAGCTGGTAAAGAATCTGACTGCAATGTGGGAGACCTGGGTTCAATTCCTGGGTTGGGAAGATTGCCTGGAGAAGAGAGAGGCTACCCACCCCAGTATTCTGGCCTGGAGAATTCCAATGACTGTATAGTCCATTGGGTTGCAAAGAGTCAGACACAACTAAGCAACTTTCGCTTCGATTTACAGTGCTGTATCAGGTGTACAACAAGGTGAATCTGTTACACATACACATATATTCACTACTTTTTAAGATTCTTTACCCATACAGGTCACTACAGAGTATTGAGTAGAGTTCCCTGTGTTAAATAGTAGGTCAGACTTTATGTTTCTGGGCTCCAAAATCACTGCAGATGGTGACTGCAGCCATGAAATTAAAAGACGCTTACTCCTTGGAAGAAAGGTTATGACCAACCTAGATAATATTCAAAAGCAGAGACATTACTTTGCCGACTAAGGTCCGTCTAGTCAAGGCTATGGTTTTTCCTGTGGTCACGTATGCATGTGAGAGTTGGACTCTGAAGGAGGCTGAGCACCGAAGAATTGACACTTTTGAACTGTGGTGTTGAAGAAGATTCTTGAGAGTCCCTTGGACTGCAAGGAGATCCAACCAGTCCATTCTGAAGGAGATCAGCCCTGGGATTTCTTTGGAAGGAATAATGCTGAAGCTGAAACTCCAGTACTTTGGCCACCTCATGCGAAGAGTTGACTCATTGGAAAAGACCCTGATGCTGGGAGGGATTGGGGGCAGGAGGAGAATGATTGGGGGCAGGACAGAGGTTGAGATGGCTGGATGGCATCACCGACTCAACGGACGTAAGTTTGAGTGAACTCTGGGAGATGGTGATGGACAAGGAGGCCTGGCGTGCTGCGATTCATGGGGTTGCAAAGAGTTGGACACGACTGAGTGACTTAACTGAACTGAACTGAACTGAACTGTTGGTTATCTATTTTACATATGAAAGTGTTAGTCTCTCACTCATGTCTGAAACTTTGCGACTGCATCCACAGTAATCCAGCAGGTTCTTCTGCCCATGGGATTTCCTAGGCAAGAACACTGGAGTGGATTGCCGTTTCCTTCTCTAGGGGATCTTCCTGACCCAGTGATCGAATTCAGGTCTCCTGCATCACAGGCAGATTCTTCATTCTCCCCACCAGGGAGGTCCCATTATATGTACAGTAGCATATGTATATCAATCCCAGTCTCTCAACCTATCCCTCCCCTCACCCAGTCCTTTGTTGTTCACCTGCCTCTGGTCACTCCATGACAACTTTTATTGGTGATTCGGATTTATTGAAAGGAATCATTTGGAAAACATTTTATATTGGTTAAAATGCCTTCTTCCCAGTTAACCTATTTTCATGGACCCTCGAAGTTCATTCTTTGTCACCATAGCAACCGACATTCTAGGAAAAGAGGAGTGAGCATCATCATGGTGGATACAGGAGCTCTGTGGGAGATATGGGCCGTCTGAGGACCTTTCGGACAGTCTCATGCGTGTTGGTCCCTTGTGACATCAAAACCTTCTCCAGAGCCCTCTTGACACCTGGGTGCCAAGGCCATCGGTAAGACTCACACACATCCCTTTGTAAAATCTTGGAGCTACCCATGGGATAAACACCAAAATTGTGCAATATCTATCCATCAAAGAGGGGAAGATTGGAAACACATGTTTTAAAGGAGTAGTCAGTGTTTGGTTGTGTATCCCAAGCTCCACAGTGGCCTGGGGGGGTAAGAGCTATCATAGTGGGGAAGACCAAGTACAAATTTCTAGAATTCCCCACAACAAGCATACCAGCTGAACTAGTCAAGCAATAGCAAGCAATAACAATCCCTAATCAATGGGATGAGGGAGAAAAGCACCCCTTTCTTAAGGATCTAAGGATCTGGGGAGCCTGGATAGTTGCCATATTTCTATTCAATTCACTCTGTCACCCCTGCGGAAACCAGCCCAATCACAGAGGACAAGTCTCAGCTATCACAAGCTCACCAAGTGGAAGCTAGGATAGCAGCCCACACCCTAGTTGTTGTATTTAACAATTGAAACAGCCTCAGGGCTCAGCACACTGACACTGGTTTGGCAAATATGTCTGTTGCATCCAGGAAGAAAAGACGATCCGAAACAGCATTCTCTTGAAATGGGAAACAGTACATACTTTGACTCTCCTGTCCATTTTCATAATATTGTCGGAAAAGATCAGGAAGAGTCAGACAGCCCACAGAACTTCACTTCGACATATTATGTTGGCTGGTAGGGCCAGTGAGCAAGAGGTAGCTGGCACACAGAACACCTCAGTGAAAGTGAAAGTGTCACTCAGTCGTGTCCAGTTCTTTGTGACCTCAGGGACTGCTCCTCCATCCATGACATTATCAGAGGGTGACAGAGAAACCCTGTGGAGATTCAGGCTCTGTCACATACAGAGACTGTTCAGGGATTCGGTGGTGGCTAAGGGCATGCCTAGACATCATCTTCAAAGTAAAAGGGAAGTTATTTTGTTTTCCATCTCCCTCCTCAAACAGGGATGCACAACATCTGATTGGCCTCTCCCGGTTCTTACTGGAACACTTGGCACATGCAGGATAATATTTAGACACATAGATGGAATAACATGACAAGCTGCCAGCTTTGAGTGGGCATCAGAGCTCAGAGGGCTCTGTGGTAGGTTCAGGCTGCAGTGCAAGAAGCTGCCTGATGAACCAGGTGACTCAGCAAACCTGATGCTGCTGGAAGTATCAGTGACAGGAAGAGATGCCCTACGGAGTGTGTGATGTGCTCCAGGGGTGGGTCCCAGAAGGACATTGATGTTTAGCCCAAGGTCATGTCATTTACAGGAGAGCCCTAGGTCTGTTGAAAATAAGTCCTGTATATTGCTGGTGTCTGGCTGAAACCACCCTTCACAAGCTGGGTCACAACCAGTAAGTCATCAGGCTGGAAAAAGTGAGCGGGCATCTCTCATGAGACAGAAGTGGTGGACCACCTGAGACCCAGCAGGTGCAACATCAGTGGGCACTGCTAGCCACATGAGCAGGTGGCTCACACACCTGTTGCACCAGGATGCCTCGTGCCTGCACCAGTATGAGGGATGCTGCAGGACCAGCCGAGTGCCAGGCACCATGGAGGCAAATAGCTTCCATTTCCCATTAACAGCAAGCCCATGAGGGCAACTTGCAATCTCCCCTGTCCCACAGAAACTCATGCCCCCCAGGAGCCAATCACCTCTCCCCCCAGGTGAGTTTCCCAGGTAGAAAGTGAACCACACTCTGTCATTCTGCTTTTCCTATCTGAAATCAATGTCCCACAAGATGAAGGTGACCTGAAAAGGGAGAAGAAGTAAACCTTGAACCTGGAAGAGAAACAGTCCAGCCCTAGGACGGCTGGGCTGGGCCCCTCTAGGGTGATGCCCAGAAGCAGCTTGGGGCTGCTTTCTCATTCACCCCAGCAGAATTAATGCTTAGTTCTGCGGTGGTGACCAAACCTCTGTGGCCCCAAAGATGAAAATATTTACTCTCTCGTCCTTTTCAGTAAAAGAATGTTTGCCATTTATTCCTGTAACCCATTTTTCTGGAAAGCTGTTGAATCTGCCAGAGTCTGGAGGGAAAATGAAGTAGAGTTGTTGAGTTGAGAGAGAGATTCCCCTGAAAATGATTGAAATCATCCCCCCCACCAAGAGAACTTGAGACAGGTGATCATTCTTGCTCCCTTTAACTACCCAGTTCTTCTTATTTAACCCTGAGTAAGTAGCTCCATCTCACCAGGCAGATATTTGCACAGACATCTCATAACTTTCTGTTTCCTAGGGATTAGACAAAGATATTTTGGTGATTGAAAATATAAAATAAAATAAAATGTCTTGGGAAATTTAGCTCTAGAGAAAAGAGATAGTTCAAGTTCCAGGCAGCTATGGCTGAGAATTATAACCAGGAAAATCAAAGAATTCTTTTGATGACCCTTGAGGGCTTGAAAGTTCCTTGAAGGTGAGGACTCATCAAGCCAACACTAAGAATTGAGCAGTGGGGTACTTAGCACAGAGTTGGGTTGACTTGTGTTCCTGTAAAGATACCTGGACTCCCTGATCCCTCTGCCTGGGTACATGAAGGTGCCCTTACTCAAAAATAGGATCTTGCCAGATAAAATCATGCTGAGATGGGATCATACGGGATTAGAGGGAACCCCAATTTAACAGCTTGTGTCCTCATAAAATGAAAAGCATTGAACATAGACACACAGAGAGAAAAACTTGGTGTGGACAGACAGGGAAGACAACGTGTGAGGGTGGAGGCGTACATCCATGGGATGCTTTGGCAGGTCAAAGATTCTAGGGCTTACCAGCAACCAAGTGTCAAGGAAGAATTCTTGCCCGGAGCCTTCAGAGGGCCCGCAGCCCTGCTCACACTTTGATTTTGGACTTCCAGCCTCCAGAACTGTGAGATAATACATATTTGTTGTGATAAGCCACTTACTTTTGCGGTGCTTGGTTTCAGCAGCCCCAGGAAACTAATATAGTAGGTGATTAATAAATGTTTGCTCATTCACAAAATCTGTGAGTCTCTTTCTGTTTTGTAAGTTCCTTTGTATCATTTCTTTTTATATTCTGAGTTTATGTTTGTCAGGATTTGGGGAGGGGAGAATAGAGGAATGGGAGATTTAAGGAGTCTGGGATGAACATGTACACGCTGCTATATTTAAAACAGATAACCAACAAGGGCCTACTGTAGAGCACAGGGAACTCTGCTCAATGTCACGTGGAAGCCTAGATGGGTGGGAACTTTAGGGGAGAATGGACACAGGTGTATGTGTGGCTGTGTCCCTTTGCGTTCACCAGAAACTATCGCAACACTGTTAATTGGCTATACCCGAACAAAATAAAACGTTTGAAAAAATGAATAAAACTCCTCTAAAAGTCAGAAAACAAATGTTTGCTGAGTGACTAGATGAGTGAGTGGATGAATGAATGAGTGAATGTATAAAAACAAATCCCAAGGGACCAAGAAGCAGGGCTGGGGGTGAACGGAGACCAAACTGGCATCAGAAAAGGGGACAACTCTCCAGTGTTTGCCGAGCATGGTGCCAGGGCATCCTTTCTCAGCCACCCATGCATAATCGCAGAGGGAGCCCAGCCCCAGGGCAGAGCAGGGGGACAGTAGTGTCATTCCACATGGCTTATGAGCCAGACGTCAGCTCTGCAGCATCAAGCTCTGAGGCTGCCCAGGGAGGAACGTCCCTGAGCACTCAGGACAACTGCTCCTATGAGCTAGGGCATGGCACTGACTGCTGATAGCCTTGACTCTAGGGCTGAGGATGAGCAGACAGGGTCAGGGACAGACAAGACAGGCTGGTCCACCCTCAAAATGCATCCAAAGCAAGTTGCACACTTGGTGAATACCAGGACAGTGGGTCTTAATTACTGAAGGACAATCTGATCCCAAGCAAAGCACCAGGCACCTGAGCAGGAGGAAGGGGTCAGGGGATGGGTGAGGGCATGAAGTGAAAATCAGGGTTGGAGAAACAGACTCCAAGACCCAAGTCTTGAATGAAATAGGGTTGGTGTGAGCCCCAGTCACGGAGCAGCAAAGATGGGCCAGTTACTGTGGCATGTAGGCTTTACTGCTCTGAACTCCTGTGTATCTTCCAAGAGAAATCACTTCCCTCAAGGTGGAGTGGAAGAAACCAAGGTCCAGAGAAATAAAGCAGTGTCTCAAGGTCACGTGCTTAGGAGATAATAGAGCTCGGATGCTAAGCTGCTTCCATCTAATTTCAGAGCTCAAGCCAGGCCCAACAGACCTGGTGCGTCCTTCAGTTGTTTAGTCACTAAGTCGTGTCCAGCTCTTTGGGATCCCATGGACTGTAGCCTGCCAGGCTCCAGAGGCTAACTAAGCTCCCGTTTCCCCAGCCTCTCCCCCAGCCCTTTGGATGTCTCTGCTGAGCAACAGAAGGCTTTCCAGAGAGACCAGGGGACATTTCACTATCGCCTTCTAACGAGCCTTTTAGATATAGATATATTGTTCCTGATGTTGAAGCTGAAGCTCCAATACTTTGGCCACCTGATGCGAAGAGCTGACGCATTCGAAAAGACTCTGATGCTGGGAAAGATTGAAGGCGGGAGGAGAAGGGGACGATAGAGAATGAGATGGTTGGATGGCATCACCAACTCGATAGACATGCGTTTGGGTGAACTCCGGCAGTTGGTGATGGACAGAGAGGCCTGGCATGCTGCGGTTTTTGGGGTTGCAAAGAGTCGGACATGACTGAGTGACTGAACTGAGCTGATATTGTTCCTAGTCTCTACCTCCTCATCATGAGATTTTAATACCAAAGTCATACTCCTGCTATTTATATACTGTATGAATATCTATGCTTTATCCACAAAAAAGATAAGACTTTTCCCCCCAAGAAACAATTTTCCCCTGGCTCCCATTCCATGCTAAGATTTAACAGATTAGATCTTGATCTCATTTTCCCACATAGTGCGGGTTGTTCTGTGTGATCTTTTACATCAGAACAATCTTATTCAATGAGATGGGGAAGTTCTCACTGACCAAGCTGAAACCTCCCACAAACTAATTGGATCATAGAATTAACCAGAAACCAATGTTCACTCCTTTCTTGAGGAAAGTGGAAGAGGAGAGTAAAAAAATTGGTTTAAAACTCAACATTCAGAAAACTAAGATCATGGCGTCTGGTCCCATCACTTCATGGCATAGATGGGGAAACAATGAAAGCAGTGAGAGACTATTTTGGGGGGCTCCAAAATCACTGCAGATGGTGACTGCAGCCATGAAATTAAAAGATGCTTGCTCTTTGGAAGAAAAGGTATGGCCAGCCTAGACAGCATATTAAAAAGCAGAGACATTACTTTGCCAACAAAGGTCTGTCTAGTCAAAGCTATGGTTTTTCCAGTAGTCATGTATGGATGTGAGAGTTGGACTATAAAGAAAGCTGAGCACCAAAGAATTGATGCTTTTGAACTATGGTGTTGGAGAAGACTCTTGAGAGTCCCTTGGACTACAAGGAGACCCAACCAGTCCACCCTAAAGGAGATCAGTCCTGAATATTCATTGGAAGGACTGATGTTGAAGCTGAAGCTCCAATACTTTGGTCACATGATGCGAAGAACTGACACATTTGAAAAGACCCTAATGCTGGGAAAGATGACAGAAGATGAGATCGTTGGATGGTATCACCAACTTAATGGACATGAGTTTGAGTAAGGTCTGGGAGTTGGTGATGGACAGGGAAACCTGGCATGCTGCAATGCATGGGGTCACAAAGAGTTGGACACGATTGAGGGACAAAATTGAACTGAACTGTTCCTCCACAGCAACTAGGTCTCTAGTTCCCTGGGGACACCGTTTAAGTGTTCTATAAGTTAACTCAACTCTGACACTCACTGCTTAGATTGAATGCAGACCCTGCAGGTGAAGGGCTTATTCCCACAAGACTGTCACCTGCTCCAGATACCAATCACGGCTTTTCCATCATTTCTGTCCAACTTAGGCTACAAATCAGGGGTTCCACAGCTCCCCCAGATTGGATCATTTGCTATAACAGCTTACAAAATGTAGGGAAACTTTTATGGAAAGATTTATTATAAAGGAGACATTAAAGGATATGGGCTTCCCCGGTGGCTCTCCTGCAATGCAGAAGACGTAGGTTCAATCCCTGGGTCTGGAAGATCCCTTGGAGGAGGACGTTGCAACCCACTCAAGTACTCATGCCTAGAGAATCCCAAATGCCCAGGAACCTGACAGGCTGCAGTCCAGTGGGTCACAGAAAGTCCAGCGTGACTGAAGCAGCTGAACACAGCACACACGTTAAAGGATACAGATGATCGGCCAGATGCAGAGGCACACACTGTGACATCTGGAAGAGCCCTGAGGACAGGAGCTTTTGTGCTCATGAGGCTGAGAAACACCAGTCTCCCAGCATATAGATGTGTTCACCAGCCCAGATGCTCTCTGCGTCCCATAGTTTAAGGTGTTTACTGAGGCTTCATCACATAGGCGTATCAACTATTAACTCAGTCTCCAGTCCCTCCCTTCTTCCCAGAGGATGGGGGAAGGGGTTGAAAGTTCCAAGCTAATACTCAAGGCTTGGTCTTTCTGTCATCAGCCTCCATCCTGAAGTTGTCTGGGAACCTACCCAGAGATACCTCGTTAGAACAAAACCCCAGGAAATCCCTGGGATTCAGAGCTTTGTGTCAGGCACCAGAGACAGAGACGGAGACCAAATACATGTTTCTTAAATGTCACAAATACCCTCCCTTTGAGAGATGTAGAAATGATTTCTGCTTACCCAGCTTATCGATCCTGACTAATTCAAAGAACCCCAGGCTTCTACCTACCCTGTACCAATCCCTCCCTCTGTCTCTCTCTGTCTCTCTCTCCCTCATGTGTGTGCATGTACACATACTATTTCTGAAAACTGAGTTAAGCAACCTGGTCTTACATTTTTGCCAGCCACAGAACCGTGACTAATTCAGTTCATGAACTGTGTCCTGTAAATGATGAAGCAATTTGCAAATATGCATTGAGCATGGGTGGTACTCAATGAAAGTTTGAAGTGTGCTGAACTGTGCTCGTTAGCCCCTGGCTGACATATCCATATTCAGGTGGATGGCAGGACTGAAGAATTCATGTGTATTTCATCCTCCCCATTGCAAGTAGTTTGGTCTTCCCCATTACAGTCTGATTTCCATACCTCAAGCTTTCATCTGTGGTGGGGGCAAAGCCCGAAGAAATTCTGGACCCAAAAGTCACTAGGTCTCCTGGCTTTGAGGGGAATCATGCAGGCTCTTTGCAGAAGGGAGGTGTCTGGAGACAAATGTTCAGGATTTCACAGTAGAAAATCTTTGGAAAGAAAGGGAACGTGTTAGTCGCTCAGTCGTATCTGACTCTTTGTAACCCTGTGGACTGTAGCCCTCCAGGCTCCTTGTTCATGGGATTCTCCAGGCAAGAATACTGGAGTGGGTTGCCATTTCCTTCTCCAGGGGAATCTTCCCNGGAAAGAAAGGGAACGTGTTAGTCGCTCAGTCGTATCTGACTCTTTGTAACCCTGTGGACTGTAGCCCTCCAGGCTCCTTGTTCATGGGATTCTCCAGGCAAGAATACTGGAGTGGGTTGCCATTTCCTTCTCCAGGGGAATCTTCCCAACCCAGGGATGGAACCTGTATCTCCTGTGCCTCCTGAAAAATCTCTGGAACTGGTCCATAAAAGGAGCATCCCTAGGAGACTAAAGAAAGAGGGAGAATTCTTAGGAATTTATAATAAGGGAAGACTCTTGGGCTTAGCTCACCTAGAACTCCTCAGACAGAGTTGTTACAAAATGTGTAACAACTGATCATACTGATCATGCTGTGTCTGTAACTGCCTCCAAGACCAAATGCAGAAACATCCCATGCCAAATGAAGGGAAGAGGATGGACCAAGATAGTCTCCTCCTGTAAGTTTCAAATGCGTCCTTTCATTGCAAAGGGGCTCAGAAGCTTAGAGCTGGGAAGATTGTCTGGAGACACAGGGTTGAATGACCCCATTTCATACACTAGAAGACTGAGGCTCAGGTTTAAGACACCAACTCAAGGTCACGGCCAAGAGGTGGCAAAGCTATGGCTCCTGATATGCTCGTAGACACAGGATCTTTTTTTAAGTGTCTCATCTGAAATTCACAGATGAGAAATTCATGAAACAGGAATCTGATTAGTACAATAAACCAACCTTTTCTTTCAAAACTTGGTAAATATTAGTCTTTAAGTCTTTAGAGAGAATTATTTTGATCCAGTTACATATCTTCCAGTTATACTGTGAAGATGAAAGTTATTTGAGGAGAAAGAGGTGTTATGAATAAAGGCCAGCTTGAGTTGGACTAGGGAGGGGTGGGAGAGATGGAAAAGAATAGAGAACTCTAAAACAGTGTAAAGGAAGTTAAAATGTGGGGAAAAAAAAAAAAGCAAAACAAAACCAGGATTCTGACGCCATGGGCCCTCATCCCAGCTTGACCTCTGAGCAACTATGCCTTTCTGAAATGTTTTCCTCCTTTCTGGGGTCAGTGTCCCACCCTGGTATGTGGAGCTAGCAGATGCCCTGCCCACTTTCCTGCTTGCCTGGGATGTTAGGATATCACGTGGATCATGAAAATCCCACGGGGACTGGGCCTCTGGGGGTGGAAGGAAGAATAGCCACGCTGCGGGCTGCCCTGCTGTTGTACCTCCCACCTGCCTGAAAGCCCAGCTCTGCAGGGAGCCAGCCTCATGTTAAGCCAGAGCCTTCACAGCAAGGCAAGAAGTAACCAGTCCCACTCACATTTTCTGTTCCTTCCCACAAACCTGCCTGCAGTACTCAGGTATTCTTAGCCACCCAGGGACCCTCTGCTACAGCATCGAGCTCTCTGCCACATCCTCCAAGGGGCAGAAAGGATGCTCGGACAAAACACAGCTCTCGGTGGAGGGGAAATTCGCTTGCAGTAGAATATGGCCCAGCTAAGTCTTGACCTTAACAGGGAAACTGAAATAGCTTGGGAAGCAGAAAGGTTCTGCACCCAAGGATGCCTCTTAGATGAAGAGACGCAACAGCATTGATGGAGCCCTAAAGATGGGTCAGGCCGTGTCACTGCTCCTCCCTGTTTTTGTTTCATTTACGCCTCCTAACAAACTTACATAGAAACAGTAGCATTCATAATTTCCGGATGAGGAAATCAACACAAAACACGTTAATAGATGTAGCGAAGCAAGCAGTTGATGAATAGCAAAGCTGGGACTGATGCCTAGGACTGCCTGACCCACAAATGCACGTATGCACTTTACAACAAACGATTTATTAGGTGGGGGGTGTATTCAGCGCTTGGTGTGTATTGTCTCATTTTCCTCTTAAAACAGCTCCATCCGATAGACATATTCTTTTATGAGAAAACTGAAGCTCAGAGACGTGAGATAACTCCATTGACGTCACACAGCAAGGTCTTATTGATGCCAGGTTCTGAGGTTTAAATACACGGTGTACTGCCCTCCTTGGGGTTTTCCAGATGGCACTAGTGGTAAAGAACCCATCTGCTAATGCAGAAAATACAACAAGATGTGGGTTCGATCCCTGGGTCAGGAAGATCCCTTGGAGAAGGAAATGGCAACCCACTCCAGTATTCTTGCCTGGAGAATTTCATCGACAGAGGAGACTGGCAGGCTATATTCTATGGGGTTGCAAAGAGTCAGACATGACTGTTCTCCTTGGAAGACCCCAGCTTATCTTTCACAGGGGAGGTGGAGAGAAAGTGTGAGTACAGGAAATCATTGTTCTCAAGTTCAATATGGCTGTTATTCTTAGGGAAGAACAGTACAGATAGGAATCCAAAACTGTATGCTCCCCATTCTGCTGGCACTCCAGGAGGGGCTGTGAGCAGAACAACCGTCTTCACGTGGGAGGTGATGGAGATTCAGGGTCTCAGCTTCCCACTTCCTGCACAAGGCAAGTCATCTTGGGTGAGAAAACTTCCCAAATCTATCCAGAGAGGCTGTGAGCAGAACAACCATCTTCACGTGGGAGGTGATGGAGATTCAGGGTCTCACCTTCCCACTTCCTGCCCAAGGCAAGTCATCTTGGGTGAGAAAACTTCCCAAATCTGTCCAAAGTTGCTTTTCCTTTAATTATCTGCTCAACAAATTGTTGGTGCTTTCCTAGCAATAATTTACAACTTCTTCTTAAATTTCCAAGATAATTTTAAAAGTTAAAAAAAAACTTGGAAGGAGGCTCAGTGACACATCTTTTTGATTCTGCCCTTTTTTGGGTCATTAGTACTCATCGGGCACAGACTTGATCTGGTAGATTTCCAGACACTAGCTGTCATCTGCTTGAAAGATATACTCTTAGAAAAAGTACATCAGGCCTATTTGCTAGAAGCTTCTGCAATGGTGGAAATGATCTCTGTTTGTGTTGCTCAATACCATAGCTCTGGTCTTACAAGGCTAATAAGCACTTGAAATCTGGCTAGTGCAACCGAGGAATGGAATTTTTAATTAAATTTATATAGCCCCATGTGACTAATGGCAACAGGACCGGACAACACAAGCCTAGGTAATTACTAAGAAAATATCCGCCCAGTGACTTAGGCATACACTTGTTTTATTGTAAATGTGGAAGGACTTCAGTTTGTTTACACAACGGGTTTAACTCTCGGCCCCAGTATTTTACACTGCAGGGAGTCACAGTTATGAAAACACTCCGCGCACGAAATTAAGTTCAAGAAAGAGGCCGTGTATTGGTTTATTAGCACCGCACTGTAAAAACTCCAAGAGTCGTAATTAAAAGATTAAACACTCAGAAACGCAGTCTCACCAGCATTCCCTGCCTACCTGCTACACAATGTTGTCAAGGTTGAAAAGCAGAAATGTAAGTATCACATCACCTTCCTGGGCTTCACCTGCAGAAATGTCCCACCAGGCATGAATGGGGCTGCAGGAGGTGCCAGCTCCTTGCTAGCAAGTTCTCTCCTTTCAGTAGTTCACTCCGCTTCCCTCACTTTTCTATGGAGTCCTTACCCTGTTCAAGAGCTTTTACGATCATGAAATGACCCTTCTGTGGAGTGCTGGCATCACAGCATCTCTCTCCAAAGCCACATCCTTTCTAACTCCTGAATGGAAATGCAGTGGCCCCTCCAACATTTCAAATGCACAGAATTCTCAGCCCAGTCCAGAGATCTGGGTTAGAACAACCACAGCACTGCCTGGACAGCTGGGTTTTTTCAAAGCTCCCCGGGTGATTCTGATCCGCAGCCAGATTTGGGAAACATTGACTCAAATCGTCCTCTGTTGGCAAAGGGCTTTAGCAGCAGGGTCAGCTCTGAAGTCCCGCCCCAGCCATGGGGATCCAAATGGGACAGATCATTATGATCACAGCTGTTGACTGACATTCTCCCACATGCCGTGTCCCAGGCTAGGCACTTAATATAAGCTGTCCGGGTGTAGCCCTAGGATGGTGTGGTTTCTCTTCCTGGGAAGAGGCAGAAAGCTTAGAGAAATTAATACAAGTTCATTCAACCTCTAGGCAGCGAAGTGTTATGTACCCGGTCTGTGCCATGTGCTGACCCAGAATGTGGAAGCACAGCAGTGAATTAAAGATAATTCTCTGTTCCCGGAGAGCTTCCCTTCCAACTGGAGGAACTGTTAGTCAGTTGTGTCCAACCCTTTGTGGCCCCATGGACTGTAGCCCGCCAGGCTTCTCTGTCCGTGGGATTCTCTAGGCATGAATACTGGAGTGGGTAGCCATTTCCATCTCCAGGGAGTCTTCCCAACCCGGGGATTGAAGCTGGGTCTCCCACACTGAAGGCAGATTCTTTACCATCTAAGCCACCAGGGAAGCAGGAGAAGACAAGACAATAAGCTACATCAGATGGCACAGGTCACGATGAGGAGAGGCTTGAAGAACTGTCTCGAGAAAACAAGATTCTACAGGGAAGAGCTCTCAGGTCCTAGGCAAGCACTTGAAAGAGCCCCGTGACCCGAAAGTCACACAGGACAGGGGGCCGAGTCAAGATTTGACCCAGCTCTTTCGGACTCCCAAAAGAGCTCTTCCTGGGGTCCTGTGGCCACATCCTGCTGGATCAGTGGGACCAGTTTTGGGGACCAGTTTTGTTGCTAAGTGACATGGAACAACTAATTTATCTTTCTCTCCTCATCTGGGGAAAAAAAAAAAAATGGAGTTTGGCAAAAATGGGGAAAATCTCTTATGTAGCAAACAGGGATTTTTATGCATACAGGATGGTTTATCCCTGGAACACTGTGAGCACTGATCATTCTCATTTTGCAGATGAGAAAACTGAGGCATGCCAAAAAGAACTGACTCTGCTAATGTGACCCAGCTGCTATGAGGCAGAGGCAGGATTTGAATCCAGAGCCATCTCTAACACAATAGTTTATTCCCATTGGAACATTCTCTGCTCCTGTCATTTAAGGCCCACGTTTGGTGGAGTCCAGGGAGAAAGCTCTGGGTATCATGGACTATGAGCTGCACCTTGGTGGCTGAGTTGGGATTAAATACAGTACGAGGTCTCAACCCCTGTGAAGTGAGAAACTGGTAGAATTTACCTCCTAATGTTGACTTTCAAAGGAAAAAAGAAAGAGAGCTTCTCACTGAGGCGTGCAACAGCTGACACATTAGAACATCATAGCTCCAAATTGCAGACTTATTAAAGTCATTAGGATAATTATAATTGAGAATTTACTTAAAAGCCGATAATGACTTTTTAGACAGCCCTTGGCTTGAGCACCTTCTCCCATCTCTGTCATTCTCCTTCCTCCTTCTCTCCCCAGACAAGCTCCTTGGAGACCCCAGTGGGAGAATTTGTTCTCTCTACGTCAGCACCTGCAGAGCCCTAGTCTGATAAGCATCATGGAAAATTCATGCGGAAGGAAAGAAACAGGACTCTCCAGGCTGCTTTTGTTGTCCTGCATTTCCTTAGCTTGTTTGGAGAGGGGAAGCCTTAGCTAAAAACCCTGTTCATCTGGTGAGCTCCTCCCGATCTTGCATGACCCAAAGGCAATGCCCCACCTAAGACCCTTCTCAAGGAAAGCAAATATTTCCCCGTTGAGGCCCCTACAGCTTCTATGAATCACTAGAGCTGTTTCATATCAGTTTAATTTCTGTTTGCACATCAGTCTTCCTTGGGAGGCCATGTCTTACTCCAAGTTTAATTCTCCATATGTTTAATGCTTTATTTTTATGAGGCCTATTCACACAACTTAGTGCGAAAAGTGAAAGTGTCTTCTGTCCATTGAATTCTCCAAGCAAGAATACTGGAGTGGGTAGCCATTCCCTTCTCCAGGGGATCTTCCCGACTTAGCATGTCCCACATTGCAGACAGATTCTTTACTGTCTGAGCCACCAGGAAAACCCCAAAAGAAGCCCCTCTCCTTTGAGCCAGAATCAAACCAGCAACCGCAGGATGGCTGAGGACCAGGTAAGCTATCGAATGTCAGTGCTTCTTTGGTGGCTAAAGGTACTCTTTAGGTAAAGAGTCTGCCTACAATCCAAGAGACCCAGGTTCAACCCCTGAGTGGGGAAGATCCCCTGGGGGAGGAAATGGCAACCCCGTCCATGGACGGAGGAGCCTAGCAGGCTATAGTCCACGGAGTCTCAAAGAATTGGATACAACTGAGCATTTAACATACGCATGCTTACTGCAGAACCTGAAACAAAGATGAAGCTTAAAGTATAATAAGTGGCTAAATGAAAGTCTTTGGAAGGAATGATCTTAAAGCTGAAACTCCAGTACTTTGGCCACCTCATGTGAAGAGTTGACTCATTGGAAAAGACTCTGATGCTGTGAGGGATTGGGGGCAGGAGGAAAAGGGGACGACAGAGGATGAGATGGCTGGATGGCATCACTGACTCAATGGACGTGAGTTTGAGTGAACTCTGGGAGTTGGTGATGGACAGGGAGGCCTGGCATGCTG
>SJYV01006555.1:393647-471874 GCA_006410875.1 Neotragus pygmaeus | reverse complement strand
AGAGGTTGGGTGACTTTTTGTATGTTGATGCCTCTTTCAGTTTTCCTCTTCTATTGAATGGAATCTGCTTTGCCCATTATTCTACTAAGTTGTTTGTTCTGACCAACAACTAACCTTAAACTTAGAGATATGAAGGTTAAAGGTAAAACTATAGGAATTTTAGGAGATGACATAGAAGAATGGTTTTATGGATTCGAGCTAGAAAACAATTTATTAAACAAGGCACAGCAACCACATGCAGTAAGGGGGGAAAAAGCCAACACAATTGTCTACATTAAATTTAAGAGCTTCAATTTATCAAGAGAGACCATAAAGAGTATGAAGATAAGCCAGAATTAGGAAGACATATTTGCACAGAGAAAATTGACAACGAATTACTTCTCAGAATGTGCTATAAACTACAAATCAATAAGAACCAACAACTCAGTAGAATAATGGGCAAAACAGATTCTATTCAATAGAAGAGGAAAAATGAATGAGCCATCGACGTAAAAAAGACACCCAACCTCTCTAGTCATCAGGGAAACATAAAATAAAACCACATTGAGATGTCATTTCACATCTGCCAAATTAGCAAAAATTAAAGTCTGGCAATCAAATGATGCCAGGAAGTGGGACAATCAGTCCCGGTCCCCAACCAATGCCGGACAGGAGTGTCATTTGATAAAATCACTGTAGATAGCAATTTGACATCATGAAAAAAGCATTGAGGAATTGCGTGAGTCTGCCCCAGCAATTCCTCTCTGGGTAGATACCCTGTGATATCTTGCAATTGCTCCAAGAAACCTGTACAGAGTTGGCCACATCAACAGAATTTCTTTTTTTTTTTTTAGGGCAACAAAGTAGTGTTTATTGAGCTTAATAGAACGATAAATCCAGTTGGTGGTCACTTTATTGTGTCCAAGTTCAATCCATTTGTTTCTTTAAAAAAATTATTCTGTATTGAGGTGTAGCCTATTAATGTTGTGATCATTTCAGGTGGACAGCAAAGGCACTTAGCCATATATATAACATGTATTCACTCTTGCCCAAACTACCCTCCCATCCAGACTGCCACAGAACACTGAGCAGAGTTCCCTGTAGCATTCAGTAGGTCCTTGTGGCTTATCCATTTTAAATATAGCAGTGTGTACTCACAATTTATAATAGCAAAAACTGGAAGTAACTGAANCACTCTTGCCCAAACTACCCTCCCATCCAGACTGCCACAGAACACTGAGCAGAGTTCCCTGTAGCATTCAGTAGGTCCTTGTGGCTTATCCATTTTAAATATAGCAGTGTGTACTCACAATTTATAATAGCAAAAACTGGAAGTAACTGAAATGCCCATCCCCAGCAGTAATGGATTTTTTAAAAACGTGCTCTTTTCAGCTAATGGAAAAGTATATAGCGGTGAAAATGAACAGATCACAGAAAAGGGCAAAATGTAATTCTGAGGGGGGGAAAGGCAGCTCACAGAGAATAAGCAGTATAATTCTGTTTACATAAAGTTCAAAATCAGCTGTGACTAGATATTACATCATTCAAGGAAATAAATGAGCATGATGAAACTACAAAGAAAAGAAATGGAATGACAAATACAGAATGCCTGGTAGGAGTCATTTCTGAAGCTGGAGGAACATACAGAAGGTGACGACAGCACTAACAAGACTGAACTGTGGACACGCAGGTGTTGAGTTTACTGTGGTTCCTGTCACAGGACTCCTGGCTTATGCTTTCCTCTCTCTGCTACTACTTGATACTATCGTTAAACAATGACTCATTTAGTTCTACTTGCATGAAAAGAATAAAGTCAACGGGAAAGGCTGATGAAACAGATGGTTCTGTTTCCTATTGACCTAGATCTTAAAGGTTGAGTTTGCTCAGNTTCCCATTTTGCATATGGGAAAACTTGAGGATCAGAAAGTTTAGGTAATTTGCTCAAGGTCACACAGCTGACAAGGGGCAGAGCTGGGATCTGAATCCAGGTCAGCCTGAAACCAACTGCTCTGGAATGACTTCTAAATTCCAGGGGCCAGCAGCTTTATCAGTTGACAAGCTGGAAGGTGCAAGAGGAGGGGCAAGACAGAGACCTGGGGGATAGTGGGATCTAATCCCTTTTACATATGCTGAGATGTCCAGGAGGTGGGAGGGAGAGGGCAGTGGTCTGCAGAGAAAATTAACTCCAGAGTGCTATGCAAAGGCAAAAGCTGCCATTGTGTTTGTGGGCACACATGCTCAGTCATGCCCAACTCTTTGCAACCCCAGGGAGTGGTAGCCCTCTGGGCTCCTCTGTCCATGGGATTTTCCAGGCAGTGGGGTGCCATTTTCTTCTCCAAGGAATCTTCCTGACCCAGAGATCGAACTTACGTCTTCTGCATTAGTAGAATTCTTTACCATTAATGCCACTTGGAAATACTTCTTACCCTTTGTTAGATCACCATATGTTAGAAGATCATCTAATTCCTGCATCTATTAACAGAATCTGGCAAGTGTTGAACTTACAGTGACCAGAATCCCCTGGTACTTCAGCAACAGCTGCAGGATCAACATTTCAGCAGAGCAGGCCACATGGAACCATTCCGAGCCAACATTTGGGGGCATGCCATGGTATTCATGGTGAATTAGAAGTGTGACAGTGCTTTCAAACAGCGAGTGCTCGGACACCTACCCCAAAACCACACTCTCCTGCCACCCACGCCTGGTGGCACAGATAGGCCTGGATGTGGATGGACACGTACACCAACCTCTCTCCCCTTCCACCCTCGCTTTCTCCCTTCGCTTCTTCTCTTTCTTGCTCCTGAGTTCAGACCAGGACACAGCGCCTACTCTGGGCTGCACGTGGTGGAGCTGAGGGTACCAGGTCCAAGGCAGAGGCAGAAAGCAGGCACTTGCTCACTGTCTGTTTAGAGGCAGCACGGCTGGATACACATGCAGCTTCACAAACTCAGCATCTCTTGGTGTTTAAGTGACAGTTGAAAATATCTGGTAACTGTCCACTGCAAGAAAACCTATCTCTCCTGGATGTGACCGGCTTCAGAAAGCGATGGGAAATGTGGGGAAAGCATTAGCCATCAGGGATGTGTGTCTGTGTGTGTGTGGCCCGGGGCGGGGGGGCGGGGGGGAGGGTACTTCTTGATGCTGTCTTCTTTTCTTCTTTCTTTTCCTCTGTAAATTCGTGGAGACTCGCGTAACAAAGTTAGTTCAGTTATTGAGGCATAGGTGCTAAGTCACTTCAGTTGCGTCCGACTCTTTCCAACCCCATGGACAGTAGCCCGCCAGGCTCCTGCATGGGATTCTCCAGGCAAGAACACTGGAGTGGGTTGCTGTACTCTCCTCCAGGGGATCTTCACGACCCAGTGATCAAAGCAGCATCTCCTGCATTGTAGGTGGATTCTTTACTGGTGAGGCTCTGGGGAAGCCTCTCAGTTATTTATAATAAGCATTTATTGTCTACTATGTGCCTGGCATTGATGTAAGTGATCTCATCAAATTATTTTTCTAAGTAAATAGATGTCCTTATTCTTACTTTGGTAAATGAAAAAATCAAGTCCCCTATGCTTTAGGCAAGAATATTGCATTTTTTGCCTAAAGATGTTTAGGTAAGATGATAAGAACAGAAACAGAGTCACAGATGGGGAAACAAACTTACGGTTACTAGGGGATAAGCCAGGGGGAAGAGATAAACTGGAAGATCCGGATTGACCTGTACACACTGTATGAGTGAGTGTGTGTATATGTGTGTGTGTGTGTGTGTGTGTGTGTGTGTGGTGTGGTGTGTCCTTGGTCACTCACTCAGGTCCAACTCTTTGGAAATCCATGGACTATAGCCCACTAGGCTCCTCTGTCCATGACATTTCTCAGGCAAGAATACTGGAGTGGGTTGCCACTTCCTATGGCAGGAGATCTTCCCGACTCAGGGATCAAACCCATGTCTCTTGTGTCTTCTGCATTGGCAGTTGGATTCTTTACCACTAGAGACACGTACGTAGCCCGTAAGTACTAACAATTCTGAAGAAAACATTTTCCTTATCTGTTTTGGGCTAATCTCAGACCCCAGGTCACCTTTTCAGGCATTTACACCAGCTCTCAGTAGATCCTCCCATTCAAGTTCAGGACCAAATACTGCAGGGCTTTATGAGTGCCCCTGTAATTACTCTATGAGTTCAGTTTTCAAGGCAGGAATTTTATTCTTTAGCTGATAAATATTTTTAAAAATAATTTCAAATTAATTTTCTATTAACTGGTTTTGGATCTTTTTAAGATATACACATACCTGTAATAATTTTAACTCAGCATCTGCTAAAGAACAGAAGGTGCAGAGCATACTAATCATGGAGAAAATACAAATTAGAATTCAACAAATCTGGATTTGTGTCCTGGATATATCCTGTCTTAGCTGTGGGGCCTTAGGGAAGTTGGTCAACCTCACTGAGCCTTCATTTATTCACATAGTAAGTGAGAACTGGGGTTTCCCAAGTGGCTCAGTAGTGAAGAATCATCCTGCCAATGCAGGAGATGTGGAAGATGCCAATTTGATCCCTAGGTTGGGAAGATCCCCTGGAGAAGCAAATGGCAACCCACTCCAGTATGCTTGCCTGGGGAATCCCATGGACAAAGGAGCCTGGTGGGTTACAGTCCATGGAGGTCCCAAAGAGTCAGACACAACTGAGCATAAACACACACACACACACACACACACACACACACATATGCAACAACCAGCATATCTATCCATAAAGTATGGTTTGTGGATAAAAGGACCCAGAAGGCCAAAGGTATAAGTCCAAGTCCAAAGGCCCAAGAACCAGGGGTGCTATTGTTCAAAGGCAAGAAAAAGTGACTGTCCCATTTCAAGCAGAGAACAAATTCATGTTTCCTCCACCCTATTTTTCTATGCAGGCCCCCACCAGGTCAATGTTCATCCACATTGGGAGGGCAATCTTCTTTACTGCCTACCAATTCAAGTGTTAATCTCTTCCAGAAGCATCCTTATCACCTCAGTTCAGTTCATTTCAGTCATTCAGTCGTATCCAACTCTTTGTGACCCCATGAACCACAGCACGCCAGGCCTCTCTGTCCATCACCAACTCCTGGAGTCCACCTAAACCCATGTCCATTGAGTTGGTGATGCCATCCAACCATCTCATCCTCTGTCGTTCCCTTCTCCTCCTGTCCTCAATCTTTCTCAGCATCAGGGTCTTTTCAAATGACTCAGCTCTTCGCATCAGGTGGCCAAAGTATTGGAGTTTCAGCTTGAACATCAGTCCTTCCAATGAACACCCTTCAGCTCAGCTGGAATAATATTTAACCTGTTAATCTGGGTATCTCTCAGCCCAGTCAAGTAACATAAAATTAACCATTGCATTCAGACAGAACTCAGATCTTTTTGCTTCCAAGACCATTNCTTGAACATCAGTCCTTCCAATGAACACCCTTCAGCTCAGCTGGAATAATATTTAACCTGTTAATCTGGGTATCTCTCAGCCCAGTCAAGTAACATAAAATTAACCATTGCATTCAGACAGAACTCAGATCTTTTTGCTTCCAAGACCATTTTGCCTGGTGTATGTTTCTCTGCTCAGTAGGAATTTCTATGGAATCACTGAACACAAGTACTGCCCGCTGCTATAACAGGAAAGCCCAGCCTTGACATTATCCTGCAGAGATTGGACCCTTTACCGATCTGTCCTGCTGTTTCCGGGATGCCTACGCTTTGTTGAGAAGCTTCTAAGGCCCCCTAAGAGCCAGAAATTCTGTAAAATTTGATCTGTCCATGTAGGTTGCTGCCCAAAGAGGGTTAAGAGATGAACTGTGGAGAAAGTTAATTTAATCTGGTGCGGAGCCAGGAAGTAAATCAGGCCTGTTGCCAGAAGACCTACTTCAGTTAGAAGACGAGACCCTCTCATTCAAAATCGCCCATGGCAATTCGATCCTTATTAAAGTGGGATGTAAAATCGTAATGTGGACATTGTTGCGATTCATAAAGGATCTTACAAAAAATGTCTGCTGGGTGAGTTCGCTGTCCCTGTTAAATACAGAAGCCATTAAACTGCCTCAGTAACTCTGGGAATGTTAAGGAGGACTTACTGGGGACAATAGAGTTGTGGACATTAGGCTACATGGGAATCCCTCATGGATTTACTTCTTTCTCATTATTTAACCCCAGCCATTTAACCCCAAAGCCCAGAGCTCAAGAAAACGGGAAAATGCTTACAGTGACAAAAAAGAAATTACTCACTTGGAAGTACCCAGAGGCTCTTCTTGAGAAGGG
This sequence comes from Neotragus pygmaeus, assembly GCA_006410875.1. NCBI lineage: Eukaryota > Metazoa > Chordata > Mammalia > Artiodactyla > Bovidae > Neotragus > Neotragus pygmaeus. The sequence continues at coordinate 465,621 of SJYV01006555.1, read as the reverse complement.
TCAGCCACGCCCAGAAACTCAAAAGTCCTGGACAAGGGCAGGTAGTATGCTGGCATCTCCATGCCTTCAGCAAAAGACAGTCCAAGGCACAAACTGCAGCTTTCTCCTCTCAGCCAAAGCTGAGTTTCCCAGCTGACACAACCAGAATTCTATCTAAACTCTGAATGGGGATCCACATCACCTATTGGGTCTGGTATTCTGGCTGGACCGCAAGCCCCTTGCCCACAGGACTCCTTCCCTGCTGCGGTCACCCTCCTATCATCACACGCTGTGACTCACACACATAGCATTTTTCTAGCCTTCTGGACACTCAGAGAGGATCTCCTAGCTCATTCCTCCCGTATAATGGCCCTTCTTGAACACAAATATGAACGTGCTGCAAGAATATGGTAGATACTCTGCCTACTAGGCTGGCCTCTTTGGAATAAAGGCTTCCCTGGTGGCTCAGCAGTAAAGAATCTGCCTGCCAGTGCAGGAGACGTAGGAGACATGGGTTTGATCCCTGGGTCAGGAAGATCTCCTGGAGAAGGAAATGACAACCCACTCCAGTATTCTTACCCAGGAAATCTCAAGCTCAGAGGAGCCTGGTGGGCTACAGTCCATGGGGTCGCAGAAAGTCAGACAGGATTTAGCAACTAAACAGTAACAATACTGGGATACGCTCCAACTCTTTGGCATCCCTCTGGGCAGCGCCTGGGTCCTCTCGCTGAGGTCGGACGGAGCCTGGTCTGGGTACCACTTAACAAATCCCACGAGGCCAACCACGGGGCAGGAGGATTCTGGCAGGTGCTTCACAAAGTGGCGTTTTGCTGAACTCCCTATCAGCTCAAGCCCCAGATCTTTCCTCACGGGACAGGGAGTAATAAGGTCATTATGACCTTGACCTTAGTCTTGAAGAGAATGAGGAGGTCAACTTTTCAAACAAGTCAAGCATGAAAAGAATTCAGTTATGAGGGAGAAGGTCCTACAAATTGAGCAATCAGGGATCTATGTTGATTTCAGAGGAAATGTGGAAAAGGCCTGGAAGGAGGGAAAGACAGGTTGTTCTGGCCAGCCCTTGCCTTTGTGATAGAAGCAGCCACCAGCTAAATTCCCTGTCTGGCCCCAGCTTAGAGCCCCATAAAAGGGTCACGTAAGTCTTAGGAATGAACAGACACTAAAATAGCTTAATATAGAGCAAGCCACCCACAACTCCTATTAGCCCCTCCCACCCGCCACACACACAATATAACTTAAAGCGGTAAGCTCTGATTACTGTACAGTTTAGCAATTAAAAAGAAAAAAGTACTGATGCATGTTCCAACATGGATAAACCTCAGAGCCATGATGCTCAGTGAAAGAAGCCAAATGCAAAAGACCACATGCTGCCTGATTTCATTGATAAGAAATATCCAGGGAAAGAAAATCTACAGAGACAGAAAGTCAATTCGTGTTTACCTCGAGTGGAAGGAGAAGTGAGAGAGGGCTGGAAGGGGACCATGAAGATTCTTCCTGGAGGGATGAAGATGTTAAAAAATTATCATGAGGTGATGGCTGCATAAGTTTGTAAATTTACTTGTGAAAAGTCATTGACCTGTACACTTAAAACGAATGGGTGTTGTGGCATGCAACTTAATGCTGCAAGAAACCTATTTGTAAGATATAACTGGCCCTGAACCTGGATACACATTAAAGATCTGCGAGGTGGTGTCGATGAACCGAGCTGCTCTTTCTCTCCTGGATGAGGGCACACATGGCGCTGGAAACCAGGCTCCTTTCTGGGAGAACCATGATGCTGGGGGGCTAGGGGCCCACCCAGAGTGACCCAGCAGCTCATCTCGGTGTTGGTGGGCTCCTTGCTGACCAGGCTTGAACGGATCACAGGAGGGCGTTGCGTCGGGCAAGGTGCCCTCAGTCCCTGTCGCCCCGGCTTGTCCTCGAGCTTTGTTCTGGCCGCATCTTGGCCTGAGCGGCAGTGGGAGTGCTCACCTGGGTTACAGCTACACTACTTGGCCCATGAGTCTAGGAAAAGGGTTTCAGGATCAAGACAGCAGACCCAGAATGTGTATNTGGTGTTGGAGAAGACTCTTGAGAGTCCCTTGGACAGCAAAGAGATCCAACCAGTCCATCCTAAAGGAAACCAGTCCTGAATCTTCATTGAAAGGACTAATGTTGAAACTGAAAGTCCAATACTTTGGCCACCTGATGCAGAGAGCTGACTCATTTGAAAAGACCCTGATGCTAAGCAAGATTGAGGGCAGGAGAAGACGACAGAGGATGAGATGGTTGGATGGCATCACAGATTCAATGGACATGAGTTTAGGTAAACTCTGGAAGTTGATGATGGACGGGGAGACCTGGTGTGCTGAAGTCTGTGGAATCACAAAGAGTCAGATGGGACTGAGCAACTCAACTGAACTGAACTGAGTGTGCCTAATGTATTCCTTAAATATATATAGCTATCTCAAATTCTGGAAGATGATGCTGTGAAAATGCTGCACTCATTATGCCAGCAAATTTGGAAAACTCAGCAGTGGCCGCAGGACTGGAAAGGTCAGTTTTCATTCTAATCCAAAAGAAAGGCAATGCCAAAGAATGCTCAAACTACTGCACAATTGCACTCATTTCACACACTAGTAAAGTAATGCTCAAAATTCTCCAAGCCAGGCTTCAGCAATATGTGAACTGTGAACTTCCAGATGTTCAAGCCGGTTTTAAAAAAGGCAGAGGAAACAGAGATCAAATTGCCAATATTTGCTGGATCATGTAAAAGGAAGAGAGTTCCAGAAAAATATCTATTTCTGCTTTATTGACTATGCCAAAGCCTTTGACTGTGTGGATCACAATAAACTATGGAAAATTCTTCAAGAAATGGGAATATAAGACCACCTGACCTGCCTCTTGAGAAACATATATGCAGGTCAGGAAGCAGCACTTAGAACTGGACATGGAACATCAGACTGGTTCCAAATAGGAAAAGGAGTACGTCAGAGCCGTATATTGTCACCATGCTTATTTAGCTTCTATGCAAAGTACATCATGAGAAACACTGGGCTGGAAGAAGCACAAGCTGGAATCAAGATTGCCAGGAGAAATATCAATAACCTCAGATATGTAGATGACACCACCCTTATGGCAGAAAGTGAGGAACTAAAAAGCCTCTTGATGAAAGTGAAAGAGGAGAGTGAAAAAGTTGGCTTAAAGCTCAACATTCAGAAAACGAAGATGATGGCATCTGGTCCCATCACTTCATGGGAAATAGATGGGGAAACAGTGGAAACAGTGTCAGACTTTATTTTAGGGGGTTCCAAACTCACTGCAGATGGTGATTACAGCCATGAAATTAAAAGACACTTACTCTTTGGAAGGAAAGTTATGAGCTGCCTAGACAGCATATTAAAAAGCAGGGACATTACTTTGTCAACAAAGGTCCATCTATTCTAGGCTATGGTTTTTCCAGTGGTCTTGTATGGATGTGAGAGTTGAACTATACAGAAAGCTGAGTGCCAAAGAATTGATGCTTTTGAACTGCAGGATTGGAGAAGACTCTTGAGAGTCCCTTGAACAGCAAGGTGATCCAACCAGTCCATCCTAAAGAAGATCAGTCCTGGGTGTTCATTGGAAGGACTGATGCTGAAGCAGAAACTCCAATACTTTGGACACCTAATGCAAAGAGCTGACTCATTTGAAAAGACCCTGATGCTGGGAAAGATTGAGGGCAGGAGAAGGGGACAACAGAGGATGAGATTGTTGGATGGCGTCATTGAGTCAACAGACATGGGTTTAGGTGGATTCCGGGAGTTGGTGATGGACAGGGAGGCCTGGCATGCTGCGGTTCATGGGGTTGGAAAGAGTCAGACATGACTGAACAACTGAACTGAACTGAAAACTCTGAATGCCCAATAAATCTCCTTCAGGAGAAAAGGAGGTAAAGTATTATCTTCCTTGATAGAGGCAATTATTATGTTGGTTTGTCACCATAACATTCTTTGCTCCACATCTCAGAGAACCTATGTGGGGATTCTATAAGTTGCTGAATATGTCTGTTCCAATTATACATTCCAGAACTGGGGGGATAACCACAGAATGAGTTTGAGTGCCCACTGATCCCAGTGTGAGATGGACCTGAGCTAAAACTCCATTTACCTCCTGACTTCCATAAGACCCTACTGTATGAAACACAGTGACATTTTGGGTTTCTTGCAATTAATATTAGATTATACCCACTGTCCAGTAGTTTCCCAGTGGTCTGATTATTTCCATTCCCCTACTGCACAGTTATCCTAATGAAAATCAGAAGATCCCTTTGGGGAAGTCTGGGAGAAAGATTAGTATAAATTGTTTTGCAGTGTACCAGGCTCCTTCAGTGGAACCTGACTTTGCCTTCTATTCTAGGGCTTCTGGACTGTAAACTGGCTCACACTTGCAATTGTTTGAAAGGTTGTGTCTTTTTATGATTTGGGCTAGACTTTTGTTCTTCAGCTTTTTGTTCTTCAACTTTCGTTCTTCAAAACTTTTCTGCTTATGCAGATCAAATAAGAATCTTGTCATCTCCCTATCAATTTCCCTCCTGTAAACACCATAATCAACTAGCCAACACCATAGGTCTGTGGGAATCAGACTGTTCTAATTGCTGATTTGACCTTTTCTCTTCATTACAGTAACTATTTCCATTATGCCTTGGCTTTTGAGTAGTGATCCTTGGCCCCTGCCACCATAGGATCCAATAACTTCCATTGCATATTTCCCCATTCACTGATTGCAGTTTGCACTGTAGGCATGTCTACAGACCCGAGTGATCACAGAGCATTTCAAAGGATGTTGGGGCTTCCCCCCAAAATTTATTTTCATACTCATGATGAAATGTATGTCTCTAGACCCTCCCAGTGTGGTTGAGTAGGTCTTAAAAGACATATTCACTGTAACATTCCAACCACCTATTTCTAAATTTATCATGTTTCTGTTAAAGTTTTTTTTTTTTTTTTTAAACTACATATGCCTTACTTTCGTGGCAACCCTGACCTGATACTGATTTATAACATATCAAGTCAAATGCCTCTTTTGACCAAACATCACTGAAATCCCCATATAGTTATTTTTACCTTAATAAACTGATTAATATGCTTGCACTAAAGTATTTGCCATTAGATCCAAATTTTGCTGCTTAGAACATTAATGAGAATAGCATAACTTCATACTGTAAGGTCGCCGCGAACAGAAAGATGTCTCTGCCAGCTGGTATTAAGAAGCCTTTATTGGNTTATACTCTAATTAAAATACTAGATGACCCAGAGGGATGGTACGGGGAGGGAGGAGGGAGAGGGGTTCAGGATGGGGAACACGTGTATACCTGTGGCGGATTCATGTTGATGTATGGCAAAACCAATACAATATTGTAAAGTAATTAACCTCCAATTAAAAGAAAAAAATTAAAAAATGCAGGTGTGTGCCAACACAGTGGCTGGACAGGAACACATTTTTCTACGTCCCCATATACTGGTGGAAGCTCAAAAATCCTATCACAGATCAGGTTCTCCAAGGACTGAGTCCCACTGTACAATATGTGCAATAAGCCCCTGCATCCCCCACTGACCTTGAACAGCAAGAACAAGCAGTGTAGATGGAGACCAGGAAATAGATGAATCTGTGTAGAAGCTGTCCCTCAGGAGAGGGACCAGCAGGACAGAGCTTTCGGGCTGCACTTTCCAGGCCTGGGAGAGTGAGGGCCGATCAGGCGGAGCCAAAGTGTGGGGACTGGGGGAGACTGAGACAGGAAGACAGGAAGTGTAGGTTCAGCCAAATGGTTAAGGACCTTGAACATGGCGCCCAAGGTTTGAGAGTTTACTTCTACAAGGCTTCCTGCAGTTCCCTGCTCTGTTCACCTTCCCGTCTCACCCAAGGCTCTCTTCACTGCAGTGGAACTGTCCTCAGAGCATCTGCCCCTCCATCTGTCATGTGGGGAGCCCAGATTTGTACTAGGCAGATGGGAACGCATCACCTATTGTCCTGGTTTCTTACGGTGGCTGTAACACATTACCACAAACATAGTGGCTTAAGCCAACATAAACGGAGCATCTTACAGTTCTGGAGATCGGACATCTAAAAGGGTATCCAGTCCTTTGTGGTCCCCTGTATAACCTTCCTCACCCTTCTGCACTACCTCTCAGAGGCCCTGAGCAGAGTCCCTGGCCGTCCCAGTGGTCACTGGCTTGATACCTGTTAAAGAGAGAAACCACAGGCCCCAAGTGACGTCACCTGTGCTAAAGCCCGTGTAACTGAACTCAGATTTAGTACCTATACTCATTGCAGTTTTGACCTGAACCTGAAACGCAATCTTAATCTGCCAGTCTGGAATTTTCTGCTCAACACCAATGAAGTTCGAGAAGGAAATGGCAATCCACTCCAGTATTCTTGCCTTGGAAATCCCATGGAAAGAGGAGCCTGGTGGGCTACAGTCCATGGGATTGCAAGAGTCATACACAACTGACTTAGTGACTAAATCACCACCAGTGAAGTAATCTGCCACATGGACATTTCCATCCCCTAGAGGAAGAAAAGGTAGTCTTCAAGACTAAACATTAATAATAATAATAATATGGAGTTCCTTCCTCCTCCCCCAAAGGTTCTGACCTTAAACACACTTCATTTCTCTTATCATGCTAATAGTTCCCATGCCTCACCATTCTTCCTATAAAAACCTTCCATTTTGCACAACCTCTTGGAGCGCCCTTCTAGTTGTTAGATCAGATGCTGCCTCATTTATGAACCATCTAATAACACTAATTAGATCTGAAAGGCTGAACCCAGAGCTGAGCTCACAGCAGGTGTCGCAGCAAAAAGCTTCTCTTCTCAGTGGTGGTTTTCATCCTTCCCAGGAGAATGTCTTCCTTTGCAGTGGCCACCTGTGCCCCAGAAAAGGGAGCACCTCTGGGGCAGGGAGTGGACCTTATTTATTGTGGCCTTAATGCCCAAAAGAGGGCTTGGTGATTCAGCAGTAAAGAATCTACCTGCTAATGCAGGAGACTCTGGTTCAATCGCTGGGTTGGGAAGACCCCCTGGAAAAGGAAATGGCAATCCACTCCAGTATTCTTGCCTGGAGAGTCCCATGGACAGAGGAGCCTGGTGGGCTACAATCCATGGGGTCNCCTGCTAATGCAGGAGACTCTGGTTCAATCGCTGGGTTGGGAAGACCCCCTGGAAAAGGAAATGGCAATCCACTCCAGTATTCTTGCCTGGAGAGTCCCATGGACAGAGGAGCCTGGTGGGCTACAATCCATGGGGTCACAGAGAGTCAGATACATCTTAGTGGTTAAACAACAACAACTAGTACCCCAAAGAGTATCTATTATGTATGAGTATTCATCTCAGGGGGGACTTTACACTGGACTCTCAGATGCCCAGATAGCTAAAGTAAGGCAACCACTGAACTGAGAGGCCTGTAAGAGAAAGGGCTGTGGCTGTCCTCTCTGTGTCTCCAGGGCCTGGTCTAGGGCTCTGCACATTGAATAAATACTTTGGGAGGGAAGGAAGGCTGCTTACAAGGTCACCCAAGGCTGGTCTCTCAATGCTCCCCAGGGAGCCCTCCATGATAAGCCAAAGGTTTTGATGAAGATACTTCTCTCTGCTCCAATCCACCTGGGCAGCTGAGGCCTAGTTCCCTTTCTGGGCTCATTCATTAGAAGGAACACAGGGGCCTGCCAATCGCAAAGGCTGCTGGGAAGCCTAAAACTGTGAAAATGAATCACCCACAAGTGCAGGAGTCAGATTCAGCAATGCAAACAAATCTCCATCTGGGAGCTCTCCTTTTCCAAACATCAAATAATGCTCTTGATCCTCAAACCATCAGTGGCCAAAAAGGCTCAAGACATGTATGCTCCTAGGGATCATTCACTGACAATTTGGATGCAGTGGGAAAAAAAGGAAATTAAAGTTTGGTGAAAACTACCATCCAAATCACGCGTGACAAAGTCTTCCTGCAAAGCACAGACCCTCCTGGGCCCACTAAGCTGTTTTTAAAAATAGTATCAGGCTTTTTTTTTTAAAGATATGTTCATTAATATCCTTATGATAAGTAATTAAAAACTTTAAACAGATGTCTATTTTAAACAGATATACACAGTGAGTGGGTGAAACTCCAGTGCTGAGGCCTTTGAGTGGGTGAAATGATGTGGGCAGGAGCCCAACTGTCAAAGGTTGGTCCTGACTTGTGAAGAGAAAATCATCAAGCTGAGGGCACATCTGGGTCAACTGATGATGACTTGAGCAGCCCAGGGAGGTAGACAGGAGTCTCCATTTTTTTCCACATGGTCTATCCTCTGTGGGACAATGAATATTACCCACCGTATCAGTAAAGGATATTGTGATTATAAAACACTCAGCCAATGCAGCTGCCCCTAAGGTTGTACCCCACGGGGCATTCAAGATGTAAGCAGGATACTGGCCTTAGATAGTCAAGATCAACAGCAAAGGAATGATTTCAGTGAGCCTAGACTAGTGCAACTTCTCATACACGGAAAAGCACTAAAATCATTAACTTCAGATGTCTGGTTTTGTAATTAGCAGTCATCTTTTGATTTTGACTACTTTTTTTTTTCAAGAAAACTCCTATAGATCCTGTTTCCTCCCTTAATGCTTTGAAAGAGTCCCTCGGGACTATCTGAGAAGTTGCCATCTCAGGCTATAGTCCTCAGTAAGCCTGCTGAATAAAACATAATTCTCAACTTTGAGATTGTGCCACTATTTTTTCTTTCCACATTTCTCGCTCCACCCCTGCCTGCCTCCAACATCCTCTGCTTCCATGGGTCCACTTTGCATCCTGGAACTTGCCTTTTGAACTGAATAATATCACAGTTAGTCTTATGTCTACTGAACGCCTACCAAGTGCCAGACACTCTATATCCATGCTTACCAAACACACTAACAGTTCCTGGAAAATAGATCCAGTGACCAAACAAGATAACTACACACAGAGAGGTACAGGCGGGGGGAGGTTTCCAAGTCAGAAGTGGGAGGCAAGTCTACGTGACCTCAATCAAGCTTCAGACTGCACATTAAAGGATTCAGGGGGCTGCAGATATGCATGGCAGTGGTGCAGGGAGAGGCCTGGAGACCTGTGTGCTGGAGGGCAAGCTCCTTATTTTTCCACCTCTGGGCTCTGCTCTGCCAACTAGGGGTTCCACTAGCTGCTGAGTGATGATGTTGAGGCTCCTCTAGGGATCTATCATTCTAAAGAGGCCCAGGTCTCATGGGGCAGTTGGAGGAGGATATATTGAAGAGTTATCTCCAATACACTCCCTGGTAGCTCAGCTGTTAAAGACCCCTGGTTCCACTCCTGGGCTGGGAAGATCTGCTGGATAAGGGATAGGCTATGCACTCCAGCATTCTTGGGCTTTCTTGGTGGCTCAGCTGGTAAAGAATCCGCCTGCAATGCAGGAAACCTGGGTTCGATCCCTGGGTTGGAAAGATCCCCTGGAGAAGGGAATGCCTACCCACTCCAGTATTCTGGCCTGGAGAATTTCATGGACTGTATAGTCCATGGGGTCACAAAGAGTTGGACACGACTGAGTGACTTTCACTTCACTCACTTCAATACACACCTGGGTTCTCCACTTTCTGTGACTGCACTTGCTTGCCCCTGTGTATGTGTGTGTGTGTTTGTGCATGTGTGTGTGTATTTCCCCATCACACTTTGGATCCCTCCAGTCTCTAGACATGGCCTCTGCTGGCCTGGACCCTCCACATTCTCTCAACCATGAGCCACCCTCTGCACAATGACAGTTCCTGGTGCTCATGCTAACGTTCGCTGCATCATATTGTACTGAGATTTTATTGACTGCATGTTCACCCCCCTTACCAGCCATGAGCTTGCTTATTCATAAGTGGGGAATGGCTTATTCATTTCTCTGCCCCCAGGGCCTAGGACTCACTACCACCTGGTACATAGTTATGACTCCAGACACCAAATTATCTTAATTTGATGTAAGGTGGAAAAGTGAGGAAAGTGAGGTGGGGGAAAATTCCTGGGTCCTGAGCTAATGGAAACCTTAAATTCCATAAGTTTCTTCATAGGTATCATCTGCTTCCGTACAGGAGTAATAGAGGGAAAGAGAGAGAAGGAGAGTAAAAATGTGGAGAGAGAGAAAAAGTACAGAGATGAGGGAGGGTGAGAGGAAGAGGAGGCAGAGGAGGGGAAATGGAGAGTAGCAAGGATGCAGGGAAAGATGAGGGACCATCTTTCCTTTCAGTGAGCAAAAAATCCCTTCTCTACTCTGATTGGCCCACTCATTGAGGTCCAGCTGTGCATCAGTGAATTTATTGACTTAGGCTTGGGGTACTGAACTAATCAGGATCAGCCTTGCAGGGATGAGAACCAAGCCTTGCAGGGATGATAGCACACTGGGAGAGTCAGAGATGGGAATGGTTGGAGGAGAAAGCCATGCCCCTCTCTACAGCTTCACAGGCCACGCCCTCTTTGCCCCCCACCCACCAGGTACTACTTGACGTTCAAATCTGCCGCGTGCTTGCTTTTCTAAATAATGGAACACAGGCATGCTCCTTCATTTATATACGATCTGTGGCTGCTTTTGCTCTACAAAGTCAAAGATGAGTGTGGCTCCCAGAACAGAAGATATTTACAGAGAAAGATTGCCCACCTCCTGCTCTGAGAGAACCCGGAACACCAGGGGCTTGGATGTCCTGAAGCACTCTAGACTCTTCCTTTGGACATCTTTGTTATTCAACTCCTCTTTCAGTTCCTGAGCTGGTCAGGATTCTTCCCACAAATGGGTGTCTCTTTTAGTCTCAATTAAGCAAATTGGGGTCTGTTTATATTGCATTCAATCCAAATGACTTCAGATACATGGCCCCCTCCCACCCTACATTTCCACCCACAAATGCACTCTTACATGTATTTCACAGCTTCTTTCCAGAAGAGGTCCACTGTTTCCCAGCATGAGATGTCACATAAGGGAGAAGAAATAGCCCTTTTGAGACCCACCTTAAGGCCCTGGTTCCCGCAGGAAAACTGTATGAAAAGCCTCACATCAACACTCAGGTCACCAAATATTTCACAACAGACTCAGGCCTGAGTTGTGAAGTCTAGCCTGGGATAAGCCCAGAACTAATTGGAATTCCAGATACTCCGCAANCCACCCTACATTTCCACCCACAAATGCACTCTTACATGTATTTCACAGCTTCTTTCCAGAAGAGGTCCACTGTTTCCCAGCATGAGATGTCACATAAGGGAGAAGAAATAGCCCTTTTGAGACCCACCTTAAGGCCCTGGTTCCCGCAGGAAAACTGTATGAAAAGCCTCACATCAACACTCAGGTCACCAAATATTTCACAACAGACTCAGGCCTGAGTTGTGAAGTCTAGCCTGGGATAAGCCCAGAACTAATTGGAATTCCAGATACTCCGCAAGCATTCCCTTTCTTATCTATCCTAATACCAGGCTCTCCATAGCTGCAGAGTCAGAAATGAGACATGGCTGCCAGCACTTTACATTTTCCTGGACTACTTTATCAACTCATAGACTCAGATTAAGTGGTTATGGCTTCCCAGGAATTCCTCATATCTCACAGATAAGCGCTAATTACCCAGGCCCTGTGTTGCGTGCCAGTGCCCCTGGCACGCTGAGATCCCAGGGAAAGCAGACGCACGCAGTGTGCCCAGTGGGGCCATCGGCAGAGAAGCCAAAGTACTTGGAACCCCCACGCGGTGCAGTGTGGAGCCCTGGCCTGGGGGCAGGACTCCTCGGTATTCCTGAGAAATCCAGCCAGTGAGCTGAACACAGCGCTGCAGAGCTAAGCATCAGGCCACAGTGGGCTCTGCATTCTTTCATTTCCATGCAGGACTTGAACATTTGTTATGACCCACTGGAGCTTCCCAGGCAGCACTCATTGATACAGGACTCGCCTGCCAAAAGTGCACAAGACTAAGAGATGCAGGTTCTATCCCTGGGTTGGGAAGATCCCCTGGAGAAGGGCAACCCACTTAGTCTTCTTGTCTGAAGAATCCCGTGGACAGAGGAGCCTGGCGGACTACAGTCCACAGGGCCACAGAGAGTCAGACATGACTGAAGGGACTGAGCACAGGCTCTGCTCAGAGGTGGGATTCGGGTGGGGTGGGAGCAGGGAGATGCTACTGCAGGGGGCAGACAAGACCGGCGATTACAAGACGCTCCAATGAGAACTAGGCTGGAGGATGTGCAGGATGCTTGGAGGGCGCCTACAAGTAATCATTGTTGCTAACATTTATATACTGTCAGTGCTTTACATGTGGCAGCTGCTGTTCTATGAGCCCTGCATCTATCAACTAACAGAATCATGAAGGCAGGCTCTGTTTGGCCATAAGAGTGTTGACATGAGGCTCTTTGTGCCGTTTTCCAAGGTCACTTGCCAAAAATGACAGAGTTGATTGTCAATAAATAGCAATGAATGATGATCCTCTCCCTATATTCTATACGAGAGGTGGTCCTGGGAGTTTCACATACACTATCGCATGTAATTTTCCTGACAACCCATGAGACAGGTATACAGCTCCTTACTATAGGAGGACATTGAGAGTTGGAGATTATGTAGCTATCCTGTGGTCACACAGCTAATGGACAGTCAAGCAAAATTCAAACCTGCTATATTTGGGGCCATGGCCCTGGCTTAATGAGACATGGTTCCTCTGTTCAAGATGTGAGCAAATTAGCTGTAAAAACATCACGGATGGATTAAAGGAAAGTAAGACGGCAAGGGACTCAGTTTTTGGATTCTAGGAACTTAAAATGGAATTTGGAGTTCACCTGTCCAGGTCTGTGACTCCACGTGGGAGAGGACCACACAGTATCTCGGCCAGGTTCACACCCGCCACTGGGATGCTCTGTCTACACAGGAAGTAGGGGCCCCAGCTCATAGGAAGCCACTCCCAGCTAGGTTGGGCCACTTTCTTGAGGAGCTGATATCTGCTTCCCATAACTCATCTAGACTATTCCTTCTCACATAGGTCATTAGAGTATGAAGGAAAAGATCTTGGACCTCCTTTTTCTTTTTCCTAATTAATATCTGGACAAGGACCATATCCTTAAGACAACCCTCATCTTTGCCATAGCTTCACTTCGCTGTTAAAGAACAGTGCCTAGAAACAGCAAGCCCACCTCCAGGCTTTTGTGACCAGAGCAGATCGAAAGACACTGTTGAAAGAATAAATAAATGAGTGAATGATTATATGAATAAATGAGAGAGTGAACAAGTGTATAAGTTTATGTGCTAAGCCCTAAAGCCCTGAAGGGAAAAATTCCTCCCCATAGGTGATACATCTGAGAAAGAGAAAGAATGCTACAATCTGGAGTCCCATGATACTACAAAGTCTTCCCTGCTGGCCCCGATGGTAAAGCATCCACCTGCAGTGCAGGACACCCAGGGTCAACCCTGGGTTGGGAAGATAACCCTGGAGAAGCAAATGGCAACCCACTCCAGTATTCTTGCCTGGGAAGTCCCTTGAACAGAGAAGCTTGCTGGGCTATAGCCCATGGGGTCACAAAGAGTCAGATACAACTGAACAACTAATACACACACACACACACACACACACACATACACACACACCCCGTATTAGGCAAGTTTCCTAGGAGCGAAGATTTATTTACAAACATTTTCATATCTGATCCTTTAAGAAAATCCATATTCCACCTCGGCATGAGGTCAGCCTTGAAATGGACCAAATATTCAAGATCAGATACTTCTTGAGTCGCAGGGAGACTAGAGAACAAGGTGGAGAATTAGACAGGCACTACCTTGCTCTCAGGGGGCTTATAATCTGGTGGATCGGAAGTCTTGTGGGACATGCCTTTTCATTCACCATGCATTAATTAACATCCTCTATTAGGCAGACACTGGGAGCACAGAGAAGGGAGATACAGTCCCTCTTTTTATTAAAGTGTATAGAGGCAGAGACGTAAGCTGACAAGTTTAATAGAGTGCTTAGAAAAGGAAATTGCAGGATGCCATGGGAACCTAAAGGAAGGAGCTTGGAAGGAAGGGTTCAGAGGAGACTTGAGATGCATTTTCAAGGACTTAAAAGGATTTAGAACATTTGGAAGTGAACAGTGTGCTCAAAGGGAGAGTTTCAAAGGAATCACAGTATTTACACGTCCATCCATCCACCAAACATCCAGGCAGCCAATAGTTATTCAGCTCACCATCTACCCACTTGTCCAAGCCAGGCATCTGTGCTCCATCCGTGACTCCTCCTCCGTCCTTCACCCGTGGACTCTCTGCCATCTGCTCACTTGGCTCTGTGGACACTGTCACGGCTGCAGAGGGAGCCACCTTGACATTGCAGCCCCTCCTGAGTGTTCTCTCCGTTTCCCATCTTTCTCCTGTCACCTCACCCATCCTCTGTGCTGCTGCCCCAGTTTGCTGTCAGAAAGGCTCACTTGAATGTGTCACCCCCCTTTCTGAGCCCTCCAAAAACTCTCTGGTGCCCTTGGAGGAAATGATTCACCCAGCCCTGCTGATCTGTCAGCTTCTCACTTTCCAGCTCCACCATCCGGTCCTCATCTCTCATGCTCTTCTCCGCTGCCCACCTGCATCTGTCTCCAGCTCCCACATGTGTCCTGGGCTCTCTCATCCTTCACCCTCCAGGCTGGCTTTGCCCTCTGCTGAAACCAAATCCACCCCACACAGCCCCACCTGGCTGATGACCAGGAGGTATTTCAGGAAAACCACTACCCCCAAAATCAGTTGTCTGTGTCTGCCCAGCCCCTAGGAGTCTGTCCAAGAACACCTCTCTTCTGGTATCACAAAGCTTCACCCATTCATTGGTCCTCCCCATGAGAGGGTAGGCACAGTCCTGGAGAGATCCTGTGAGCCTTGGTCCTTTATTGACGTCTTACCCTCTGAAGATATAAGATAAATATTCGATGCTATGTTTTCCCCTTCTTTATTTAACTTTAATTTCAATTTTAAAATTGTGGTTAAGTGTATATAACATAATATGACTTACCATTTTAACCACTTTTAAGGGGCATGAAGTACATTCGCGTTGTTGTGCAACAATCAACACCATCCACGTCAGAACTCTTCATCCTTGAGAACTGAAACTCTGTCCCCCTAAACATTAACTCCCCATTCTCCACTGCCCTCCCACACCTCGGGCAACTGGCCTTCCACGCTATACACACCAGGTTGTGGTGAAGGAAATTACAGTATTAAGCAAGGCTAAGCAAGGAGGATGGATATCTCATGCTCCACACCAGTGACTTTTGGTGAAGGGTTTTGAAAGGCAAGGAGAGGGTTGCAAGGTACCTGATCAGCTTTTGGACATCCTTCTGACTGGTTGGTGGTGAATTAACCAGGTGATATTTCTAGAGTCAACATCATCAACCTTCTAGTTCCAACCCACCTAGAGTCTACCTGCTTGTGGTCAGCATTTAACTTCTACCACATGGTGCGGATTTTATTATCTGCAAAACAACTCAAGGATGTGTCTTGGGATATTATCTATGGCCCTTAAGGAGGAACTGAAGGTCCTAGACTTTGTTTTATAGCTAAATTATTATGACTTTGTGTTGCTTAACTGTTTTATAGCTAAATTTATTATGGCTTTGTGTTGCTTAACTGTTTGCCTTTGTTTCTACATTTTCTCACTGCTCTGATTAAAGTTGCTCTTTGGAACTTGGGGAGACCTAGGAGGCTAAAAGTTTTCTACAGACAAGAAGCAGGCTGGAGAGATGAGAGTCCGTCCCTAGGAAGACCCTACAGGATCCTTCTTGGTTTCATGATAAGATGGTAAGAAAAAGCAAGCAAAAGGCAGTCCCTGCATAGAGCTGACCACCTAGTCTTAATACTTTCTAAAAGAAACATAATACAAATCACACATGTAATTTTATATTTTTCTGATAGCCATATTGAAAATATGAAAAGAGGGTATAAATGAACTTATTTACAAAACAGAAGTAGAGACATGGATGTAGGAAAAAAGCTATGGTTACCAGGGGACGGGGAGGAGGAGGGGTACACTGGGAGAGTGGGACTGACATACACACTGCTATATATAAAACAGATAACTAAAAAGGACCTGCTGTACAGCACAGGAACTCAGTGCTCTATAATGGCCTATATGGGAGAAAAATCTAAAAAAGAAAAGAAAAGTGAATACAAGTATATGTATAACTGATTCACTTTGCTGTACACCTGAACTAACACAGCAGAGCAAATTAACTGACGCCAATAAAATTTTTGCTAAAATAGTGAAAAGAAATAGGTACAATTAATGTTAATGATATACTTTTTAATCCTGTATTTCTGATATATTTTCATTTCAACAGGTAACTGATATAAAGCTTATTTATGAGGCATTTTACAATCTTGTTTTCACACTTAGTCTTTAAAATCCAGGATGTGTTTGTCAGTTGCAGCAAATCCCAGGTGGAACTCGCCATGTTTCGAGTCTTCAGTAGCTACCTGTGATTGGTGGTTGCCATATGGCACAGGTCTACTTGGAAGGACAGTGGAAATATGGGATGTCATAACTGTGGCGTCTAATGAGATAAGAGACAGAGTATCATGGGATGGATGGAACAGCACTGAATTGGAATCCTCAGAAATGGGATGGTCTCTTAGATCTTCCATTAACCAGGGGACTCCATGAAAATTATTTTGCCTCTCTATGTCTCAATGTTCTTATCTGTAGAACTACATACAGGAATTTGAGTGTGTCTATGTATCTCTGAACCAACAAGTGGAAATTAAAAGACTGATTTTAATATTTGGGAAGAAAAGTGAGCTTGGACTCTCACTGCATATCAGAATAACCTCCAGATAAATTAAAAAGCAGACTATCAAAATTAAAACATAAAACCCTATCCTAAGTTAGGTTACCTTTTTGTCAAATTTCTTTAACAGAGAGGACCTTCTAAATTTTATAGTTTTTGAAGTAGTCTCAAGGAAAGAAAAAAAAAGAGTGTAAAATGACTGTAAAACCTGCAAAAATGAAAAACTTATCAAAAAAGGACTTAACTACTATGAACAAAAAATGAGTTTGGGGAAAAATCACAGCTAAGGTTTTTGGTGACTAACTTCTTGACTCAGCACTGCAGTCATGAAAATTGGCAAGAAATGTAGCATATTGAGACCACAAGATTTAAATAAGAGAAATGAACACTCTCCAAAACCATTGAAACTTACTGAAAATCAACTAATGTAAAGCAATATCAATTTACTTCCATGAAATTAATACTGAAAAATAAGAATTCACAGAGCTACTTAGGTTGCCAATAAGCATGTATAAAATAGAGGAGGGAAGGAAATACAAAAGAGAAAGACTCATGTTCATCGTGGAAGCACATCAGTATATTGAGTTAGTCGAACATTTCATTCGGGTCTTCCTGTGAGATTTTATGAAAAACCCAAACGACCTTTTCGACCAACCCAATAATTTAAACCCCGCCTACCTTGCAAAGTGACGGTTGTCAACAAAACATGGGCCTGCCTTGACTTCAGACTTTTGGCCAGAACCATCAGAGAATACATTTCTGTTGTTTCATGACACCCAGTAATTTGCCACAGCTCCCACGGAAGGTGAACATTCCTGCTTTGCCAAACTCGCGCAGCTCCAGGACCATAACCCCGGGACTGACACTTCGTGCCAAAGCCCAGCCCTTCAGCTGCTGCCCCGTGTCTCAGCGCCTGTGGCCGCTGTGAAAATTAAAGGAGTAGGCGGAGTCCGGCACAGGGTACCACTTGCACAACCAGTAACTGGCATTAATTTCTAATGGTGTGGAAGCGCTTCCCTGGTGGTTCAGCTGGTAAAGAATCCACCTGCAATGCAGGAGACCCAGGTTTGATCCCTGGGTCAGGACAATTCCCTGAAGGAGGGAATGGCTACCCACTCCACTCTTCTCACCTGGAGAATTCCATGGGCAGAGCAGCCTGGTGGGCTACACTCTATGGGGTCACAAAGAGTTGGACATGACTGAGCGACTACCACTTCCAATGATGTGGGATTAAATGCTCAGGGCCTAATTTTAAGGGGAAAAAGAGCATGATTTAAACTTGAGTGTAGGGTATGATCCGGAGAAGGCAATGGCACCCCACTCCAGTACTCTTGCCTGGAAACTCCCATGGATGGAGGAGCCTGGTGGGCTGCAGTCCATGGGGTCGCTGAGTCAGACACGACTGAGCGACTTCACTTTCACTTTTCACTTTCATGCATTGGAGAAAGAAATGGCAACCCACTCCAGTGTTCTTGCCTTGAGAATCCCAGGGATGACAGAGCCCAATGGGCTGCCGTCTGTGGGGTTGCACAGAATTGGACACGACTGAAGTGACTTAGCAGCAGCAGTAGGGTATGATCAAAACCACTATTCATACAGCATAAAAAATTATTTGAGAAGAAACCAAAGATGGTTGCCTATGGGTGTAGACTAACAGATGATACTTTTTCCTTTTCACATTTTCCTTTTCCATCTTTGGCTTCTTTTTCTCTTCAGTGAGCGTGCATTACTTTAAAATTTTTTTATTTTACTGCATCGGCTTCCAGTTTTGGCATGCGGGGTCGTTGTGCTATAAGGACTCTCCAGCTACAGTGCCCAGGACTAGGTGTCCCACCACATGTGGGATCTCAGGTCCTTGACCAGGGATTGGACCCCCATCTCCTTACACTGCAGGGTGGATTCTTAACCACTGGACCACCGGGGAAGCCTTGCTTATTCTTTTATTTGATTTGGTTGGCCCTTTAGAACTCCAGAAGCAGTGTAAAAGCAAGTAACAGATCCTAAAATACAGCAAAGGCTGTTAATAATGGCCCACCCGGCTGATCAAGTTCATGCCATGCTTTCCCTTCTTAATCAGAGCAAGCAAAGAGAGAGAAGGTAATTCTTATAAAAACTGCTGTGCAGAAGGAGCACTTGCACCTCTGCCTGCTGGGCTGGGTTGGCTGGTGGAACAGCCCTAGGAAATCCCCCCTCGGCTGCTCCCTGGGGCAGTGCCCATAGGGACCGGGGCTCAGACGCCAAGGACTGAGAGAATCCTCAGCCTAAAGGAGTGCTGCTGGCGCAGGGAGCCCCTCCAGAGGCAGAGGCTGCCCCGAAGGGGTCCGGGACTCTAGTTTCCAGCCCACACATGGTTAGGGAGCCCCCGTTAGGCGTCAGGACCGCCAAAGGAGCAACACCAGCAGCGACAGACAGACTCAGATCCCTAGCTTCACAGCTGGCTTTCTTGAAATGGCAGTCAGGAAATGACTGAATGGAGATGCTCTCAGACAATGGTGAGTCCAAGAAAGGTAGAAGAAGCGGGTGGTGGACCGAAGAAGGTTCCCCCAAAGTTTACATCTACCTGGACCACTAGGAATAAGGCGCTGNCACAGCTGGCTTTCTTGAAATGGCAGTCAGGAAATGACTGAATGGAGATGCTCTCAGACAATGGTGAGTCCAAGAAAGGTAGAAGAAGCGGGTGGTGGACCGAAGAAGGTTCCCCCAAAGTTTACATCTACCTGGACCACTAGGAATAAGGCGCTGGCATCCAAAGGGGGCGAAGATGGACAGAGCCTGGGTCTAATTCATAGGAAAGAAAAATTTCCAAGTCAAATACTTTCTCTTGAGTCTTGCCCGGCTCACACTCCAAGGGGAGGTCTTCCCATGTTATTCCTCCAAGCACTTCCTCTTTCTTCATGGTTGAGGATTTCCCAGAGTTATAATCATAATCCATACTGTTTGGGGGGTTTCCCTGATGACTCTGTGGTAAAGAATCTGCCTTCAATACAGCAGATGCAGTTTCAATCCCTGGTTCAAGAAGATATTCCCTGGAGGAGGAAACGGCAGCCCACTTCAGTATTCTTGCTTGGGAAATCCCATAGAAAAAGGAGCCTGGTGGGCTACAGTCCATGGGGTTGAAAAGAGTTGGACATGACTTAGCAACTAAGCAACAGCAATAACACTACTATTTATTTCCATGAAAGTTGTCTAGCCCTCTGTTCTTTGTTTGGGCAATTGGTTTTTTTTGTTGTTGTTCATTTCAATTACTTCACAAAGCAAACCCATGAGCTTCAGCTGACTTCGTCATTGTCATTGTTACCATCTCTACTCCCACAGCTACCCCTGCCATTTCTACCATTACTGTGTAAAGAGAGGAGATATTCCAAATAGAAAGAGACAGAGCTGGATCAGAAGCCTGAGACTTTTCTCACCAGACCACATTGCCCCTCTACAGATGTTCATTCTCTGCAAACAATTATTCCAGTGCACTCTTCTGGATTCCTTTGTAACGTGAATTATCAGCCTTATTGATCTGTTGCCTCAAATGGCATTTCGCTAGAGTGTGACACATCCCATCTACATTTGCACAAGGCCAAGAATCGATAACACTGGTGATATCCAGGAAATGCGAGGATTAGGCAGACGAAAAAGGAAATTGATGTTGCACTTGTACAAAGTGTCTTCAGAAGCTTCCCAGGTGGCTCAGTACTGAAGAATCCACCTGCCAGTGCAGGAGATGCAAGAGATGGTGGTTAGATCCCTGGACCAGTAATACCTCCTGGAGGAGGAAGTTCCAACCCACTCCAGTATTCTTGCCTGAAAAAAAAATCCCATGGACAGAGGAGCCTAGTGGGCTACAGTCNTTTTTTTTTTTTTTTTTTGCTTTTGTTGTTTTTGCACATGGGGGAAGGTCTGGAGACAGAGGGCTCCTAACATTGGTTGGGCTGCTTTGACCATGGCATCAGACACCCAAGTAACTCTGGGTTCTCTTCTCTGCCATCCTTACCAGTTGCCATATTGCCTCATATTTGTTGCTTCATGGTTGGAATGTGGCTGCTGTCAGTCCGGCTATCACATCCACCATCAAGACACTCTTATCTGAAAGGGATTGAATAGGCAAGTAAAACCACGATATTGACTCATTGAAATACAGCCTTGAAGAAACAATTCACACCAAAGACAAAGAGCTGAAGCAGCACCCTCAGTCCAAGTTTCTGAGCTGGTTGGTCACTGATTCCGAAACCTCCAAAGATGTTTTATATCTCACCTAATAAAATTCCTATAAAAGTCAGAAAAATTGCTTTTTTAATTATTAAAAAGAATAAACATTTGGCAAAGGGGCTGTGCTACAGAAGTGCAGGACTCACAGGTTTTGTGGTAGAATTGCGGGGTCAGGGTTCTGGTTTAATAATCTGAGCTTCAGGTTATTGAAAATTGGATTAGGTTTTCAGACAAGGTCTGCACCAAATATATATAAAACTGCCAATGGTCTTATCTATCACTAACTTGCTCTTTGACCTCAAAAATGTGACCCAGTCTCTCTGAGTTTCCATTTCTTCATCTATAAATTGAGGGGGAATAAAATTGCTTTCTTTATAGTGCTCAAGAATTAAATACCTTTTTTTTCTAGTTTATTTTTGGCTGCACGGGGTCTTCATGGCTGCACGAGGGTTTTCTCTAGTTGTGGCGAGCTGGGGCTGCCCTCTGGTTGAGGTGCGTGAGCTTTTTATTGCAGCGCCTTCTCTCGTTGAGGCAAACATTGGCTCCAAGGTGTGTGGGTTTTAATTGTTGTGGTGCATGGGCAAAGTTGCTCCGAGCCACGTGGAATCTGCCCTGCCCAGGGATCGAACCTGTGTCCTCTGCACTGACAGGTGGATTCTTAACCACTAGACCACAAGGGAAGTCCTTAAATAAGTTAATACATGTAAAGTGCTTTCATTAGTTCCGTTGTGTATGTAGTACTCAGTAAATGTCAGCATTTACACACACACACACACACACACCACAAGAAACATCCATGTGCGTCTCAACAACATCCCAGAATTTTTCTCTATCAGAACCTTGAAGTGTATCACGAATGCCCTACTTTAGATGAGAAAATAGACGGGAAGCAGCTGTGTGATCCCCTGAGTGCTCAGAGCTACTGGGTGGCTAAAGTAGGCTAGAGAAAAACCCAGGCATACACCCAGCAAGAAGGCACCTGAGTGACCAGTGAGCAGATATCCCTAAAAATTCCCTGTAACCTGGTTTCCCAAAACATTCCGTGGAAATAAACATTGGCCAGGAGCATAGAGCTCCAAGAGCTGCTAGCTTATATTTGCTTCATATTTTGGGCTTCTGCATAATATTTTGTTTTAGGGGGAAAGAGTTCAGCAGCTGAAAAATAAACAAACAAAAGGAATAAGCCACAGAAGTGTCAAGTCACTGGCTTCTCCCCTCCTCCTAACTTCCCTTTTCTGGAAAGTGAGACTCAGAAGGGAGAGGCCATGTAGTTTGATGTCAAGGACAGCACTAGAGGCTGAGTCTTCCAGCTGCTGTCTCTCCAAGACCCACATACCCCCTTTGCCTGGGAGTGCCCATAGAGTATTTCACCCTGAGTTTGATTTGGAGAAATTAGACCATTTTAAACTTCCCCACAGACTGGACTCACTGTGCACCTGTCCTAAGCAACCATGAAAACAACTGCAAATACCAAACTCATGACATCACACGCTGGCATCCTTCGGTGAGTGGACGCATGCCACTTTGAAAATGCTCTGCATTTGTGGAATGCTAATAAAATGTGTGAGAGAAATTGCATTTTAAAAGCATCCTGGGAGACTGAGATTGCTCTTTTAAGAAACCCTAGGAGAAATCCTTTGATGGAGTAGGAGTGGGGAAAAGCCTTTAACAATGGAATAAAAATCACTCATTTGAGTCTTATAAATCCAGACTGTGCTATATGGCGCTTCCTCGGAGCATATTGCTCCTTATGTGTGCAGCATATGCCTGAATGCTTGGAGATAAATCAGCAGGATAACCATGGCTGAAAAGCCGCAGCTCCGCCTCCTACCAGCCCCCTCTCACCTACTCACTCCCCACCTCTCCTGGCCGTCACAAAAGAAAACTACCTCCACCCCTAAAATATCTACATAAATGAGGCCAGGGTGATTTCAAGCAAGGAGAACAGATTGGTGACAAGGAGACCTGCGTTCAAGCACTTTGATTTTTAGGCAGCCCATCCCATCACCTCTCTGAGACTCGGTGTCTTCATCTGTAAAGCAGAAATAGTATCTGCTCAACTGAATTTAGGGAACACTTTGGGGGAGCATATTAGATGATGAATGTAAAAGCATTTATCAGAAGGATGCCAGCTCAGAGAGGGGAGAGAACACAGGCCTCAGAATGAAGCTGCCCTCTCTTCTCTCGCCCCCTTACATGCAGTCAGCCACTAAGTCCTACAGAATCTACTCAATTAAATACTCTCTATGTGTTATCTCCTCTTCTCCACCTCTATGGCATGACCTAACTCAGGTTCACCTCAGCTCTCAGCTATATTATTAAAACAGTCTCCTTACTAGCCTCCCAGTATCAAGATGCATCCACAGTGCAGTGAAGGTGAATTTTCTAAAATGCAACTCTCTGTCTCTCTCTCTCTCTTTTTTTTTTTTTTGGTTATGTGGGACTTTAGTTCTCTGGGCAGGAATCAAACATACATCCTCTGCGTTGGAAGCTCAAAGTCTTAACCATTAGACCACCAGAGAAGTCCCTAATAAGTAACTCTTCATAGCTCCGCTTTCTCACAAGAGGAAAGATTCAGCTCTTGTGGAAGGCTTGGTAGAGGCTTCAAGATTCATCTCGCTCACTTTCCAACCATTCTGTGGCCAGAAATGTGGCAGACCGGGTACTTGCTCTTAAATTTTCCATTCGGCTCATAGTTCACTGGCCAAAGCAAGTCAGGGGGCCTGGGAACGACCTGTTGATTCTGCTCCTCGTGGAGCAATGAGTAGCTACCATGGGTGGCCCATAGAATGAGAAACAAAATGAGAAGTGGATTCAAACCCCGCTCCCCACCCCCCGACCTGAAAGTGAAAGTCACTCAGCCATTTCCAACTCTTTGCGACCCCATGGACTAGGAATTCTCCAGGCCAGAGTACTGGAATGGGTAGTCTTTCCCTTCTCCAGGGGATCTTCCCAATCCAGCAATCGAACTCATATCTCCCACATTGCAGGCAGATTGTTTACCAGCTGAGCTATAAGGGAATCCCAGGAATACTAGAGTGGGTAGCCTATCCCTTCTCCAGTCGATCTTCCTGATCCAGGAATTGAACTGGGGTCTCCTGCATTGCAGGCAGATTCTTTACCAACTGAACTATCAGGGTGTGACTAACTAACAAGTCACTCAACTCTCAGAGCCTCAGTCTCCCTATTTGCAAAAAATAAAATAGGGCAGCATAACCTTGACTTAAGGATTGGATGAGATCATGTATATAAACACCAGGTCGATATCTGGCACATGGTGGAAACAATATATGACAGCCTTTGTTACACTGGGCTGCTGTTTCCCTTGTTGATGGCTGAGAGAGTGGCTTCTCGGTGGGGTCCATGGCATGCCACCAATCCATAAACCCTGTCATCTGCCTGCCACAGGGTAAGGGGCTTGCCCCAGATGTAAACACAGTCTTCCTCTCCCTGAGAGCAGGGCCTCGGCCCGCTGTCCCCAGCTCCTGCCCAGGGCAGGGCAAGGATGCAGGCAGGAGGGGCTCAGCCTTGCCTCCCCACAGAGAGGGCCCAGAGAAAGTGATGGTGACGTGACAAGTCTCCGCGGAGCTGGTGGCAGAGGAATTGACCTCCTGACCTTTTCATTTAACTTCTTATTTCCCCTTTGGTGTCAGCTCCTCCGCAGGGTCTGGCTCTCATCACTGGACAGATGACGTTTGGGCCCCAGGTTCCCTGACCTCTCAAGGACCCTGCACATCTATTGACTTATCAGAACTCTGTGTTTCAAGCCAGATGAACGTGCCGTGAAGACCAGGAAGCAGCCTGGATCTAGGAGGGAGGCTGGAGACCAAAGTGAGGACTGGGAGCTGTGCCTGGGCTGCAGGAAGGACTTGGGCTCCTCAGGCCAACTCAGCGGTGCCCACAGTCCTCCAGAGGCCCCTGCCACCTCATACTCCCTCGTCCCAGGTTCCTTGCTAGAAGCAGAGCCAGCACTGAACAGCTGAAATGTGCAAATCTTCTTGAAGACAGAAAAGCCCTCGATAAGAGACAGGACTATTCCTTTATCATCAGTATCATTTTTATGTGGGAGGTGGGATGCAGAGACGGTCGCCGAGCACTGAACACTCGTGAGGAACCACACACCAAACTCATTCCTAGAGTATCCGTCTCACCCTCTCACAAGCGGACACAAGTGCCATCTTTTCTTCCTGACCTTACAGAGGAAGAGATGGAATCCCATAGACACTGGGTGACTTGCCAGCTCCTTGGAACTTCCACAGAGCTGAGCCAGAGCCCACAGACGGTTGTGTGTAACTCTAGAGCCCACCTCTCTTTTCAAGACTCCTCTGTGTGTGTGTGTGTGTGTGTGTGTGTGTGTGTGTGCTCACTCAGTCGTGTCCCACTCTTGCAACCCCATGGACTGTAGCCCACCAGGCTTCTCTGTCCATTGGTTTTCCAGGCAAGAATACTGGAGTGGATAACCATTTCCATTCTATTCAAAACCTCTAGGTCTGTGAAGAGTAAGCACCAAAGCAGAAGCCCAGGAAAAACCTGAACTTGCCCAAAATGAGGTCAGGAGGCAGATCTGTGGTGAGGACTCAAAGGAGGGTCCCAGAGAGGCCACTTGTGCACTTACTTGCACTTAAGTCAGAGCCCCTTCCTGCCCACTTGAAACTAAGGAGACCTGCCCTGGTGTCAGGGGACCCCAACTTCCAGGTGCCACCTACCACCAGGATGGAGTAAGCACTTTGGAATCTAGAGGGCTGGATTTTATTTTTAGCAGCTTTATTAAGATGTAATTTTCAAAGCATACACCTTACACATTTAAATGATACGAGTCAGCAGGTTTTAGTATGTTCAGAATTGCTCAAGCATCACCACGGTCCATTTTAGAACATTTCCATTGTCTCTAAAAGTGACCAGTCTGGAGAAGGAAATGACAACCCACTCCAGTATTCTTGCCTGGAGAGTCCCATGGGCAGAGGAAGCTGGTGGGCTACAGTCCATGGGGTTGCATGAGTTGATCCATGAGTTGGACACGCCTGAGTGACTAACACATGCTTTAGTCATAATACAACCTGCAACCCACCCACTTACCCCCAGTCCTAGGCTGCACTAATCTACATTTAGTCTCTATAAATATGCTAATTCTGGACATTTCATAAAAGTTGGACTCATATGATGTGTGGTCCTTTGTGACCAGCTTCTTTCATTTGGCATAAAGTCTTCAGAGTTCCTCTATCCATATGCCATGCATGCTATTGTGGCAGGCATCAATACTTTATTCCTTTTCATGTCCAAATAATATTCCACTGTATGGATACGCCATATTTTATTTATCCATTCATCAGTTATTTAGTTGTTTCTATTGTTTGGGTATTATGAATAATGTTTTATGAGCATTCATGAACAAGTTTTTGTGTGGACATAAATTATTATTAACTTGCAAGAGTTCTTTTTATATTCTAGATAAAAGCTCATTAAAAGATCAACAATTTGCAAATCTATTCTCCCATTCCATAGATCATCTTACACCTTCTCAAAGGCATCCTACAAGTATAGAAGTTTTTAACTTAAAAGAAGTTTAATTAATCTATTTTGTCATTTGTGGTTTTAGTCTTATATCTAAGAATGCTTTGCCTAACTTGAGACCATGAGTATTTACTACTGTATTTTAGTCTAAGATTTGTACAGTTTTAGTTTACATTCGAGTCTGTGATCCATTTTGAGATCATCCTCTATGGTGTGAAGAAGAGATACATCTTTGACTTTTTGTTTTTGTTGTTCAGTGGCTCAGCTGTGTCTGACTCTTTGCAACCCCATAAACTGCAGCTCGCCAGGCTTCGCCGTCCTTCACCATCTTCTGGAGCTTGCTCAAACTCATGTCCATTGAGTCAGTGATGCCATCCAACCATCTCATCCTCTGTCATCCCTTTCTCCTCCTGCCTGCCTTTGTACTTTTTGCATGGTCATATTTGGGCTTCCCATGTGGCTCAGATGGTAAAGAATCCTCCTGCATTGCAGGAGACATGAATTTGATCCCTTGGTCATGAAGATCCTCTGGAGAAGGGAATGGCTATTCACTGTAGTATTCTTGCCTGGAGAATTCCATGGACAGAGGAGCCTGGTGGGCTCAAAAGAGTCAGACATGACTGAAAGCGTATGCTCACACACACACGTCTTAATTAATAATGATTTCAGTTTAGGGGCTGAGCAAAGTAGTAGGGAAACTGGGGCTTAATGGCAACACAGGTAGTCTGCCCTTCACAGTCCTTGAACTACTGTTGTGTCTGTATTGGGCAGAGCTTCAGGAGGTCAAGGTGAAATCCTTAGCCACTATTGTTTATTTAATGCCACATGGTTGGGCTACCAGGCTCAGCATCCAGACCACACTGGAAGGGGGAAATATTCTGAGAAAGACACAATAGCCATCACAAAACACTAAATCTTCTTTACTATTTAAGTATACTGACCCAATTTGCTCATAATTCTGATAGACTTCAGTATCCGTTAGAATGCTTTGTGGTACATGTAAAAGAATATTCAACTAAAATAGAATTATGCAACCAAAATGGCATATACGATAAAGGCCATAACATCACACATAATGCAAATCAGAGGTAGATGTTTCCATGTGAACCAACCAGTTCGGCAATCTCATCACGAGCCTGAGACTTTTCATCTGTCCACTCTGTCATCTTCACATAGTGGAAATGCCACCCTCAGAGCATTAAGACATCTGTGGCAACTGTCTTCTCATGACATGTCCAAAGGCAAATTGAGAAGAATTACCATCTTGGGTTATTTGTTCAAGACCAGAAGCATCCACATGGACTTTTCCTGGCATCTCATTCTTTGGAACCATCACATGGCCCTACCAAACTTGGCATCCAGCAAGAGAGCAGAATTTCCATGAGTTTCTGCTGGGGGAGAAGGATCACCTTTTGGAGATGGGAGGTTGATCCATGAGCACAAACCAGTCAGTGCTGCCCCCAGGGAATAAGCAGGATGATGATGGCTGTTTAGGAAATGGCAATCTTGTTCACTTTTTACGTGACTTCTAAGCCCAGGGCCATGAGAAACACAGATAAAAACACCCCATCTACATCTGTAGCCCTTCACGTTCACACAGGAATTCACATCCATTCTCTCATTCTGGTCCTTGGGGACCCAGGAAGCAGGAAGGATCAGGGATTCTTTTTGTCCATTTCACATACGAGAAAGCCGAGACTCTGACATTTTAGTGGAGTCCTTATCAGCCAGAGATAGCTCACCCCAAGTCCAAGGCTATCAGCTCCATTCCAGGCTTCAGATGGGCAGGTACACTCATCACTCAAGTCCTTCCAAGTGAGGGTCCTGTGTGAACATAAGGGCAAGGGTTAGCAGACTCTTATCTGAAATTACATACCACTCCTTTTTAAAGCTTAACATCCTTGTCTTCAAAATATTTCAGGCTGAAAGTAGATGTGGTGTATAGACAGTGGAATACGATGACTCAGTCATAAAGAAGAATGAAACATCACCATCTGTAGCAACACGGATGGACTGGGAGGGCATTATGCTGAGTGAGATGTCAGACAGAGAAAGATAAATATTCTGTGAGATCATTTATATGTGGCACCAAAAAATATAATAAACTAGTGAATATGATGTAAAAGAAGCAGACTCACAGATACAGAAGACAAACAAGTGGTTAAACATAGGGGGGTGGGCATTACAGGGATGGAGGGTGGGCGGTACAAACTACTGGATGTAAGATAGGCTCAAGGATGTATTTTATAACACAGAGAATACAACCAATATTTTGTCATAACTGTAAATGGAAATGAAAGTGAAAGTGTTAGTCACTCAGTTGTGTCCAACTCTGCAACCCCATAAACTGCAGCCCACCAGGCTTTTCTGTCCATGGAATTCTCCAGGCAAGAATACTGGAGTGGGCAACCATGCCCTTCTCCAGGGGATCTTCCCCGCCCAGGGATTGAACCTGGGTCTCCCTCATGGCAGGCAGATTCTTTCCCTACTGAGACACCAAAGAAGCCCAACTGTAAATGGAAAGTAACCTTAACCCCCAAAGACCTACTGTATAATACAAGGAATTCAGCTTAGTATTCTGCAATAACCTAAATGGGGAAAGAATTTGAAAAAGAATACATACATGTGTATGTATGACTGAACCACTTTGCTATGCATCTGAAACTGACATAACATTGTTAATCAACTATTGCCCAATATAAGATAAAAATTTCAAAAACAAAAATTGAATAAATAAAAATTTTAATTAAAAAAGAGAAACACCTTAAAAAACCAATAGGTAACAAAATAAGAAAAAACAAAAAAAATCAGGTTGAACAGTAAGCTCCGGGCAACACACGGAGGTCTTTGGAGCCATCTCATCTGATTTGCAGGAAAGGTAAGCATGCAGGTCTCGTCTAGGTGGCTTTGACATAATCTGCAGAGTTAATGGAGAAACAAAGCCATCACAGCTTCAGGCATCTGAGGAAGTGAGGAGAAGCCAACAGCACCCTCCAGCTCAGAGCATGAAATATTTATCACCCGTTTTAATGGACCACGGCTGTCTGATCCAGGGAGGCCTGGAGCCGCCGAAGGTTAAGACGCTCGAACAACACCAACTCTGTGAAGAGTTGTTTCAGGCTCGACTTGCACCTGGTTGCTGGGAAGAAGCTTTTTTTAGAGACAGAGCTGGTTTCAGTTGTCTACAGAGGGAGTTTTTATTGAACCAGAGCTTTAAACACGCTTTATGTGTTTATTCATTTTGTGAATGCTCGCCAGCCAGCGGTGGGTTCAGGGGCTCTAAGGTGGAATTCGGCTGGCCTTTTCCAGATTGCCCCCCAAGCCCTGAGCCCTTTCCATGCTCTCTGCTGCCCCGCCCTCTGTCAGGACCATGAGGTGACAGGTAACCGTCCTCGGGAGACGTAAAACATCACGAGAGTTGGACATTTCTCCCTCCAAACCCAGCTCTTTGCTCTTGGGTTTCAGTGCTTCAGGGTTTATCTTCTTGCCTCTGATGCTGCTCCCCGTGTGACCAGAAAATGTTTCTGTTGCTTGAAACCATCCAGTGTGTGGTCATTTGTTACAGCAGCTCTAAGAAACCAACACGTCCTCTAAGTGCACCAACATCTCAAATTCTAGCATAAAGACCCCTTGCTCCAGCAGAACTATGTCACACATTCATTCCATAGGTCTCTGCAGAAGGATTGCTTTATAGATTGTAGCTACTGTTACTGGAGATAGGGCAGTGGGCAAGCTGGCCTTAGTCTATGCCATCCAGGGAGCTTGCATTCAATGGAGTGGGTGACAGAAGATCAACAATTGAATAAGTAAAAAATACATTATCAGAGAGTGATAAGGAAAGGAAAGGAAAGGGAAGGGAAGTCGCTCAGTCATGTTCAACTCTTTGCGACCCATGGACTGCAGCCTCCCAGGCTCCTCCGTCCATGGGATTTTCCAGGCAAGAGTACCGGAGTGGGCTGCCATTTCCTTCGAAGGACTTTGAAGAAAATAAAACAAGGAGGTATAGTTAGAGTCCCTGGGGAGATAACCTAGACTAGGTGGTCAAGAAAAGCCTGGTTGAGAAGATGACCATTCAGCTGAGATTTAAGTGATTAAAAACTAGACCATAAAGAAGGCAGAGCGCCAAAGAATTGATGCTTTTGAACTGTGGTGTTGGAGAAGACTCTTGAGAGTCCCTTGGACTGCAAGGAGATCAAACCAGTCAATCCTAAAGGAAATCAACCCTGAATACTCACTTAAAGGACTGATGCCGAAACTGAAACTCCAGTACTTTGGCCATCTGATTTGAAGAGTTGACTCATTGGAAAAGACACTGATGCTGGGAAAGACTGAAGACAGAAGGAGAAGCGTGTGACAGAGGTTGAGATCATTGGATAGCATCACCGATTCAATGGGCACGAACTTGGGCAAACTCTGGGAGATGGTGAGGGACAGAGAAGCCTGGCATGCTGAAGTCCATGGGGTCGCAAAGAGTCGGACACAACTTGGCAACTGAACAACAAATAGACGACTTAAAAACCACCAAAAAAAAAAGGTGGAGGGAAAAGTTTTCCTGCAGAAGGGATGTGCAAAGACCCTGAGGCAGGGGTGAGCTTGGTGAATTTAATGCAGAGAACAAGGGCTGTACAGCTAGAGCAGAGAGTCGGGGGAGGGTAGGGGGAGGGAGAAGATCACACAGTTGCAAAACACTGGGGCCTTGGTCTGGGTTCTCTGAGATGGAGATCAGCATGCAAGGGGATTCTTCGGAGGGTGCTCTCAGGATCACAGCTTGGAAGGGAGAGGAAAAGAAGCAGGATTCTAGGAGAGAGAAGTTGGGCTGCATGCAATGCGGTTCACCCTCAGCTGAACTCCCCAGGGAGCTCTGGAGCTGAAAGGTGCTGCAGAGTTGTCCTGCCTGAAGGACAGGGAACCAGGCCTGATCCCTTACACTGACCAGCTGATCCCAGGGTGGATAGTGTGACCATGTCTATCTTTTCCTTTCTGGGAAGCCACAAGCTGCCAGCACTCCCAGCAGCTGGGAGACGGTCTGCTCAGTCCTGAAGGAGGAGACACATCGCAGCATCCACTACAGGCCTTGGGAAGGAGTCTGGGTTTTACAACTTCACGTGGAAATCTCAGCTCAGAGAGGGCAATGAGTTCCGTGAACTCACACAACAGGCTGGGGGCAGAACCAAGTTTAAGTACTTTGCTTCCTAGATCAGTCTCCCTTCCATTACTCCTCATCCCTTCCAAGAGCCACAGTGTACTAGTTTGCTCCACGTTCTGATGCTCAGAGTTTCCCAGGTCAAGGCCACTTCTCTAAGTCCTTGAAAGTAGCTGTTTCTAAGGAGCCATTTGAGCTCTCCTCCTTTAGACACTATGAACCCTGGAGGTGCATTGTGTGTACATCAACCCATGTGTGCCTACACACGTGAGCCTACACACGCAGACGTGCCCACACAGAAATGCACACATATGTACATCTGATAAGAGAGGATTTCCCTGCATTTCTGTATCGTCGATGAAGTGAATTCTCCAGCCTTTCCTCAGTGTAGATGATTTATTATGCCCCACAGCGGTCATTGAGAAAGGTGTTTTGAAAAAAAAACACGTGAAAACTGATCACCTGCTGTGTGTGATTTCTTCTCTTCTTAGCAAATAACACTTTCCCAAAGCCCGAGGCACTCAGAGAAGATGTCACCTGCCTAAGAAACAAAGGCATCTTCCACACATTTTGGATTTCAATTTACCAGCCATGGCCAGTGCCCACTTCAGATCCTAATAGCACTCCCACTTCCATAAGCTGNGCCGAAACTGAAACTCCAGTACTTTGGCCATCTGATTTGAAGAGTTGACTCATTGGAAAAGACACTGATGCTGGGAAAGACTGAAGACAGAAGGAGAAGCGTGTGACAGAGGTTGAGATCATTGGATAGCATCACCGATTCAATGGGCACGAACTTGGGCAAACTCTGGGAGATGGTGAGGGACAGAGAAGCCTGGCATGCTGAAGTCCATGGGGTCGCAAAGAGTCGGACACAACTTGGCAACTGAACAACAAATAGACGACTTAAAAACCACCAAAAAAAAAAGGTGGAGGGAAAAGTTTTCCTGCAGAAGGGATGTGCAAAGACCCTGAGGCAGGGGTGAGCTTGGTGAATTTAATGCAGAGAACAAGGGCTGTACAGCTAGAGCAGAGAGTCGGGGGAGGGTAGGGGGAGGGAGAAGATCACACAGTTGCAAAACACTGGGGCCTTGGTCTGGGTTCTCTGAGATGGAGATCAGCATGCAAGGGGATTCTTCGGAGGGTGCTCTCAGGATCACAGCTTGGAAGGGAGAGGAAAAGAAGCAGGATTCTAGGAGAGAGAAGTTGGGCTGCATGCAATGCGGTTCACCCTCAGCTGAACTCCCCAGGGAGCTCTGGAGCTGAAAGGTGCTGCAGAGTTGTCCTGCCTGAAGGACAGGGAACCAGGCCTGATCCCTTACACTGACCAGCTGATCCCAGGGTGGATAGTGTGACCATGTCTATCTTTTCCTTTCTGGGAAGCCACAAGCTGCCAGCACTCCCAGCAGCTGGGAGACGGTCTGCTCAGTCCTGAAGGAGGAGACACATCGCAGCATCCACTACAGGCCTTGGGAAGGAGTCTGGGTTTTACAACTTCACGTGGAAATCTCAGCTCAGAGAGGGCAATGAGTTCCGTGAACTCACACAACAGGTTGGGGGCAGAACCAAGTTTAAGTACTTTGCTTCCTAGAT
Source organism: Neotragus pygmaeus (assembly GCA_006410875.1). Lineage (NCBI taxonomy): Eukaryota > Metazoa > Chordata > Mammalia > Artiodactyla > Bovidae > Neotragus > Neotragus pygmaeus. Next base: position 432,427 of record SJYV01006555.1, on the reverse strand, counting down.
CAGTCTCCCTTCCATTACTCCTCATCCCTTCCAAGAGCCACAGTGTACTAGTTTGCTCCACGTTCTGATGCTCAGAGTTTCCCAGGGCAAGGCCACTTCTCTAAGTCCTTGAAAGTAGCTGTTTCTAAGGAGCCATTTGAGCTCTCCTCCTTTAGACACTATGAACCCTGGAGGTGCATTGTGTGTACATCAACCCATGTGTGCCTACACACGTGAGCCTACACACGCAGACGTGCCCACACAGAAATGCACACATATGTACATCTGATAAGAGAGGATTTCCCTGCATTTCTGTATCGTCGATGAAGTGAATTCTCCAGCCTTTCCTCAGTGTAGATGATTTATTATGCCCCACAGCGGTCATTGAGAAAGGTGTTTTGAAAAAAAAACACGTGAAAACTGATCACCTGCTGTGTGTGATTTCTTCTCTTCTTAGCAAATAACACTTTCCCAAAGCCCGAGGCACTCAGAGAAGATGTCACCTGCCTAAGAAACAAAGGCATCTTCCACACATTTTGGATTTCAATTTACCAGCCATGGCCAGTGCCCACTTCAGATCCTAATAGCACTCCCACTTCCATAAGCTGTGGAGGGCTCCGGTCAATGCAAGGTTGATGCCTCCCAGGGCCTGGAAGCAGATCAGACCAGCATCAAGTGGCCTCTCAGAAGAGCAGAAAGCCTGCGTTAGAGCTCACCTCCACTCTCCAGATTGCTGCGATTCTTCAAGCTTATCCCTTAATTTTATTTTAAAAGAAAACACACACATGCGTAGAGTTGATTTCACCAACTTGCCCAGATTCTCCAGTGAGGCAAGCAGATAGTGGTGGCCACTTGTGTAATCAGATGATGGAGTCAACTTGTGTAATCGATATGCTATAAACATAGAGGCCAAGAACTGACTTTTCCAGCTGCAAGGTGGAAGTAAGGACCCTGGGCTCATCATTGTCCTGAGGACCAAAGATGCTGTACAGAAGTGCCTCTCAGACTCAAAGCAGGATGCCTCTTTCAGGATCTACCACTAGGAGCCACAGGTGGGACAAAACCTGGGCTGTTCCAACAGGTCACAGGCAGGAGGGACAGCTACACCCCGGGACCCCCATTTGTGTGTCCACCATCAAGCGCCATCCAACCTTTTTTCAGCACCCAGTTCTGCCACAGGTGAGCTGAGTGACTCCTTTCTCCATCCTCTGTGTATTCATACTCTACACAACGCCACACCTCTCCAAGGTCTGCGGTTGGCATTGAAGGCATTAAAGGCTCAGTACTGGAGAGGTGACCATACCCTTGATGAGGGGTCTCAAGTCTAACACTTACCTCCAGCCCGGCCAGCTCAGGGACTCCCACCTGGGCTCAGACTTCCTCTGATGCTACCATCTCTCTCAGGAATGCCAAAGCCATCCATCAAAGGTCAAATTCCAGCCCATGGGTTCCCTGCTCAAAAGTGCTACCATCTCTCAGAAATGTGAACAAAGATCTCTCCTTGGAATCAGAACCACATAGCATTGTGGACTTCCCTGGTGGCTCAGAGGGTAAAGAATCCCCCTTCAATGCAGGAGGCCAAGGTTTGATCCCTGGGTTAGGAAGATCCTGCAGAAAAGAATGGCAACCCACTCCAGTATTTTTGTCTGGAAAATTCCATGGACAGAGAAGCCTGGTGGGCTAAAGTCCATAGGTTTGCAAAAGTCAGACACGACTGAACAACTAACACTGTCATGTTTCAGCATTGTGGGCAAGAGTATAGCATCAGCTAGAGTCAGACTACCCGGGTTCACACCCCAGCTCCATCACTCAACAGCTGAGTGACTTTGGACAAGTCTGTTTTCCTCTCTGTACTTTATGTGCATGAAGAAGACAAAGGTGTCCACTTCACAGGACTTTCTGTGTCAATAGTTGTGAGAGTGATAGTGGACACATTGTAAATCTGCAGTAAACTTTAGTGATTCTGAGTGTTATAATTATCCAAAATCTTCTATTATACAGTCCCAAGTGCTAACCATGTAGCTGAATCTGAAACAAACTGAAGGCAGGTGTTTATTCACAAGCCTGGGGCAGGGAACTCATCTGCAATCAGCTACATTCCAGGAGGGGCTCAAGGTGCTGGAAAGGAGTCAGTTTCAGAGAAGAAAAAGGGATGCCAAGACAGTACCGTTTGGTGAGTGGTTGGTGGGGGGAATGGAGCTGGGCTGCAGGGGAGACGTTACGGACGGTCTGCAGGCAGAGTCAAGCATCCTTGCTCACCTGCAAGGAGCAAGCAAGCAGCCTGGGTTCTTTTCGCTTGTTTGGCTGCACTGCGAGGCATGTGGGATCTTAGTTCCCTGACCAGGGATCGAACCCCTGCAGTTGAAGCATGGAGTCTTAACCACTAGACTGCCAGGGAAGTCCTAGGTGCGGCAGTTTTAAAAGGGAAGGATAGCTTGTTCAGTGTTTAGCGTGAAAGACTGTGCCAGCCATCCATTTCTCACCCCTTCTCCCATTCCCACTTTCTGAGGACGGGGTCTGATGTGGAACCTGTCCTCCATCTAGCCTGTGGGGGAGGACGGGGAGGGGGCCTCCTCAATTTTGCAGCCACCTGCACCTGTGCTCCACACACTCATTCCTAACTCCACGCAGGATTTCGGAACAGGAGGGCAGACATTCAGTTCTCCTCAAGCCTGACACCAATCCACCCAAGTCTGGTGCTAGACATTTGGGAAATGTTTTATATAGGTACTTCCCTTCTGAAATACATTCTGCAGGGCTTCCCTGGTGGCTCTGTGGTAAAGAACCCACCTGCCAATGCAGGAAACATGGGTTCGATTCCTGATCTGGGAAGATCCCATGTGCCTTGGAGCAGCTAACCCTGTGTGCTATAACTCTTGAGCCTGTGCTCTAGAGCCTGGGAGCCACAGCTACTGGGTCCACACGCTGCAACCACACCCTGCGCTACAGCCTGCGCTCCACAAGAGAGGCCACTGCAGTGAGAAGCCCACGCACGGCAAGAGGAAACACAGCCCAGCAGCACAGCCCAACATAATCAATTGTAAAAATGCATTTTGCAAAGTCAGCATATTATGGTCACGCTGACCTGGGGCAAAGTGGATGTGAGTAGAGATGCCCCTCTGGCCAAATTGAGAGACTCCAAAGGGAACACACTTGCAGGGCGACAGGGGAGGCTAGAGCAATGTTCCAGGTTTTTATGAGCAAAAAGCTTCGCTTTGGCTTCAGCCTGGCTCTGCAGGAGTAGGGGATGTCCAGAGGCCTTTGGAGGCTACAGACCTGGGTGCAGCACACAGACACCAGCTCACACCCACCCCAAAACCAGGAAACATACCACCTGCAGGACCGCATCTGCAGGTGCCTCCCTGGTGAGGCCACCCTGTCAGGGCCAGTGTTACGAGAGGGTCAGATATGGGCCCTCAAGACTAGCAGGTGGGTGAGGGCAGGGACTTCCAGGGAAGCTCACAGCATGGCTGCAGCAGGGCAGGGCCCAAGTGCGCACATGGTTGTGAGCAGGAGGCCCCTCCCTCCACTGCTCTGGGACTCAGAGGTGAGATCCACAATTTCTGCTCAACTCATGTAAGTTACTGCATGGCTACAACGTCAGTTGCATCTTATTAGAGCTGGCAACTTTGTGCAGTGCACAGCCTGAACAACTGCATACAGCAGCCCCGGATGGAGAGTTTCCTCCACTGAGATGAGGGTGAAAGCCATGGAGGAAAATCAGATCAGTAATTAAAGGAGAAGAAGGCAACAAAGTTCATTCTCATGGTCATCCCTCTTTAAATAATTCATTTATTATTCACTGATTCCGTATTCAAAACCCTATATTGAGTTCTTATTTAAGTCCAAGCTCTGAAGCAAGGACTAGAGTCCCAGAGACAACCCCATCAAGTCCCTGTCCTGGAGAAGACTGTAGTCACATGACACGAGAGAAGGTCTTTTGCAGAGAATGTTCACCTGACATCCTTGCCCTTTGCTTACAGTCATGAAACAAACACACCGAGAGCTCCTGTCTGCTGCAGATATCACAGTAGAGATGATCTCAAGTGTCAGGAGCTGATAATTGGGACGGGAGCCAGACTAGGACTGAAGTGGCTGCCCCAGGGTGGGAGAGGTTATGCACCGCCCCCTCTCTCACCCCAAGCCCGAGCATCGGTGCACTCTCCTATTCTTCCCAGAAAGTTCTCTGATGACCCCCTCACCCTGCGGCTGGGTTCGCAGGCTTTTTACGCTCTGTAGCTCTCTACTCTGCTTCGCATATCACCCAAACAGTGCCATGATCACCTACCTGCCCAAACCCATCCCTTTCTACACTGTGAGCTGCTTGGGATAAAAGACTTTTTCTCATACCTCTTCAAAGTTCAGTATCTTGCACAGTAGATATTTGGGAAATGTTGATGGACTGTATGAATGTGTGCATGCTGCATGCAGGAATGATGTTTCCAAAAAACATCACTACAAAAGAGAAGAAACCTGACTGTAATTCCTGACCCTTCCAAATTGCCCTACCCTGGAGTTAGGTGCAGCTAATCTTTGTCTCTCTCTCAGCCTGAACACAGAGGTGTTTTTATTCACACATCTATGACATCTTTCCACCCATGCAGGAGCTGTTTCATGTAAGCACCCCCTTTCCAGCAACACACTCCTGCCAGGCCAAGTGCATTCTTTCGTCCCACGAATGTGCCTCTTATCACTGCCCCATCAGTCAGTCAGAGTGACCCAGCAGTAGGCTCATGCAATAACCAGAGCCTTGTGCAGTTCCAAAAGAGAAGTTGACGGAGGGTGGTGTGGGCCTTGAGCCTAAGCTCAGAGCTCATGGTCCCTGGAGATCCAGGGTTTCTGGAACAAAGGCTTGAGTCTCACACAGCTCACCATGTGAAGGGCACCCTGAAACCCTGCTGTCTAATAATGTCCATTCCCCTGCCTCCTAAATCCTGGGACTTGATCTGACCTGGTAACAGTGGGCATGGTGTTGTGGGCATGCTATTCTTCAGCCAAGTTCCTTACACTATTAAGACTCTGCAGGGGGCTTCCCTGGTGGCTCAGTGGTAGAGAATCTGCTGCCAATGCAGGAGGCACAGGTTCAATCCCTGGTCGGGGAGGATCCACATACTGCTGCACAACTAAGCCCATGAGCCACAACTTCTGAGTCTGTGCTCCAGAGCCCGGGAACCACAATCGGGGAAGCCCTCGCTCCCTAGCGGAGAAGGCAATGGCACCCCACTCCAGTACTCTTGCCTGGAGAATCCCATGGATGGAGGAGCCTGATAGGCTACAGTCTATGGGGTCGCTGAGTCGGACACGACTGAGCGACTTCCCTTTCACTTTTCACTTTCATGCTTTGGAGAAGGAAATGGCAACCCACTCCAGTGTTCTTGCCTGGAGAATCTCAGGGACGGGGGAGCCTGGTGGGCTGCCGTCTATGGGGTCACACAGTCAGACACGACTGACGTGACTTAGCAGCAGCAGCAGCTCACTCACTAGAGCCCATGATCCGTAACAAGGGTAGCCACTGGAATGAGAAGCCCTGCACCACAACTGGAGAGTAGCCCCCGCTCGCTGCCTGTGCAGCAATGAAGAAAAGTCAGTGCAGAAAAGCCCAGCACAGCCAAGGCATACAACAGTAATTTTTTTAATTAAGAAAAAAAAAAAAAGACTCTGCAGGTAGATACCTAACCCTCATCCTGCCCGTAAGGCATCGTGGGGCCTCACACAGTCCCTTCCTCTCTCCGAGCTTCCCCTCACCTGCCCAGCCACCTTCTATCCGGGGCAGGAACCCACTCTGCCAGTTCTCCGATGAGCACCCGATCTCCCTGAGCCTGCACAAGTCCAGGGACAGGGGACCCACTTGCTCACAGGCAGCCTGGCCCATCGTCAGAGACCTCTAAGATTGCAGCACCCCCAGGCGGGGTCTGAGCCAGCCACCACCGTGCAATCCCCAGCATCACCATCCCCCTCGGGTTCTTCCCCACATGGGCTGGTGGCTTCTATCATCTTGTTCATGATTCCTCTTGGACAAGCTCTCTTTTCTCCGCTTCTTAGAATTCAGTTCCAGCAGCTTCTTACCCAGAAGCCCTCTGAGCACCCGCCACTGCCGGGAGGCTTAGGGCCATTTTCTCTGTAGTCACCAGACTACCCTGTTTTCTGTCCCCAGCCACAGGGAGTTGAGAGAGCCTGCTCAGTGTCAGTCATTCCAGCCCTCTGCGAGCACCTTGAGGAGACTGACAGAGGCTCCTTCATCTGAGTCTGTGGTGCCTGGAACGATGTTTGGCACAATGAGATGTAACCATGAATATTTGCTCAAGTTGTTATTGGTGTTCAGTTGCTCAGTCATGTTGGACTCTTCGGGACCCCACGGACTGCAGCACGCCAGGCTTCCCTGTCCTTCACCATCTCCCAGAGCTTACTCAAACTCACGTCCACGGAGTCGGTGATGCCATCCAACCATCTCATCCTTTGTCACCCACTTCTCCTCCTATTTTCTATCTTTCTGAGAATCAGGGTCTTTTCTAGTGAGTCAGTTCTTCACATCAGGTAGCCAAAGTATTGGAGCTTCAGCTTCAGCATCAGTCCTTCCAATGAATATTTAGGGTTGATTTCCTTTAGGATTGACTGGTTGGATCTCCTTGCAGTCCAAGGGACTCTCAAGAGTCTTCTCCAACACCACAGTTCAAAAGCATCAATTCTTCCATGCTCAGCCTTCTTTATGGTCCAACTCTCACATCCATACATGACCAATATGGAAAAACCATATTTCTCACAGCAATCTTGATTCTAGCTTGTGCTTCATCCAGCCGGGCATTTCTCATGATGTACTCTGCATATAAGTTAAATAAGCAGGGTGACAATATACAGCCTTGACATACTCCTTTTCCAATTTGGAACCAGTCCATTGTTCCATGCCTGATTCTAACTGTTGCTTCTTGACCTGTATACAGATTTCTCAGGCGGCAGGTAAGGTGATCTGTTATTCCCATTTCTTGCAGAATTTTCCACAGTTTTTTTGTGATCCACATAAAAGCTTTAGCATAGTCAGTGAAGCAGAAGTAGATGTCTTTCTGGAATTCTCTTGCTTTTTCTATGATCCAATCGATGGCTCAGACAGTAAAGAATCTGCCTGCAATGCAGGAGACCTGGGTTCGATCCCTGGATTGAGAAGATCCCCTAGAGAAGGAAATTGCAACCTACTTCAGTATTCTTGCTTGGATAACCCCATGGACAGAGGACCCTGGCGGGCTCTAGTCCATGGGCTTGCAGAGTCCAACACAACTTGGCATGGCTCAGCAACAGATGTTGGCAATTTGATTTTGGTTCCTCTGCCTTTTCTAAATCCAGTTTGTATACATCTGGAAGTTCTCGGTTCGTGTTGCAAATAAGACTAGAATCCAAACTGGCTGGCTGGGGGCTAGGGACAGTCATAGGCTGGATCATTTTTTGTACCTGGTGAACTGGAAAGGAACCTAGGCCAGGTGAGACCTAGTTACTCCTCCAGGCCCAAGCACTAACTGCATTGACCTTGGGAGAATTCAGCCCACTCTCTGGATCAGAGCTCAGCTCACCTTCCCTGGGAAAGGCCAGACTGGCTCATCTCCAAAGTCCCTTCCTTTGCTGATGCACTCTGTGGATGGAGGCCGTTGGCCGGAGTCAGGCACTAACCCTCTTATCTTCCCTTAACTCAGGGCCAGCTGTGTCCACAAGGAAACAGACCCCCAGGAGGCGGCTGGATTGCTCTCTCTCCAGACAAGCCTCTAATTGGCCCCACATTTAAGACAGAGAAACAGTATTTTTAAAGATGGACACGCCTCCTGTGCCAGCTCGATTACGGGCAGGTTTTCCGTCTCATTTGTTTGCCTCTGAGTGATTTGAGATGTTCATTCTGCATCAGCAACACTTACAAGAAATATGAGAAGAAATAAATTTGCCACAGAAATTATACACCACGCGGCAGTAATTACAAACCGCTGTCCTGAAAGCGGCCTGAGTTGGTTGAAATATGTGAATGCAGAATGCTTAGGAGGAGGAAAGAGGAAAAAGAGGGAAGAAGGGAGAAAGTGCGGGGAGGGCAGCGAGGTGGGAAGCAGTGAAAATAGACCCCATTTGTCATCAAGAGACGGTGTGCCAAGCGCTATGCCAGGCCCCTTCCCAGGTTCACCTCATTTCACTCCTGTAAAGTGAGAACAGTGCCAACTTCAGGTTATAAAGGAGAAGGCGAGATCAAAGGCAGAAAAACAGATATGCCAGTAGTGGAGCAGAGCAATGAGAAATGCGTCAAATTGCCCTGTAAAATCTCCAAAAGGCACCGCATGCAGGGGACCAGATATCAGCAAAGAAGAGCAAGGCTGAAATGGGAATTGGCTGGAAGTCTGTGAGCGGAGACTTGACACCCACCCACCTCACTTGCTAACTGCCCTTTAAAGCCACACAGGTGTGTGCACTCACGCACACATGTGCATGCATGCATGCGCGCGCGCGCGCACACACACACACACACACACACACACACACACACACAGGCAGAGGATTAAGTTTCCATCTATTTTTTTTCTCTCCTGTCCTTCAACTGGGCAATTTCTATTGATCCATCTTCATGTTTGCTGATTCTTTCTTCTCTCATCCCCAATCTGCTGCTAAATCTGTTCATTAATCATTTCATTTCTGTTCATTCTTTACAGTTCTAGAATTTCCTTTGAATTCTTCATAGTTTACATTTTTCTGTTAAATTTCTCTATCTGCTCCCTCAAAATTTCCCTTATGTGAACTTTTTTCCAATAGTCATTTTAAAGACTTTTCTAAAAATATTTAGCAATTGGCACCTTTACCATTGCTGGATATATAAAATGGTACAATACATGGAAAAATGTGTGTTGGCCCCTTACAAAGTTAAAAATGTATTGCCCTAAAAAAATAAAGTCTTTGCAAATCCACTCTCTTGGATTTGGTTTCTAACTGATTTTTTTTTAATCACTATAAAATCACATTTTCCATCCAACTATGACGTTTGTGATCAGTTTGAAAGCCTTCTGTTAATATGCTCTCTGCTGACGTTTTTCTTATTCTTGTTATATTTGGGAAGAGGAAATACTTCTTCCCATTCTTCTCATAAAGAAAAGGGGGATTTTCTGGCAAACTACCAATCAATGGGACGAGTTAATGCTCAGCTGATAGGCTGTGACCTCGGGTGCACCAGGGCCCAGATCCAAGGCTGGCTCTCTCTTTTAGTTCCTCCCCCATGCAGTAAGCCATCCAGGATATGGCTTGTCCACCCTGCTGCTCAGGGTCAAGGCCTTAGGACCCCTGTTGGGTCTCATGGCAGGGTCCTGGGGGGAGTCAAAGTCCCACAGGGGACCCAGGCCCTCATTCCTTTTCCCCGTTCAGTCTTCCCAGTGGTCTTGTGAGGTGAAGAATACGAGTTATTTGCCCAGCTACTCTGTGAATAAAGTGGATTAATCTCTCCTTTGGCTATCTTTGCTGTATGTGCAGCTCTCTTGGTCTGGATCTCCAGAGGGCAGGAGGGGTGAGACTCAGGGTCAGGGTGCTGTGTCCCCACCTTAAACTCCTACTAGCACAACAGTGCAAAAGAAAGACACTGATGTGACCATAAGACGCACTTCTTGTCAATCTTCAAGAGTGCATGCTATATTAAATGGGACTCAGCACTAGGAACTGTGCATCTAAGTCAGTTCAGTTGTGTCTAACTCTTTGTGACTCTATGGGCTATATACCGCCAGGCTCCTCTGTCCAAGGGCTTCTCCAGGCAAGAATAAATGCTGTAGTGTGTTGCCTTTTCCTCCTCCAAGGGATCTTTCCTCCCCAGGGATGGAACCCATGTCTCTTACATCTTCTGCATAGGCAGGTGGGTTCTTTACCAATAGTGCCACCTGGAAAACCCCTTCAAGAGTGCTTGTTACGTTAAATGGGACAGAGCACCAAGAATTGTGCCAAGCTCTCTTAAACTCCGGGGGCAGCCAGAGAGCTCTGCCTGCTAAGGGCATCTGGGAGGGGTTCTGAGGAAGGGGCTGGCTTCCCCCTCGCACTTCCATCCTGAAATGTCATCTTGGTAAGGACTTTGCAATAGCAGTGACTCAGTTGTGCAACCCTGAAACCTTCTGACAGCCTCTTGTTTCAGAAAGCCCGTCAGTCATTAAGATGAAAGAGAGCAGTCAGCTGTTCTGTCAAGCAGCCAGGGAGTTCCCGCTGAGGCAGTTATAAAGGGGAGCTGTACGGGGGAAGCACTGGAAAGTTGGGGGTTGAGGAGGACCCTAGACCAGGCTCCCTGAATCTTTGATTGAGACTGGCCAACTTTGTCCTCACCGATCTCAAACGTGCTTTCCATGAATCCAGGGCCTGGAGTTCTAAACAAGGAGGCTGTTAAAAGATAGATTAAAAGGCATAAAAATAGTATTAGATTTCACAGCATAGAGAGGCCTGCCGGGTCTGGGCTCTCACAGAGGGAATTGCTTTAAGGCGATGATGAAAATGAGTTGCCAGTGTCTGCTCTGGTTATGCGAGTGCCTCTTGAAAAGGCAGAAATGGGGACTATTGTTTGTGTCAAAAATACTTCTGAAGAGGCTGCAGAAATCAAAAGGTGCTATGTGCCAGAGTCTGGAGGGGGCGAGAGGGGAAAAAGAGAGAAGAAACGGGAGCCTTACCGTGTAGGGGAAGCAGATGAGCAGGGAATAGTATTTCAGAGCAGGATGGAAGCAGAGGCTGATGGTGAAAAGAGGACGAGTTGGGGAGGCTGAGCTGGGGACCCGGCTCGATCACCACGCAGGCTCTCCCTGTTATTGAGCTTCTGCTATGTGCTCAGCACTGTGTGTGTGCTGTCGCTCCAGCCGTGTCCGACTCTTTACAACCCCGTGGACTGTAGCCCGCCAGGCTCCTCTGTCCATGGGATTCCCCAGGCAAGAATACTGGAGTGGGCTGCTATGCCCTCCAGGACATCTTCCCGACCCAGGGATCAAACCCGTGTCTCTTATGTCTCGCATTGGTGGGNCAACCCCGTGGACTGTAGCCCGCCAGGCTCCTCTGTCCATGGGATTCCCCAGGCAAGAATACTGGAGTGGGCTGCTATGCCCTCCAGGACATCTTCCCGACCCAGGGATCAAACCCGTGTCTCTTATGTCTCGCATTGGTGGGCGGGTTCTTTACCACCAGCGCCACCTGGGAAGCCCACTGAGTACTGCATCTGGTACTTACTAAGACACTTACTCAGTATGATACTCAGGGAAAATGAGGGAGCCGTGTGGTCTTGAAGCTATCACTGGCCCTCTCTGAACCTCAGTCTCGTCTTCTGGAAAGAGAAGGTAACCATCCATAACCCCCAAGAAGAGCATATTAGTTCACTAGGGCTGCCGTAACAAAGTACCACACCAGGTGGCTTAAAGCACAGAAGTTAATTGTCTCACAATTCTGGAGACCAGAAGTCTAAGATCAAACGTCTGCACCTTCGGGTTTCTCTTGAGCCCTCTCCCCTTGGCTTGCAGATGGCCATCTTCTCTCTGTGTCTTCACGTGGTCTTCCCGCTACACACGTCCACATGCTAATCTCTTCTTGCAAGGACAATAGTCATCCTGGGCTAGGTCTCACCCATAGCACATCATTTCCCCATACTTATCTCTTTAAAAGCTGCCTCTCTCCAGTCATTCTGAGGTACTAGAGTTTAGGACTTCAACATATCAATTTTGATGGGGGAACACAATTCAGACCATATCAGAAGTTTAAGCGAGATGTCATGACTGAGACTTGCCAGGTGGTCCAGTGGTTAAGAATCTGCCTGGCAGCGCAGGGACATGGGTTCCATCTCTGGTCCGGGAAGATTCCACATGCCAGGGGGCAACCAAGCCCACGTGTCACAGCTTCTCCAGGGCCTGCGGCAACTACCGAGTCCCCGCATCCTTGAGCCTGTGGTCCTCAGTGAGAGAAGCCACCGCAAGAAGGAGCCCATGCACTGCTGCTAGACTGTAGTCTCCATTGACGGCAACTAGAGAAAGCCCGTGTGCAGAGAGTAAGATGCAGCATGGCCAAAAAATATAAACAAATACTTTTTAAAAAGAGGTGTTATGGTTGAAAATGCCAAACACCCAAGAAAGAGTTCTAGGTATAGTAGCTGATTGTAGAGAAAAGTCCCTGAATGACCATAATCATGATGACGTTTACCCAGAGTGTATTACACTCTGGACACTGTGATGAACAGTTGACACCCTGCATTATTTGATTGTGAGAAAGCTGTGAGTTAGGTAATATTCTAATCTCCATTTGATCGATAGGTTGAGGTACATGTCACTAGGACAGGAAGTTGGCCAACATCACACAGTAAATAGTGAAGCCAAAACCCAAAACGCCATTTGTCTGAGCCTAAAGTCCTGTGATCCTCATCATTCCATTGGCTGACTTTCTAGAATGACAAAGCTCCATCTTGTAGGAATCTGAAAGGTCACCCCAGTCCTCTACTCCCCAGATCTCTTCGTGCTTGAGCCCCTCTGAAATATCTTGCTGTAATAGGGAAGATCAAATCTGACTCCGTATTGGATCCGCTTCTTTGTCTTTAATCTTTGTAGTCTTTTACTTTTGCTACTAGTTAAGAATGTTGTCTGTAGACTCACATATACAGGATAGCCAATTTTCAAGGTTCTGACCTTTAAAGGTATCACACTGTTCCATTGACATAGGAATAAAAAGTTGCAGAACACAGAATAATATTTGTCTTGTTGGCAGCTCACAGGAACATCACAACCTGACTTACATGGACAGCTGCAAACACAAAGTATTCTGGTACCAGGAAGTTTGCAGCAATCAACCACATCTCCTCCCCCTTTTAATACAAAAGAAGACTGAATTCTAACTCAGTTCAGATGGTTCTTTGGAACACTAGTCCACCATCTTCCCAGTCTGCTGATTTTCTGAGTAAAGTCACTATTGTTTGCCCTAATACCTCACTTCTTGATTTATTGGCATGTCATCTGGTGAGCAGTAAGAGTTTGGACTGAGTAACACTGCCACCTGGTCAATCCAGTCTTTTTTGCATTCTTCTGGTGACGAGGCACTCACTCCCTGCTGAGGCTGCCTGTCCAGTTCGCAGAAAACTCCGTGGTTTGAAAACACTTCCTCCTCCAGGCAGATTGGTTTCAGATTCAAAATTAGTACCAAGGAAACATTTCCACTGTCGCTTCCAGGGAGGGAGTCTTTGACAAGTTCTCATTGCCTTTTGAGGTAAAATAGTCATAACTTGCTCTGCTTTAAAACTACCAACAGCGTGAGGAGAATCAAGACAGAAGACCGAAATTGCTTTTCTCTCTTCTCCCTAACACTGTCAGCAGGGAACAAGCCGACTGTGGAAGAGTTTCAATCGGGGCTAAATTTATATTCATTCAGGTGTCACTGCACTGCGCTTTTTGCGTCTCTTCTCTGATCAATGCTCTCATTAAAGATCCAGGCTCAGCAATAGATTCACCTCAGTGCTTGTCACCCTCGGGTTTCAATAACACAGGCTCTGAGACTCTAACAAGGCACTGAAGAATGAAAAGAATAAAACCCCTTTCATTCCCTCCTTCTGTGGAGTCCTGAAATTGTTTCTCTCCGTCCTTTAAAAATGGCTCTGTTGACTGTATTAATTTTATTGAGGAGCTTTGAGAGGCACATAAGGGAAGAAGGAGATTGGGGAAATATTTATACACAGCAGAAGGTGTTCATGGGGCCTTTGTATGTTTATGCCAAAGCACTGAGAAATCCAAACAACAGTCACGTCTGTTTTCCTTAACTTGAAAGGTTTGTTTGGACACTTAAAATGGAAGTACGTTGGTTTAGCTCTTACCTAATTACTTTCTTTTTCTCTTTGCAAAAGCATATTTTCGCTTTTGTATGTTCCCTTCTAGAATCTGTGTACATGCGCACGTATGTTCATGGTTCCAAGCATGATCTATACATCATGTTCTTACTATTAATTCCACAAAACAGTCTATCCTACATATCTAACATATTGCTTCACTCTTTGTAAGTGGCATCTGGCTACAGAATAGTTTATGAAGCTCTTAACAATTCCTATTGTTTTCCTTTCTTTCATGATTAAATATGAGATAACTATGAATAACTCCATGTGCACTACTACCTTCTTCAGTTAAGCTATTTCTTTATGTTGGCCTCTCACCCACCCCGCTCCCCACCACTGGATGGGCTTGTGGGATAGAGTGTGTGAACAGTTTTATGCCTTGCTGACTACATTTATATATGCATTTTTTTAAACAAAATTTAGCGATTTACATCACATCAGCATGTAAGAGTGCACCAGTTTTACCAACACCAAATGATTAATACATACCTAAATAACAAGCTTTACCTGATGGTCTTGCCTTTATATATTTATTTAATTTTTTATTGGAATATAGTTAACTTACAATGTTGTGTTAGTTTCTGCTGTGCCCTAAAGTGAATCAGGAATATATATACATATATCCACTCTTTTTTAGATTTTTTCCCATTCAGATCATTACAGCATATTGAGTAGAATACCCTCTGCTATGGGACTTCCCAGGTGGTACTGTGGTAAAGAATCTATCTGTCAATGCAGGAGATGCAAGAGACTAGTGTTCAATCCCTGGGTCAGGAAGATCCCTTGAAATAGGAAGTGGCAACCCACTCCAGTGTTCTTGCCTGGAAAATTCCATGGACAGAGGAGTCTGGCTGGCTATAGTCCATGGAGTTCCAAAGAGTCAAACATGATTGAGTGCGTATGTGTGCATGCACACACACACCCATTCTGTGCTATACCGTCGGTTCCTATTAGTTATCTATTTTACATAGAGTAGTGTGTATACATCAGTCTCAGTCTCCCAATTTATCCCCACCTATGTAAACCATAATTTTTGAGACTTTACTTCTGTGACCCTGTGACTCTATTTCTATTTTGTAAGCAGGTTCGTTTGCACCATTTTTTCAGATTCCAGAAATAAGGTATTACATTTGTACAGTGGAATGCTAATCACTTAGTAAAGCCTTCATGTCTATTGTTAGCATGAACAGGAACTATATTATCTGAAATCAAACCACTGCCATGATCTCAGTTACCCACTTTGGATGGATGTTATGGTCCTTTATGCCTTTTAATAATTAAGGCCGTGTGTACATCTATCCCTTTGTAATAAGCAGTTAATGGTGAGTGAGCTCAGGAACAGGAAATTCACCACGTACTGTTCACCATGCTGGGAGCTGCAAGGGTCATGTTTGTTTGACAGATGAGGAAACCGAGGCACAAACTGGCAGAGAGTCTGCAGTTTGGTGGAAGAGCTGATCCAGGGTCAAGCTTTCCATTTGATATTCAATGTGAGTTCTATTTTCTTCACCAAAACTGTAATTATGCAGAATTCATTGGAGAAGCTGTTTGCAGGCAATGTTCTTATGCTTCTATGAAAGGTGTCCTGTTTCAACGGAGTTGGAAAAGGATCTAAGATATTTTTCAAGCACATGGGCAGGGAAATAATTCTATGAACTTGTCTGATACCGTTAAACAGTGACATTGTCTATCCTACTTCTGAGCTTCTGTTTGGTCAAAACCTTAGCTGAAACTTGTCGTACATCCCTACAACAAGCTTTGTGCTGAACACCTGATGGGTGCAGCCTCAGTGTCACCATCATTCTATTTTATAGACAAGGCAATTGGAGGTTAGAGCAGCTAAGAAACTTATCCAAGGCCATCCTGGTAGCATGTGCTGAAGTTGGAAACTCATCTTTCTAATTGCAAAGGACACTGTCCAAATTACAGTCTGAGCACTGGACTTTCAAGCTGGGCAAACCACAGGATGCAGCTCATGAAACTTCTCATTTTATAGAAGGAAAACCTGAAACCAAGAAATCTTGAGTTACTTGAGTTACTAAGATCATACAATGACAGCTCTGCCATTAAGGCCAGACTCCCTGGAACATCCTTCAAAAATTCCAAATAATGTATTATGACCTCCACCCCCATCAGGAGGCAGAGCTTAATTCCTCCCCTCTTGATTGTGGGCTAGACTTAGTGACTTACTTCCAAAGACTAAAGTATGGAAAGGGGGAAATAGTAAGTTTATCTTGGAGAACCTGGCAGACACCACCTTGATCAGGTGATCAAAGTTCCCATCACCAGTGATCACTTACATTGACATCACACATCTTTAATATCATGTCGCCAGAAGGGCACTTCTCCTCTGTGATATCTTCTCGAAAATCTACGACTCTGATCAAATCAGATGATTCTACATTGAGGGACTTCTTCCAGCCCAGACTAGTATTCTTTACAACTGTCCATAGCATGAAAGAGAAAGAAAGATCAAGAAACTGTCTCAGATCAGAAGAGACCAATGACATGACAATTAAATGTAGTGGGATCCAATCCAGGACAGAAAAAAGAACATGCGTAGAAAAATAGTTAATATCCAAATGGAATCTGTGAGTTAAGAATGCTCTGCCAATATTAATTTCTGAGTCTTGATAATTACACTCAAGTAATATATAGCTTAGGGCTTCCCAGGTGGTGCTAATGGTAAAGAATCTGCCTTTAATGCAGGAGATCCGGGTTCGATCCCTAGATCGGGAAGATCCCCTGGAGAAGGGAATGGCAATCTACATCAGCATTCTTGCCTGGAGGATTCCATAGACAGAGCAGCCTGGTGAGCTACAGTCTATGGGATCTCAAAGAGTTGGACACGATTGACCAACTAACGCCTTCACTTTCAATATATATCTTGGTTATATATTCCAGAGCCATACATACATGAGGGAATTGGGTAAAAAGTACAAAAAAACAAAACAAACAAACAAAAAAACCTCACTTTGTAGTAACTTTGCAACTTTTCTATAAATCTAAAAATATTCCAAAATGAAAAGTTTAAGATAAAAACAAACAGGTTTCTTAAACCCAAGCTGTCTGTTTCATGGGGATTCCCTTATAGCTTATGGTTCTCCTCAAAAGAGGAATCCAGAAGAATATTTGGGGAGAATTTATATCTATTATTCTTACAAGGTAGATTTTCTCAAAATATAGATTGAAAGTGAAAGTGTTAGTTTCTCAGTTGTGTCCTACTCTTTGTGATCCTGTGGACTGTAGCCAGCTAAATTTCTCTGTCCATGGGATTCTCCAAGCAAGAATACTTCAATGGGCAGCCGTGTCTTCCTCCAGAGGATCTTCCCACCCCAAGAAGATCTTCCTGCCTGAACCCAGGTCTCCAACATTGCAGATGGATTCTTTATCATCTGAGCCACCAGGGAAGCCCGAATATAGATTATCTACACACACACACATGCACACACTCTTCAGGTTGCTAAAACTGACTGCAAACATACAGCAGTATTCTGTCTTCAGGCTGAGAGTCTGGGGTTAGTCTTAGTCACTAGATGGGGGAGAATTGTATCATGTTATTTTTTTCTTTCTTTCTTTATAGAGGCAACAATGCTGCAGCTGAGCATCTGTAGAAAGAAAATGACATCCCTTCCATTAAAAAAGGAACAGTTAAAAATATGCATTGGTACATACTGCAATTATCATTCAGAATAAATGCAAGAACAGTGACATTAACTAATGAGAGCGCGGCAGCTGCCTGCTAATTGAAAGCATCCTCAGCCACGTGCGGAGGTGTCTAATGCTAATTGTTCATTTAGTCTGTCTGTCTAATGTCGACGGGGAACCAACAGAGCAGGGACCAAGGATGCTATTTTTTTCAGCATAGCCCAGAGTCACTTTGCCTTCAACAGGGTGTTTGCTGGAAATAGGGGAAATATTACCATACGATTGTGATCTCATTAACTTAATGTTTGCCTTTGATTCACTGAGATTTTCCAAAGGAAAAAGGGCTCAACAAAAACTGGTAGCAAAATGCTCATTAAGGAGGCTACTAACATAAACTGAAAGCTAACCATATTCCAGGCACCCCGGGCGCTCTTCAATGCCCTTCATCCTCCAACCAACCTGCTCGGAAATAGTACTAGTCCCTTTTATAAACAGGGCCTAGGGCTGTGAAATGACTTGTCACGTTGACACCCTGAGAAGTGAGAGGCACGAACATCCATTTCCCAGTCCCTCCTACTCCACTGCCCCGGAGCACTATGAATCAGGCATCATGCTTGGGACCCGGATGCCAAGAGGATTTTGTTCATTATTTATGAATTTCTGTATACCCACTTCCTACAAAAGGAATTGAAACGTCTTGTGGAGATTCAGTAAAACTGGATAGAAAACCAGTTGTACCCCAAAGTATCTGGTGTGCAGGTGGGTGTTGGAGATTTCGCTGAGCGTCTAGTAGTCAAAGTTACAAGACCCTCAGTGCCCTTAAGGAAAAGCTTAGTAGGCNAAAGCAAAATGCATGAATATTTTCAATAAATGTAGGTTATAATATACCCTATCAGCCCCCCAAAATTCAAGCAGATGAGGACAAACCACTAAATTTGCATTACTTACATGTTATCGGTGTCTGTGCAGAAAGAAAATGAAGTATTGGTGCAGCATTTTACTGACTTAATGAGACCACAACCAACCAACTAACTGGAAAGAGAAACTGAAACTGCCAAGGTTTCTGCCCTTTTCAATACCAGGTAAGTGCAAGGAGCCCAGCTCAGAAGACACCAAAGGTGCTGGAAGCATCATAGCCCTTGTAAAGTCCCCAAACTGACATGTCAGGGCTCCCTTCTAGGACGGGAGCCCACAATATGAGAAACTGCTGGAGTTGGAATCATGATTCAGTAGGAAATGTGTAAGAAAATGAGAAGGTCTAAAACTGTACTGTACACTCATGTCCACACTTGTGGCTACTGAGTACCTGAAATGTGGCTAATCAGAATTAAGATATGCTGCAGGTGTAAATTACACACCAGAGTTTGAAAACTTCATAAGAAAACATTTTAAATATCTCATTAATTATGATATTAAGTAAAGTAAGAAAAAGACAAATACCATATGGTATCACTAATATGTGGAACTTAAAATATGACACAAATTTATTTATGAAACAGACCCACAGACATAGAAAACTTATGGTTACCAAAGGGGAAAGGGGTTAGGGANATCTATGTTCGATGCAGGATGCAGGATGCTTGGGGCTGGTGCACAGAGATGATCCAGAGAGACGTTGTGGGGTGGGAGGTGGGAGGGGGATTCAGGATTGGGAGCTCGTGTACACCTGTGGGGGATTCATGTCGATGTATGGCAAAGCCAATAGAGTATTGTAAAGTAAAATAAAGTAAAAAAAAAAAAAGGAAAAAAAATCAGCACTATTATTGCTAATTTGAAACATGATGTTAAAAAAAAAAATTCCAGTCCATGGAAGGCAGAATCCTTCTGTGTTCCTTAAATTGCAATTAAAATGTTAATACATACTTAAAAAAAAAAAATGTCAGTGGGGACCACGGAGAGCGCATGAGAACTTAAGCCCTCCAGAGAGAAGCTGTAAGTCGCCCAGGTCCCTTTTAAAGATGTTTGGGGGGCGGGGGTGGTCCTCTGCCAAGCAGATAGAGGGGAAACTGGCAGGAGCAAGAAAATGCTGTAACGGTTGATGCCGATGATGCCAGAGAGGCCCCCTGGTGGGTGTTGGGGCACCAGGCAAGATACCAATTATGAGGAGGAGTTGGATTGTGGGTTAGGAGGAAAGCAGGGAAAGTCAGAGGTGACTCTGGGCTTTCTGGTCTAGATAAATGGATGGAGGCGAGTGGCGGAAGGTCTGAGAAAGAAGGATGAGAAGGTAGTTCGAGGGGTTGGCTCTTGGGAGGGACAGGTTGAATGTTTGGGTCCCCAACAGGGATCAGAAAGTTTGTTCTGTAAATGGGCAAGTAATGCAGTTTTCAGCTTTTTGGGTCATGCAGTCTCTTCTCCAGCTTCTTAGCTGTGCTCTTGTAGCTAGAAAGGGGCCCTAGCTGCCACGTAAAGCCATCAGCATGGCTGTGCCTTGGTAAAACTTTACCTACAAAGCAAGTAACAGGCTGGGTTTTTCTCATGTGCTACAGTTTGCCAGCCCCTGGTCAGAGCATCAGGGGTATGTCTGGACTGGATATAAATGGTCAATGAAAGGTGATTTGAAGTCACGACTGTGGATGATGGTATGGGGTGACCCTAAGAGGGTGAAGAGAGAGCCTGGGGTAGACTTAGGGGCTCCTTCTCCCTGAAACATCTAGATTAGGTTTAGTTAAATAACTGGATCCTAAAGCCTCACCAAGTGGACACATGAAACTGTTAACAAGGGGCCTCATCTAGAATTCAGCCTACTCCCCTTTCAGGAGCAGCTGTGTCACACTTATAACACGTGTTGTGTGTGTGCATTTGTGCTCAGGCGCTTCAGTCGTGTCTGACTCTTTGCGACCCCATGGACTGTAGCCAGCCAGGCTCCTCCGTCCATGGGATTCTCCAGGCAAGAGTACCGGAGTGGGTTGCCATGCCCTCCTCCAGGGGGTCTTCCCCACCCAGGAAACAAACCCATGTCCCCTGCATCTCCTGCATTGCAGGTGGATTTTTTACCCACTGAGCCACCTGGGAAGCCTGACTCACGTTGCAGTTTGTCAACCGAGACTCCACAGATATAGGTACTGCTGCTGTTCCTGTCACATGTGTACATTTCAATATGCATGTGTTATGTGGGCTTCCCTGCTGGCTCAGATTATAAAGAATCCACCTTCAGTGCAGGAGACCCAGGTTCAACCCCTGGGTCAAGAAGATCCCCTGGAGGAGGAAGTGGCAACCCGCTCCCGTATTCTTGCCTGGAGAATCCCACGGACAGAGGAGCCTGGTGGGATACAGTATGTCTGTCCGAGAGCAGAAAGGCATCCACAGCCCATTTAATGGAAAAGCCCCATTAATTGCTTCTCCAGGAGGATGATCACCCAAGACTGTGTCCTCCATGGGGGAGAAAGGGGTTCAGAAGGTTCGCCCCTCATGTGGAATCCTAGTCACGAGGTCCTGCCTCTCAGCTGCAAAGAGGCACCAGCTCCGACAACCCTTCAAGGGGGGAGAAAGCATTTGCAAAACCTATTAATGGGACCATACATATGTATACACTTTACACAAAGCCTGTTTATTTTAAAAAATCAATCTCTCTCCTACAGATGGCAAATTGCAAAAAGCTGCGAGAACACAGCAGCACCCCTGCCAGCGGTAATTGCGATCACTCGTCTCCTGGCGGCTGAGACCTGCTATGCCAGGACGCGCACACAGGGCAGAGGGCCACTGCCGCTGCACCAGAACCGCGGGGGCCTCCCTGGGCACGCCTTCTACTGGGTCTCAGGTACAGGTTGTGCTGAGCAGGAGCACGGTCTTGGAGGGCCACACAGGTTGAAGGGAACTCAAGTCCAGGTGAAGCCAGGAGTGAGCACTGGCCTGAAGGGCTGGAGTAAAGAATTAGAAAAATGCCAGGAAAAAAGTACCTGAAAAGTGGGTTGCACTGCCTCAGTTTCCCCAGTCGTGGAGAACAGTTGCTTTGGGAGAGTCCCATGTGGGAGCTGGTGGGAAGAGGATTTGCCACCTTCTGGGGCATCTGTATGACCCACCTCACTCACATCGGACACGGTTCTGACAGCTAGCTTTCCTCTCCCAGAAGACGGTGCTGTCCAAAAATACTGGGCACTCTTATTGCACATTGCATCAGAGCGTCAAAGCAGGCATGACCGTCATTCTGACTCACATAGTCAGCCTCAGCTTGGATCTCAGCTGCAGCTGGTGTGGACATTTCTGGGGTTTTTGGCTCACTCTGTGCCAACAAGCCCTGGTGCACACTTGGCAGGCATGCTGCTTCTGCAGGGACGTGCTCCTGGCCTGTGGACAAGAGCAGTTCAGCCCTGGAGGGATGAGGGCCGCCCTGAGCAGCAACCCCAGGAGAGCCGAGAGCCTCCTGCCCTCTATGCTGGCCATTCCAGCCAGCATCCTGGATGTTTCACAGAAGGTTCTGGAGGCAGGGAGGCCCCACTGCCCGCCGTAGCAGCCTCATCGTCCTCCTTTCATGCTTGTCTTCTTCTCTGGTTCACTCACCCTGCATTCTCACTCCTTCCTCTCAAGATCACCTTCCAAATAAACCACGTAAATACAACCCCCTGTTCCAGCTTCTTCTGTTTTCATGGGGTTCTTAGCAAGGACATCTCTGAAAATGGTATCCTCTCACTAAAGATGCCACCTTTGGCTCAAAACTTAACTGAACTGTTGGTGACTCTCTCTATGCCCCAGACTTAACTGGAATAACCTTCCTGGTGAAAAAGATAGGTCGATAAACTGGACTGTGAAAATGCAACATTTTTCACATCTCTGGAAAATTAGCAAACCGTAGTCATCCCTTTACAAACTCTAACTCTCACAGGGGAAATTACAATACTTTTTACCCTTACTTCTCTATATTTTCAACAGTGTTGGAGGTCAAGAGTACTGAGAGGAATACATTTACAATACCACAATGCTTGTAAAACTTACTGACATAGATGACAGTAAAGAGCTGGAGCTGTGGGCTGGCAGGGTCAGAGGGGAGATGTCTTCATAGCAGGACCTGGGAAGGCAATAGTGCAGAGCTCACCCAGGCTTAGGGTCTGTTTCCCCTCAGTTTCAAGGATGGGGACAGGAGGAAAATGTACATAAAGCACCTTAGGACCGTGAGCTGAGATTGCTCCCTGGGTGGGAGGGAGAGAGGATCACAAAGGCTAATAAATATGCAATCAAGAGCCAGACACACAAAACAGAAGAAAGAGGTCTGCCAGAAACATCGTGTGCGGCATCAGTCAAAAGAGACTAGGTCAAGAATTCCCTGGCAGTCCAGTGGTTAGGACTCACGGCTTTTACTGCCATGGCCTGGGTTCAGCCCCTGGTCAGGGAACTAAGACCCCGCAAGCTGGCAAGTCACAAGATGTGGCCAAAAACAAGAGAGTAGAATAGGTTGTGTAGTGTAACAAAGCCAACTCTTCGCGGCTTAAAACCACCGAGGTTTACTTCTCTTATACACTTGGCTGGACTGTAAGATCAAACCAGTCAATCCTAAAGGAAATCAATCCTAAATATTCTTTGGAAGGACTGAAGCTGAAGCTCCAATGCTTTGGCTGCCTGATGGGAAGAGCTGATCCCTTGGAAAAGACCCTGATGCTGGGAAAGATCAAAGGTAACAAGAAGGGGACGGCAGAGGGTGAGATGGTTGGATAGCGTCACTGACTCGATGGACATGATTTTGAGCCAACTCCAGGAGGCAGTGGAGGCCAGAGGAGCCTGGTGTGCTGCAGTCCATGGGGTCACAAAGAGTGGGACACAGCTTAGCAAGTGAACAGCACCAACTTACACTAGGTGCTCCTCAAGAGCTGGCTGGGGCTCTGCCCCGCGCTGTCCTCACTCAGGGGCTTTGGCTGGGGTTCTGCCCCACGCTGTCCTCACTCAGGGACTAGGCAGGTAGAGCAGCCCACTGTGCGAGTCACAGTGAGTGACTGACAGCAGGGAAGGGAACCTGGTGAGTTGCTCACTGGCCTGTAAAGCTTGCATCCAGATGTAGCTTTGTCACGTCTCCTCACATGTCTTTGGCCAAGGCCAATCACACAGCCACACTGAAAGAAGTTAGGACTGCAGTCTTATCAGGGGGCACCTGGAAGTTATTGGTAAAGATTGTGAACTGCTGCAAAACACATTATCTGTCTCTTATACACATCTAGATGTGTATAAGAGACAGAATGGGACCATACATATGTATACACTTTACACAAAGCCTGTTTATTTTAAAAAATCAATCTCTCTCCTACAGATGGCAAATTGCAAAAAGCCGCGAGAACACAGCAGCACCCCTGCCAGCGGTAATTGCGATCACTCGTCTCCTGGCGGCTGAGACCTGCTATGCCAGGACGCGCACACAGGGCAGAGGGCCACTGCCGCTGCACCAGAACCGCGGGGGCCTCCCTGGGCACGCCTTCTACTGGGTCTCAGGTACAGGTTGTGCTGAGCAGGAGCACGGTCTTGGAGGGCCACACAGGTTGAAGGGAACTCAAGTCCAGGTGAAGCCAGGAGTGAGCACTGGCCTGAAGGGCTGGAGTAAAGAATTAGAAAAATGCCAGGAAAAAAGTACCTGAAAAGTGGGTTGCACTGCCTCAGTTTCCCCAGTCGTGGAGAACAGTTGCTTTGGGAGAGTCCCATGTGGGAGCTGGTGGGAAGAGGATTTGCCACCTTCTGGGGCATCTGTATGACCCACCTCACTCACATCGGACACGGTTCTGACAGCTAGCTTTCCTCTCCCAGAAGACGGTGCTGTCCAAAAATACTGGGCACTCTTATTGCACATTGCATCAGAGCGTCAAAGCAGGCATGACCGTCATTCTGACTCACATAGTCAGCCTCAGCTTGGATCTCAGCTGCAGCTGGTGTGGACATTTCTGGGGTTTTTGGCTCACTCTGTGCCAACAAGCCCTGGTGCACACTTGGCAGGCATGCTGCTTCTGCAGGGACGTGCTCCTGGCCTGTGGACAAGAGCAGTTCAGCCCTGGAGGGATGAGGGCCGCCCTGAGCAGCAACCCCAGGAGAGCCGAGAGCCTCCTGCCCTCTATGCTGGCCATTCCAGCCAGCATCCTGGATGTTTCACAGAAGGTTCTGGAGGCAGGGAGGCCCCACTGCCCGCCGTAGCAGCCTCATCGTCCTCCTTTCATGCTTGTCTTCTTCTCTGGTTCACTCACCCTGCATTCTCACTCCTTCCTCTCAAGATCACCTTCCAAATAAACCACGTAAATACAACCCCCTGTTCCAGCTTCTTCTGTTTTCATGGGGTTCTTAGCAAGGACATCTCTGAAAATGGTATCCTCTCACTAAAGATGCCACCTTTGGCTCAAAACTTAACTGAACTGTTGGTGACTCTCTCTATGCCCCAGACTTAACTGGAATAACCTTCCTGGTGAAAAAGATAGGTCGATAAACTGGACTGTGAAAATGCAACATTTTTCACATCTCTGGAAAATTAGCAAACCGTAGTCATCCCTTTACAAACTCTAACTCTCACAGGGGAAATTACAATACTTTTTACCCTTACTTCTCTATATTTTCAACAGTGTTGGAGGTCAAGAGTACTGAGAGGAATACATTTACAATACCACAATGCTTGTAAAACTTACTGACATAGATGACAGTAAAGAGCTGGAGCTGTGGGCTGGCAGGGTCAGAGGGGAGATGTCTTCATAGCAGGACCTGGGAAGGCAATAGTGCAGAGCTCACCCAGGCTTAGGGTCTGTTTCCCCTCAGTTTCAAGGATGGGGACAGGAGGAAAATGTACATAAAGCACCTTAGGACCGTGAGCTGAGATTGCTCCCTGGGTGGGAGGGAGAGAGGATCACAAAGGCTAATAAATATGCAATCAAGAGCCAGACACACAAAACAGAAGAAAGAGGTCTGCCAGAAACATCGTGTGCGGCATCAGTCAAAAGAGACTAGGTCAAGAATTCCCTGGCAGTCCAGTGGTTAGGACTCACGGCTTTTACTGCCATGGCCTGGGTTCAGCCCCTGGTCAGGGAACTAAGACCCCGCAAGCTGGCAAGTCACAAGATGTGGCCAAAAACAAGAGAGTAGAATAGGTTGTGTAGTGTAACAAAGCCAACTCTTCGCGGCTTAAAACCACCGAGGTTTACTTCTCTTATACACTTGGCTGGACTGTAAGATCAAACCAGTCAATCCTAAAGGAAATCAATCCTAAATATTCTTTGGAAGGACTGAAGCTGAAGCTCCAATGCTTTGGCTGCCTGATGGGAAGAGCTGATCCCTTGGAAAAGACCCTGATGCTGGGAAAGATCAAAGGTAACAAGAAGGGGACGGCAGAGGGTGAGATGGTTGGATAGCGTCACTGACTTGATGGACATGATTTTGAGCCAACTCCAGGAGGCAGTGGAGGCCAGAGGAGCCTGGTGTGCTGCAGTCCATGGGGTCACAAAGAGTGGGACACAGCTTAGCAAGTGAACAGCACCAACTTACACTAGGTGCTCCTCAAGAGCTGGCTGGGGCTCTGCCCCGCGCTGTCCTCACTCGGGGCTTTGGCTGGGGTTCTGCCCCACGCTGTCCTCACTCAGGGACTAGGCAGGTAGAGCAGCCCACTGTGCGAGTCACAGTGAGTGACTGACAGCAGGGAAGGGAACCTGGTGAGTTGCTCACTGGCCTGTAAAGCTTGCATCCAGATGTAGCTTTGTCACGTCTCCTCACATGTCTTTGGCCAAGGCCAATCACACAGCCACACTGAAAGAAGTTAGGACTGCAGTCTTATCAGGGGGCACCTGGAAGTTATTGGTAAAGATTGTGAACTGCTGCAAAACACATTATGAAGCCCTCCTCCCCCAGACCTCAGAGACAGAGGTCCTGAACTGTTTGCAGGGCACCAAGGGTGCCAAACGGATGTTATCAATATTTGTAAAATATTTTTTTTTGTTATTTTCATATATCATAAATATCATCAACATTTTGGTTACATGTGGTCTCATCCTTATTATCTTGCTAATGTTTTATTACTATAATTATATACATACATGTGCATGTACTCAGTCCTGTCTGACTCTTGGGGACCCCATGGGCTGTAGCCACAGCCCCCAAGCTCTTCTGTCCATGGAATTCTCCAGGTAAGAATACTGAAGTGGGTTGCCACTTTCTACTCCAGGGAATCTTCCTAAACCAGGGATCAAACCCACATCTCTTGCATCTCCTGCATTGGCAGGCAGATTCTTTACCACTAGAGCCACCTGGGAAGCTCCATAAGTATATATGTTATATATTTAAATACTGATCAATATTTGTTACATATATGTGGATATATAAACTACATGTATTTAAATTTTTCTTTTATTATTTAGTTTTTGTATCAAAGCATTCACCTTTTTACTTGAGGACTTCAGCCACTCAAGGTTTTTTCTTTTTCTTCTTATAAAGTCCTATGTTGTATAATCACTTGTATGACTCACTAAAGAACTTTATGATCCATTCTGTTGGTGTTTGGAAGTTCAGTTCAGTTCAGTCGCTCAGTCGTGTCCGACTCTTCGCAACCCCATGAATTGCAGTACGCCAGGCCTCCCTGTTCATCACCATCTCCCGGAGTTCACTCAGACTCATGTCCATCAAGTTCATGATGCCATCAAACCATCTCATCNCTGTCCAGCCCCCCCACCTGTCCCAGGCACCTCCAACCTGTCCCAGGGTCCCCCACCTGTCCCAGGGTCCCCTACCTGTCTCAGGGGCTCTCCCTCACTGGGATGCAGGAAGAAGCTTGAAGAGCAAGGCCGCCTTTCCAGGCCACAAAGCTTCAGAACAGTCACTGGAATGTGCAGATCTGTCTTTCGCTGCAGCCTTAATCCTTCTCCTCCTGTTCACTGCAAACTCGATGCTAACGGTTCAGGTGGGCCCACCTTCTGGACACACGAATGCCAGGACCAGAGAGGCCAGGGGTTTCTCTGGAGGGGGCACCGAGGCAGAACCCCACGTCCGGGGAAAGAGGGTCTCAGCCCCATGATGCCTCGCTGGAATCCACTCCAGACACTCGCCCCCCTCCCCTTGCTGGGTCAGGTAGAGTCATTATCTCACCCCCTTATCCTCTCTCTCTGCATCTGGACCACTGACACGGCCACTCTTAGAATCCACCTGCTGATGCTTCAAGACCTAGTCAAGGGTTGGAGCAGGAAGGAGCTTCACTGACAAAGAAGAAAAAGCTTCCTGTTTGTCTTCCTTTTGCTCCATTTGTCTCTCTCTGGGTCAGTTGCCATGGTTGTTTAGTTACTAAGTTGTGTCCGACTCTTTGCGCCCCTGTGGACTATAACCTGCCACGCTCCTCTGCCCGTGGGATTTTCCAGGCAAGAACTCTGGTGTGGGTTGCCATTTCTTCCTCCAAGAGACTGTCCCTACCAGGGGATCAAACCCTCATCTCCTGCTTGGAATGGGAGTTAGTTACCACTGAGACCCCAAGGAAGTCCTTTCTGGTTTGATATCTGAATGTATATCTGGAAGAACCCAGGAGCAAGAGACATCTGGAAAATGGATTTATTATGTTTTCCAGCTGATACTACACTGACATGCTTAATTAGGGGGGAAAATGGTTCCCTACTTTCTGAATGCCTTGTGCTCCGAGAAGGGAGGTAGCAGGGCCTGGCTCAAACCCCACTGGCTTTGCGTCTTAACTGTCTCTGTGTCTCTGAGGCTGTTTCTTCAGTTGTACAATGGAAAACAAGGAGGTTAGCTTAGAGGCTGGCAAAGGCCCCTTCTAGATCGATTTAAGTGATATCCTCTTACTGAATGTCATGACTTGGGTCTCATGTTATGTGAGTTTAGGGTTCTTTTAAAAATTATAACACCATATCCTCCCCGTCTAGTGGATGATTGATCCCTCCTTTCAAACACATAAAAGTCTTTCCTCGGACTTCCCTGTGCTCCAGTGGTTAGGAATCCCCCTGCCAATGCAGGGTACGTAGGTTAGATCCCTGATCCTGGGAGATCCCACATGCCGTGGGGCAACCAAGCCTGTGAACCCCATCTATGAAGCCCGAGTACCTAGAGCTCATGCTCTGCAGCAAGAGGAGCCACCACAGTGAAAAGCTCCCTCACTGCAGTGGAGACCCAGCACAGTCAAAAATAAATGCAATTAAAATACACAAAATTTTCCCTCTTAAGCTTTCCTGTGATTTCCCAGAATTTGAAATACAAAGTAAACATTCTTTGAAAAAATCTGATGATGGTTTGCAAATGACAAACCATTCTGGGCTTAAGCATTCTTAACTCTTATCAACCTTACTCAGATATTTTAATTCACTTAGAATAGCAACTGGGTTTTTTTGTGGGTTTTTTTTTTTTTTNAAAAAATCTGATGATGGTTTGCAAATGACAAACCATTCTGGGCTTAAGCATTCTTAACTCTTATCAACCTTACTCAGATATTTTAATTCACTTAGAATAGCAACTGGGTTTTTTTGTGGTTTTTTTTTTTTTTTTCTGAAGTCTTGCTATACACTGGGCATTCTTCTAAGAGGCTGAATGTTCTAAATACCCTCTTATTGGATCCTGATGATAACTTGGTGAATCAGTGCTATTATCTCATCCCATTTTACAGATGAGTTAATTGAGGCCATGCCCCTAAGGAGGGATGGAGGAGGACTTGTATCTGGCTTGAGAGCCTGCACTCTTCCTGTGGGACTATATCACACATCCTTGTTTTCTGCTTATTTTTCCACCCACCTGCTCACTTCCCAGAAGCTGCCCTCTGCTCTGCTTTTTCCCTTCTCCTAAATGCCAACCACAGTTTCTCTTCTCAGGATTACACAGTGCAGCATGCTTATTTCAAGCTGCCTACTATCTTTGTACGATTGCAGTTTTCCATTATCCCTGAAAACAAAAGCTGGAGAATAAGAAGGAAAGTATGTAGCCTTCCTAGCATGTGTGTGTGTGAGGGGGGTGCCAGCGGCCCGGAAGAGACCACCAGTCCTGCCAGTAACAGTGGTGACTGGAGTTGGGGTCTCCCCCGGCTCCTTCCTCATCTTTACCCCGTGTGTGTGTGTGTGTGTGNCCTTCCTAGCATGTGTGTGTGTGAGGGGGGTGCCAGCGGCCCGGAAGAGACCACCAGTCCTGCCAGTAACAGTGGTGACTGGAGTTGGGGTCTCCCCCGGCTCCTTCCTCATCTTTACCCCGTGTGTGTGTGTGTGTGTGCTCCGTCACTCCATCACGTCCGACTCTTTGCAACCCCATGGACTGTAGCCCGCCAGGCTTCTGTCTCCATGGAATTTTCCAGGCAAGAATACTGGAGCGAGTTGCCGTTTCCTTCTCCAGGGGATCTTGCCAACCCAAGGATGGAACCCGCATCTCCCGTGTCTCCTGCATTGACAGGTGTATTCTTTACCGCTGCGCCACCCAGGAAGCTCTCTTTACCCCATAAGCCCCAGCATTTCCCAAGCAGCAGCCCTGCCCTACTAGAAGAAACAGTATTCTACCCCAGCAGTTTGTTTCTAATTTCACCTTCTTGGAGTTTTCATTCTAGCAGTAAATCTTCTCAACCGGCTATTGCTACAGAAGCATTTTCAAAGAAGAAATGAAAATCGTGATCACCAGGCTGAGGAAACAAATGCATTTTATCCGGTTACAGAAATGAGGAGAACCAAATCATTCCCATCCAGAAAATATGCTCCTATGGCTCCTGTTACAGCCTTCTGCGTGCCCCTGACTTGTAGACCAAGGTCAGGGGAGGGGGCTGCATTCGGTGCAGTGACCAAGGTCGGGGAGGGGGCTGCATTCCCCCACCGCCTCTCTGGAAGGAGCATCTCTCCCAGGCTGCACTTTCCCTTCCATCAGGTGACGATAATAACATCTGACCTGTGGGTGATCATGACCATTAAACCCTCACGCATGTGAAGTCTACCAGAGAGCCTGGAGCCCCGGAGTGCAGCGAGGAGTGATAGCTGAATTCAAATCAAGATGGATCTTGAGAATGAGTGTATGTGTTTAATGAACAGGAACAGGGCACGTTCTGGGTAGCTTGCGATGGTTTGGATGCAGTCCATGAAGGAAAAATTCATCCCCCAGAGTTTACAAAATACAAAAAGACACATATGCATAGACCTAGTCCTAACTCAGACCCAGGCTGAGTTGTCCTGTTACTTCAGACACAACCAGAGTAGCTCCCGCCACGTTGCTGGACTCCTCGGAGACCCTGAGAGAAGTGGAAAGGACTGGCCTAAAGGGCTGAGAGGTTGTGGAGGCTCAAATGGCAAAAGGCAAAATGCCAGTGACACCAACACACAGTGACGCAATGACAACTCCTGTAGATAGAGAGCCCCCCTGTGCCAAAGACTGTGTAGATATTAGCTCCATGTGGCACAAAAACAGCTACGTTTCCACTGCAGAGGTGAAGAAGCTGAGCCCTTTCCCCAACAACTGGAGAACTGGTCGATCCAGTGTCCGTGTAGGGACCGTTGGTGCCCTTTCCCAGGTGTCACTGGTCCATGGTCACCCCAGAGCAAGCTAGTGGCATGTGGTCCCCATATTAGGTCACGCCACCTCCAGCCCCTGCTGTGTCAGTTACTCCTCATCAGCGCACTTAGCCTGTGATGCAGTTCCAGAGTCCAAACATGTGCCGCAGGCATACCTCCTGCAGCCCAGGGGCGTGGTGGCAGAAACCTGCCACCGAAAGTCAGCCAAGATGCTGACACATCCAAGAGCCCTCTCTGTATATCAACCGTTGGGAGTCCTGGTGCTGCTGCAGGAAGAGGAAGTAACAGAGATACAGGCAAGAGGCCCTCAGGATGCAGAGGGAAGAGCCAGCACCACGGAGACCAACGGGAGGGATGCAGAGATCAAATCAAGATTGACCTTGAAGGGCATGGATGGGAATACATCCTCTACATCCTCCTCAATGAGGAGCCCGTGAACTATGTGAAGCAAGACCTGACAGAGTCAGACTGTGGTCTGGAAGGAGCTCTCTGCTGGCTCTCTGGAGGATGAGTGGGCCGGAGGGACGGAGTTGGGTTTTCATGGGAAGGACCAGGGCCACAGTCTGCAGGAGGCAAAATGTAATTATGGGGAAGGACGGCTTAATGATGCCTGTCACCAAGTGCACGAACATTTATTTGTAGTTCAGTCACTAAGTTGTGTCTGACTCTTTGCAACCCTATGGATTGTAGCCTGCCAGGCTCCTCTGTCCACGGGGGATTCTCCAGGAAGAATACTGGAGTGAGTGGCCATGCCCTCCTGCACAGGATCTTCCCAAGCCAGGGATCAAAACAGAGCCTCTCCTACATTGACAGGCAGGTTCTTTACTACTAGCACCACCTGGGAAGCCTAGATGTAGTATATCTTTTATTAAATATATTTCTAGAAAGAAAGAAAAGTGAAGTCGCTTAGTCATGTCCGATTCTTTGTGACCCCGTGGACTGTAGCCCAGCAGGCTCCTCCTTCCATGGAGTTCTCCAGACAAGAATATTGGAGTGGGTCACCATTACCTTCTCCAGGGGATCTTCTGGAACCAGGGATCGAACCCAGGTCTCCTGTATTGCAGGCTTTAACCTCTGAGCCACCATTTCTAAGTGTTTTGCAATTTGGTATATTAGCATGCTTTTAAAATTTCATTTTAGGGGGTTTGATTTAGAAATATAGTTGATTTAAACTAAAAAAGAATTTCATAGTATCAAATTTACAGAAGATCACACAAGGATCACACAAAGAACTCTTTTTCCAGATTCACCAATTCTTTACATTTCTCCCTATGTATTTTATGACTTTTTTTCTAAATTGTTTGAAAATAAATTGGAGATAACCTTGCTGAATGCATGTGTTTTAAACTATGAAGTCTGTGGTAATTTCTTACAG
This sequence comes from Neotragus pygmaeus, assembly GCA_006410875.1. Taxonomy (NCBI): domain Eukaryota; kingdom Metazoa; phylum Chordata; class Mammalia; order Artiodactyla; family Bovidae; genus Neotragus; species Neotragus pygmaeus. The sequence continues at coordinate 400,191 of SJYV01006555.1, read as the reverse complement.
CAGCCATTGGAAATTATTAAACACCCCCTGCCCCCTATCTTCACTGCCTGCAGGTCAGCCTCAGGAAAAGCTTCGGAGTCCTGTGCTTGTTCCCCTCAATCTTTGCCAGCACATAGTCACCAAGAACTAAGGGAGGAGCTTCCCCCAGGGTCCCTGGTTAAGACTCCGAGCTGCCAATGCAGGGGGCATGGGTTTGACTCCTGGTAAGGGAACTAAGATCCCACATGCATGGTGAAAAGAGTTAAAAAAAAAAAAAAAGAACTAAGGGAGAAAAGGGGGAAAGAAACAGTCTGACTCACAAGGACCAAAGATCTGCTCCTGCCAGGGCCACTCAGCTTCTGTCTCAACCATGATCTCCACATCATGACATCCTCGCATTGACATCAAGACAAATTCAGGAAAATTTTTTAATATTTACAGGCTGTATTTTTAAAATTCCAGATGTAAAGAACTCCCCTGGGCCCCAGAGGCTGATGCCTACTGGTACAGCAGAGATAACTATTAGCACTGAGCAATGCCCGTGGGAAAAATGGCACTTTCAGCCTCTGAATTAACATTTGGAATATTCAAGAAGTAGTAACAGAGGTGCAGTCCTCTTCCCTTCAGTTCTTTCCTTTTATCCTTTTCAAGTTTCAATCTTCAAAACACTCAAGGTCAGTATTGAAATCCCCACTTTACAGATGGGAGCACTGAGGAGTTCTCAAGATCACAAAGGGAGTCATGCATAGAGCTGACTAAACAAGCATGTTCTATGAACCACAGCATTGTCTGAGGAGCTTGTGTGTGCTGGGCAGGGTGTTGATGCTGGTGGGGGCACAGACATGAAGCTATGTGGATGCACCAGGCACAGAGAGGGTCTCTCCCAGGTGCTTGGGTACCCTTCCCCTTCTGTGTCCTGGATTGGGTGAACCACACAGTTCTCAGCAGCTCCAAGTGTTAATTGCTTAGTCGTGTCCGATTCTTTGCAACCCTGTGGACTGTAGCCCACCAGGCTCCTCTGTCCATGGGATTCTTCAGGCAAGAATACTNTCTGTGTCCTGGATTGGGTGAACCACACAGTTCTCAGCAGCTCCAAGTGTTAATTGCTTAGTCGTGTCCGATTCTTTGCAACCCTGTGGACTGTAGCCCACCAGGCTCCTCTGTCCATGGGATTCTTCAGGCAAGAATACTGGAGTGGGTTGCCATTCCCTTCTTCAGGGGATCTTCCCGACTCTGGGATTGAATCTGGGTCTCCTGCATTGCAGGTGGATTCTTTACCACCTGAGCTACCAGGGAAGCTCCAAAGGGATCAGTTTTCCCCTCAAAGTTGACCACCCTCGAGAGCATCCCCACGGTCCCCTGCGCCCTCCTCTGTCTTCCTTGGGTCACAGTGACTGTAAGAAGTGGGGATCCCTACCCCGTGACTTCAGGGGGGTCTCCTTGAGGAATCCACTTCCACCCACCGCATCCATCTACTTTGTGTAAAGTCATAAGTGATACTATATTTAGATAACAGGGGTCTGTTTGCAAAGGTGGGTCTGGGTACAGGGAGTGGTCATTACATTACCCTCTTCTTGTATTCGCAGATATCTTCAGATACAAGAAAGGAAAGTCAGAGTAAGGCAAGTCAGTCCTTCTTCCCTAGGAGTTCCTTCCAGAGGCCCATCCCTTCCTGCGGTGACAGACAGGTTACACCTGACCATTGACGCCTGTTGGTGACCTTGTTCCCCACAGGCCTAAGAGCAAAGCTCCTGTACTGTGACATCATCACCAGAGTATTTGGAAAACAGGAATTGGCAAAGCAAAGGGAAGGGCTTGCCCTAAGTCTTCATGGTGGAAACAGGATGTGAAACACAGAACCTGAAATAGAAGCGTCTATTTCCCTGTCCCCCAACAGAAAACTAACTGGCCCCAAATGATTGTGTGGGTGTTGAGAAATCCTGCTCTTCTCTGCAGGTATTGCAGAGGAGGAGGAGAATGAATGCGTGGAGGGCAGCGATGGCCACTGGCCAGCCCCCAGTGATTGGGCAAATTTCTCTCCCTGCTCACAGAGGAAGTGGACTGCCTCCACCAGACCCAGGCTGAGAGAGCCGGGATGTGCTCATGCCTTCCATTTAATGACCAAAGTGCCAGGAGCCACGGCTTTTCCCTTGCCCATGGTAAGTAGGTGCCACCTGCTGTCTGAAGCCACAGTCCAGAGGCTGGCCCCGTGCACACCCAACCCCACCCTCGGCTCCACCCTGGACAGAAGCACAGGGTCTTGGAGTCTCCCAACCCTGCACCATCTAGTGGACTGGCTGCAGGCTGATTTGTCCCCAGCCCCTCCACACCCTGAGCCATCCGGCCCTGCCTCGCAGAAGAGTCGTACTCCGAGTGCTCAAGCCGCCTGGGATAATAAGACCTCCCTTTTCAAATGTCCTTGCTCTTCCTTATCCCCTTTCACTGGTAAGGACAGAGGGCCTCGTCCTTCCCTCTCTGCTCCCAGAGCGTTTATCCAAGTCTCGTTTAAAGTACTCCCTGAGTTGGGAGATCAGGGTTGACATAGATACACTGCTATGCATGAAATAGAGAACTAACGAGAAGCCACTGTATAGAACAGGGAAGTCTACTCAGTGCCCTGTGGTGATGTAAGCAAGAAGGAAGTCCAAAACAGAGGGGTTATGTATATCTTGAGAGTCCCTTGGACTGCAAGGAGATCCAACCAGTCCATCCTGAAGGAAATCAGTCCTGAATATTNTTTATTCCAATGTTTATAGCTGGAAACATGAACCTCAAATAGGTAAAATCCTTAACAAGTTCACTCCATCTACCATCTTTACCCCAAGATGCTCTGTTTTATGGATGTGCCATATGAATCCCTTAGAAACTTAGGTGTGTTCAAAAGCATCAAAGAACTTACATCTGTCTCTCTATATATATTCAGATACATATATATGTTTGGAATTGTTTGGGCTTCCCTGTGGGTCACAAGGGAAAAAACCTGCCTAGGATGCAGGGAACCCAGGTTCAATCCCTGGGTCAAGAAGATCGCCTGGGAAGGGAAAGGCTAACCCCTCCAGTATTCTTCCCTGGTGAGTGCCATGGACAGAGGAGCATGGCAGGCTACAGCGCATGGGGTCACATAGAGTTGGACACAGCTGTGGCAGCTAACACATACACACATGGAACTATTCAGTTATAAAGCATTCCTTTTATGGATGTATAGCACCAATTTCATTGAAAGTATTTTGGCTTAGAAAAAAGTTCACAGAATAACTAGCTGGCAAATTTAAACAGCTTTCTCTCCACCACAAAATAGTTCATTTGTGTCACCTCCTATTTAGTATGAAATACAAAGTACACAAAACAGTATGTGCTTAGAAATTAATATATAGAATATTCTATGCTAGTTTTATGCTACTCAGAAAAAGATCTCCATCTCCTTTATAGGGTGTACTAAATGCATTATTTGTCTCCCTCACAGATAAAATGGAAGTTTACTATGATTTTAATTAGGCTTGAATGATTTAAATTGGTATGGCCAAATCACTTTATCACGGCTAGGACTAAAAACGTCACTGAGTTATGTGTAGTTAGTGTGTGTGCCAGTCACTTAGTCACGGCTGACTGTAGCCAGCCAGGCTCCTCTGTCCGTGGTATTCTCTAGGCTAGATTCCTGGAGCTGGCTGCCATTCCCTTCTCCAGGGGAACTGCCCAACCCAGGGACTGAAGCCAGGTCTCCAGCATTACAGGCAGATTTGTCAAGGTCTGAACCACCAGGGCCAGGGTTGTTAGCAGTACAATCTAATGAATTAAGCTCTTCTCCTGAGGGTTCCCAAAGGCAGGGGTGAACCACAGAGGTCCCTGCCTTTCAGGATTAATAGACAGTGTAAGAGCAGTGTGTGTGTATGACCTACCTGTGCCTCTGGTTAAAATAAGTGTGATCCCCAACGTTATATTAACTTGCAAGTGGGAAAGTAAAACCCTAAACAATCACCAAAATGGAAATAAAATCTGAACACATTATCTAAAAAATAGAAGATATGCCCGCATACTGTTTNAAACAGTGTCAGACTTTATTTTGGGGGGCTCCCAAATCACTGTAGATGGTGACTGCAGCCATGAAATTAAAAGACACTTACTCCTTGGAAGGAAAGTTATGACCAACCTAGATAGCATATTGACAAGCAGAGACATTACTTTGCCAACAAAGGTCTGTCTAGTCTAGGCTATGGTTTTTCCTGTGGTCATGTATGGATGAGAGAGTTGGACTGTGAAGAAAGCTGGACGCTGAAGAACTGATGCTTTTGAGCTGTGGTGTTGGAGAAGACTCTTGAGAGTTCCTTGGACTGCAAGGAGATCCAACCAGTCCATTCTAAAGGAGACCAGCCTTGGATATTCTTTGGAATGATTGATGCTAAAGCTGAAACTTTAATACTTTGGCCACCTGATGGCAAAGAGTTTACTCATTGGAAAAGACTGATGCTGGGAGGGATTGGGGGCAGGAGGAGAAAGGCATGACAGAGGATGAGATGGCTGGATGGCATCACTGACTTAATGGATATGAGTGTGGGTGAACTCCGGGAGTGGGTGATGGTCAGGGCGGCCTGGCGTGCTGCGATTCATGGGGTCGCAAGAGTTGGACATGACTGAGCGATTGAACTGAACTGAACTGAGGAATCAAATTTGGCTGATGAGCACAGTGTACTGTCTTGAGAACTCTTTGAACATGATGTGGAAACATGGTTCAAGTCCACATCTCCTTGTGGAGAGGAGTTCAGGAAGACACTGTGTGCCCAGTTATTCAGTCATGTCTGATTCTGTGACTGCATGCACTGTAGCCTTCCAGGCTGCTCACAAGAGGACTTTCAGTTCAGTCAGTTCAGTTGCTCAGTCGTGTCCGACTCTTTGTGACGCCATGGACCACAGCACACCAGGCTTCCCTGTCCATCACTAACTCCCAGAGCTTGCTTAAACTCATGTCCATAGAGTCTGTGATGCCATCCAACCAGCTCAACCTCTATTGTCCCCTTTTCCTCCTGCCTCAATCTTTCCCAGCATAAGGGTCTTTTCCAAGGAGTCAGTTCTTACCTAAAGTATTGGAGCTTCAGCTTCAGCGTCAGTCCTTCCAATGAATATTCAGGACTGATTTCCTTTAGGATTGACTGGTCAGTCCAAGGGACTCTCAGGAGTCTTCTCCAACACCATAGTTCGAAAGCATCAATTCTTCAGTGCTCAGCTTTCTTTATAGTCCAACTCTCATATCCATACATGACTACTGGAAAAATCATTGCTTTGACTAGACAGCACTTTGTTGGCAAAGTAATGTCTCTGCTTTTTAATATAGTGTCCAGGTTGGTCATAGCTTTTCCTCCAAGGAGTAAACATCTTTTAATTTCATGGCTGCAGTCACCATCTGCAGTGATTTTGGAGTTCAAGAAAATCAAGTCTGTCACTGTTTCCCCATCTATTTGCCATGAAGTGATGGAACCAGATGCCATGATCTTAGTTTTTTCAATGTTGAGTGTTAAGCCAGCTTTTTCACTCTCCTCTTTCACTTTCATCAAGAAGCTCTTTAGTTCCTCTTTATTTTCTGCCATAAGGGTGCTGTCATCTGTATATCTGAGGTTAGTTGTTCAAGCTGGATTTAGAAAAGGCAGAAGACAAATTGCCAACATCCACTGGATCATAGAAAAAGCAAGAGATTTCCAGAAAAATATCTACTTCTGCTTCATTGACTATGCTAAAGCCTTTGACTATGTAGATCACAACAAACTGGAAAATTCTTAAAGAGATGAGACTACCAGACCACCTATCCTGCCTCCTGAGAAATTTGTATGCAGGTCCAGAAGCAACTGTTAGAACTGGACATGAAAAAATGGACTGGTTCCAAATTTGGAAAGGAGTATGTTAGGGCTGTATATTGTCACCCTGTTTATTTAACCTATATGCAGAGTCAGTTCAGTTCAGTTCAGTTCAGTTGTTCAGTCGTGTCTGACTCGTTGCGACCCCATGAATCGCAGCACGCCAGGCCTCCCTGTCCATCACCAACTCCCAGAGTTCACTCAGACTCATGTCCATCAAGTCCGTGATGCCATCCAGGCATCTCATCCTTGGTTGTCCCCTTCTCCTCCTGCCCCCAATCCCTCCCAGCATCAAAGTCTTTTCCAATGAGTCAACTCTTCACATGAGGTGGCCAAAGTATTGGAGTTTCAGCTTTAGCATTAGTCCTTCCAAAGAAATCCCAGGGCTGATCTCCTTCAGAATGGACTGGTTGGATCTCTCAAGAGTCTTCTCCAACACCACAGTTCAAAAGCATCAATTCTTTGGCGTTCAGTCTTCTTCACAGTCCGTACATGACTACTGGAAAAACCATAGCCTTGACTAGACGGACCTTAGTCAGCAAAATAATGTCTCTGCTTTTGAATATGTTATCTAGATTGGTCATAACTTTTCTTCCAAGAAGTAAGTGTCTCTTAATTTGATGGCTGCAATCACCATCTGCAGTGATTTTGGAGCCCCCCAAAATAAAGTCTGACACTGTTTCCACTGTTTCCCCATCTATTTCCCATGAAGTGATGGGACC
>SJYV01006555.1:371323-388415 GCA_006410875.1 Neotragus pygmaeus | reverse complement strand
AAAAACAGAAGTCTTACTCATTTCTGTATTTTCAGGGCCTACTTGTATTTCAGTGCCTACCTTCCCCAATGTGTAAATGTGTAATGAATGAGTAGGTAAATAAATGAATCTGAAAAAACTTCAGTCAGATGAATCTGTCATGTCAAAAGGACAAGGGCCAGCTAGCCCAAGGCCACATTTGCTGTGTCAAAGAGTCTGGGTCTTACTCAAGAGTCACGAGTCAGCAAATAATTAACCAGGGCGGTGGCATGTTAAGTTTACTGTGTTAAAGAAATCATTTTGTATGTGTATATGCACTGCATTTTTTAAAGCTTTTAAAATATATATATATATATATATATATATATGGATGGGCCATTTTTAAAGTCTTTATTGAAATTTGTTGAGCTTCCCAGGTAGCCCAGGAGTAAAGAATCCACCTGCTGCCAATGCAGGAGCCAGAGACACGGGTTCAATCCCTGCATCAGGAAGATCTCCTGGAGAAGGAAATGGCAACCCACACCAGTATTCTTGCCAACATAATCCCATGGACAGAGCAGGCTGAGGGGCTGCAGTCTACGGGGTCGCAAAGAGTCGGACACAATTGAGCAGCTGAGCATGAATACATGGACAAGGCCAGAACAGAGAAGAAAGAACTGTTTTCTGAAGAGAAGCAGAGCCAAGAGCAGGCTGGAAAGAGTCCTGCTGTGTCTCAGGCTCTGCCCCTCTTGCCCCTAAAGGCCCACCATACTCCCACCTCCTGGTGCTAGGCACAGCCCCAGTCTCTTCCCAGGAATTCTCCTTCCTGCATAAGCTGGTTCCAACTGGATTCTTTCCACTTGCCCTCCAACTAATTCTAGACATTCCTGGTGGCTCAGATAGTAAAGTGTCTGCCTACAATGCAAGAGACCCGGGTTTCATCCCTGGGTTGGGAAGATCCTCTGGAGAAGGAAATGGCAACCTACTCCAGTACTCTTGCCTGGAAAATCCCATGGATGGAGGAGCCTGGTAGGCTACAGTCCGTGGGGTCACAAACAGTTGGACATGACTGAGCAACTTCACTTTCACTTTCCAACTAATTATAATTAATAGGATTTGTTTTACTTTTTCAACCAGAAAAAAAAAAATCCTGAGGATGCGAGCAGATATAATTTTCATCACCTTACATTCTTATACTGCCTCTAATTTCAAATCTATACTTTGGAACCGTGACAAACCCATCAAACATTTCCTTGAGTGATTTCCCTCAAAATGAAAGAAAGGCCAGCGCTTTCAGGGTCTGCTAGTTGCTATAGTGAATCTTTCCATATCACCTCCCTCAGTTGCCCAGGTCAAGAGATGCCTTTTATTGTTTGTTTGTTTGTGTTTTAATTTTTTATTTTGTACTGGAGTGTAGCTGATGAACAATGCAGTGATAGTTTCAGGTGAACAGCAAAGGGACTCAGCCATATGTATACATATCCATTCTTCCCCAAACTCCCCTCCCATCCAAGTAACAGAACATTGAGCAAAGTCAGGAGCTACCTTTTGATCAGCAGCCCTCCAGGTAACCTGGTCAGGAATCGACTCTTATGAGTGAGAGTGGGCAGATGCTGGCGTGAGAGAGACCTGTGCATGAATTATAGTTCTGCTGTGCATGAGCTTTGTGAGTGTGTTAGTTTCTAATGTCCCTACCCTCAAAATCCTGATCTTTAAAATCCTGCTAATAATGGGCATCTGCCTTCTGGAACTGCAGGGACCTCGCTTAGCAGAGCTACTGGTGCACTGGGAACGTTGGATGACCTATGGCTCACGCTGTCCATAGTGCGTCTCATCTTCTTGGTTCCTCCCTTAGACCAATTTCCACTTTAACAAAAATGTGCTCTTTCCCAGCGTGTCTTACACTCGCATCTGCCAAATGTCCTGGGACATAATTCAAATGTTTTATTATGACTTTCCCAATCTTCAGCTTTAAATTTATCCTGGATTTATGTGTCTATTTTGCATGACATAACAGAAGTGTATCAGTCAGCTTAGGCTTATGTTGCAGTAACAAATGACCCCACCCCCAAAAAATCTTGGTGGATTACAACAACAAAGGTTCATTTCTTGCTCACAATCATCTTCACCTCAAGCTACAAGTAAGGCACATCTCTGTTCCACACCTATTCACGCCAAGACTAAGGAGCAGCCCCTACCCAGGACAGACCTGATTCAAAACAGAGAAAAGAGAGATCAGGGAAAACCTTAAAACATTCAATAGCTTCAGTGCATATTACTTCCACTTTTATTTTATTGGTCAAAGCAAATCACATAGCCAAACCTTCCATTAGTGGGAAGAATCATTTTCTTGCATGGATGAATTTAAGAAAATATTATGAAAAAATGATAGTTTTTTTTTTTTTTATTGGAAGGTTCTGCACCTGGTCTTAGAGACTCTCTGACTGGACATGCAGAAAAATATCCATATTTAACTTTACTGTTTTAGGTCCTGATTCCCTCTGGGTAAGGAGGTGGGAAGGACAGCTTGGTCTCTCCCATTTGGTTCTTTCCTTTGATGTTGAATCTCTTTGGACTCCAGTATCCCACCCACCCTAGTAACAACCAATATTTAATTCCAGCTATTGTAGAGATGTTCACATCAGAACAACTGGAAGGAAATAGTCCAAAATCTAATTTTGGTTTTTGTCTGTGATGATTTTGTGTGTTTGTGTTTTTTTCAAGCTTTTCTAGAATGAATATGCATTTATTTAAAAAGAAACTAAAAATAAATTATTTTTTAAAAATGAAAAGATTAGTTTGGCAGGAAAGTGGAGGACCAATTTCAGTGGAGATATTCTGAAGGCCAGAATTCAAGGAGGAGAGATATGAGGCTGAAGCAAGGCAGTGGCCATGGGAACTGAAGAGAGGGTCAAGTTAACTAGGATGTAATGAGACTGAAGACTCCAAGAGGTAGGGAGGGAGGCTTCTGTTGAGCACTTATCTTGGGTCAGCACCAAGGGATGTGGAGGTTCTTCTGATCTGCAAAAGAAAAGGACACATCCCTGCAAGGGATCCCTGCAAAAGCTACAGGGATTTCTTGACTATCTCACCCAGGTTCTTCCCTGGTAAAGTAGGTCAACATCTAATCCTCATAGGTTGTTTTATGATATGGAAATCATCATTGAAGAGCTGCTATCTTGTTGATTGGAAAAGTGATGAATTCATACCATTCATCCTTCTGTCATCAAGGGAGAAAAGTGTATATTCAGGCCCTCCTGACATTGCAAAGAACACACATCCTCAGGGAAGACAGAGTTATATTTAATCAGTGTGAACTTGAGCAAGTCTCCTGGTAACTCTGATATTCAGGCTCCTCATTCTGTAAATGGAAATTATAATACTTACTCCAAAGAGTTTGTATGAATAGAAAGAGGTCATCTTTGAAAACATCTACTGTGATAATGCTCAGAAGATGCCCAGAAGATGTTTGGACTTCCCTAGTGGCTCAGATGGAAAAGAATCCACCTACAATGCAGGAGACCTGGGTTCAGTCCCTGGGTTGGGAAGATCCCCTGGAGGAGGAAATGGCAACCCATTCCAGTATCCTTGCCTGGAGAATCCCATAGACAGAGGAGCCCTGTGGGTTACAGTCCCTGGGGTCACCAAGAGACAGGCATGATTGAGTGACTAAGCACACAGAAGATGATTAGTAATTATTATAATTATAGAACTGTACTGGTACCACAATGGGCACAATGATGCAAACTGTTTCTCAAGGAAATTGCTCTGGCAAACCCCTATAATCATAATCAAAATAATAAGTAAAAGCCTTTATTCATACATTCCACCATTTAATAATCAGGAGGTTCTTCCTGGCATCCAACCTAAATTTCTCCACTGCAGCTAAACCAATAAACCAACTACCTGCCAGTGGCATTGACCTTGGTCTGGAATCAGAGTCCAGTGTCACAGAAAGAGCATTTACTCCAGAGTCATAACAGCTTGATCTTAGGCCTGTCATTAAAATCTCTTAAGCTTCCATTTCTCCCTCTTTAAAATGAGATCAATATTACCTAACTTAGCATCCTGTTTTGTGAATTATTTTGAGAGTGATATATGCAACACAACTGACCCATAAAAGATATGCATCGAATGTGAACCCCTTTCCACTTATTTCTAGTGGATTTTACCATTTAAGGAAAAGCACATTTTTTAAACTTAAAGGGGTTTTTTTCACCTCATTATTTTTATCCAGGACCATTATAGCTATTAAGTGTTTTGAGTGTCTCTCTCTCCAGAGACATTTTATGATGCCAATTAAAAGTGTGAGTATACTGAGATTAAAAAGTAATGACTAACAAAATGAACAGTGGATTTCCCCTCTTGACAACCAGCTTGATGCAACTGAAGCTCGTTTCCAAGTATCTAACTCTATGGGGGGTGAAAAACACATTTCTGGGGTCAGGGGAATATCATTAAGATTTTACAGTTCAGGATCATTTGAAGGCCATGGGGCAGAGGGATGATCTATGTGATCAGGAAAACACATTTACATGAAAACTGCACAGATCGTATCCTGCCCTTTATCAGGGTGGAAATCTGACAACATGAAATGACTAGTCATACCTTAGGGAACTGGAGAGGCTGAGTCACCAATAAGAACAACCGAAGGCAGGGTTCTATTTTACATGCCTGGGTCTCCCCATTTCATTAGTACACACAGAGAAGGTTCTCAGCCTATGTGATAATTCACTGGTGAATCCATGCTTATCTTGATGACATTGTATTTCATTTTCCCTTCAGTTCTATTCTTTTCTGCCTCTTTGCTCCCTTTCCTCCACCTCCTCCTCTCTAGTGACCACAGGGATAAGAATGCAATGATCTAATTTAATTTGGGGACCATAAGTTTCTTATGCTTTCTGAAGACTACTTTTTCTCTCTCTGCAAATGGGACAAGTTAATGTCTGCTCCTGAACCTCACCTGTTTAATGCCCACAACCATCTCCTTGGTGTAGGCCCATTTTCTCTTCTGGATTAAGGCAGCTGCAGCCCATCTTGTTCCCACTCTCTAGAATGAGTATCACTGTTATTCCACTAGCCCACACCCTTCATTCTCCCAGCTGTTACAAATGTTTTTTCAGCAACACGATCTGACCATGTCATACACCTTTACATATCTGTCTGTAGTGGAAGGGACTCACCTACCTGTACGAGGAAGAGGCCTTGAGCAAAACCTAAGAGAAGACCAGCTGTCTGCCCGTAACTCATCATTCCTGCTTCTTTCCATTTCTTTCCCCTACACGTCCCCTTCCAGCCACATGGTACACTTCTCCCAAACCTTCCTGGCCTTTGCACCTCCAGTCTATTCTTGTGCTCTGCTCTCTTCTCTGATAATTTCTACTAGCTGGAGAGGAATCAGCTTAGAAATCTACTCTTCCAGAAAGAATCTGAAAAAGAATATATATATGTATATGTGCTTAGTCGCTCAGTCATGTCCAACTCTTTGTGACCCCATGGACTGTAGCCCACCGGGTTTCTCTGTCCATGGGGACAGAGGAGTAGAATACTGGAGTAGCTTGCCGTGCCTACTTCTCCTACATTCTCCAGGGGATCTTCCCAACCCAGGAGCTGAACCCAGGTCTCCCACATTGCAGGCAAATTCTTTACCATCTGAGCCACCAGGGAAGTTCAAGAACACTGAAGTGGGTAATTTATCCCTTTTCCAGGGGATCTTCCCAATCCAGGAATTGAACTGGGGTCTCCTGCATTGCAGGCAGATTCTTTATCAGTTGAGCTACCAGGGAAGCCCATATATGTATGTGCTACTGTTACTGCTAAGTTGCTTCAGTCATGTCCGACCCTGTGCGACCCCATAGACAGCAGTCCACCAGGCTCCCCCCGTCCCTGGGATTCTCCAGGCAAGAACACTGGAGTGGGTTGCCATTCCTTCTCCAGGGCATGAAACTGAAAAGTGAAAGTGAAGTCACTCAGTTGTGTCTGACTCTTCGCGACCCCCTGGACTGCAGCCCACCAGGCTCCTCCATCCACGGGAGTTTCCAGGCAAGAGTACTGGAGTGGGGTGCCATTGCCTTCTCTGATATATGTATATATATATATATATATAATATATAAAAATATATTCAATATGTATAAATATATATAATATAAATATATGTGTATATTATATATATTTATATAATATATATACATATATTTAGGAGAAGGCAATGGCACCCCACTCCAGTACTCTTGCCTTGAAGATCCCATGGACGGAGGAGCCTGGTGGGCTGCAGTCCAGGGGGTCGCGAAGAGTCAGACACAACTGAGCGACTTCACTTTCACTTTTCACTTTCATGCACCGGAGAAGGAATGGCAACCGACTCCAGTGTTCTTGCCTGGAGAACCCCAGGGATGGGGGAGCCTGGTGGGCTGCCATCTATGGGGTTGCACAGAGTCAGACACGACTGAAATGACACAGCAGCCGCAGCATATACATATATATATATATATATATACATATTATATATATAATTTAAAAATAAAGGGAAATAGTGTGACTGCTAGGAAGGGAAATGGAAAGGCAATAAATGAAAAATATATATGCATGTATAAAACCATATATTGTGTGTAATTCAATATATACTTATAAGTGTGTAAATTTATAAATGCATTTAAAAAACAAAGATGAATAGGGAAAACCAGGGGAGAACTAAAGTCTTTATTATGCTCATAGAAGTTACTCTTAACTATTCACTATTTTTGTTAAACGATGTCCATAGAAGGAGATTTGAAAGTCTTATTTCAAATTTACTTACTTTTGAAAAGTAAATTTTAAAGCTTAAAAAAGAAAGAAATCTACTCTTCCAGGAAGCTTTCCCTGCTCACCCGAAGTCTGGCTCAGGACCTGTCTTGGAGTATTCAAAAGCACTCCGCCCTTGGAGGTGTCCAGGGGCTCCCGTCATCATTGGGTTGCAGGTCTCTCAAGCTGGCCAGAGCCCACTGGGTCAGACAATGCCTCGTCCAACCCGAATCCCATTGTCTAATGCAGTACAGTGAGCCCCTGTGAACCATGGTTCAGGAAGCAGTGAAAAACACACCTTTTGCAAAATGATGCGTGCTATAACAGAAATACACTAGAAGATTGAATATCTCCATGTCTAAAACTGGAAGCAAACAACAGATCAACTCTGGGAGGATGCTTTTATGAGCATCACTCTTTTTTGGTAATTACTCTATCCAACGGCTACATTTGGTAGGGTACAATTACAGAAGAGCTTGTCTCAGACGGTCTATCATCTCTCCCTTCCCCACGCCTGAATGGTACCTCAGATAGAACTGGGAGATTTAAGGTCACTTTCAGGAATAATTACGGTTCCAGAGTGACGTTTAAACCTCCATCTCACACCAATCTGATCAGTCAAGGCCGTGCCCTGACTTGGGAACATGTAGTAAGAAAATGGACCCAGGGAGTTTCTGGACTCTGCAGGCTAGGCAGCCCCTCTGCACTCTCTCTGCTGCTTCTGGCCCTTCAGGGTCAGCAGCCAAGAGGAAAGAAGACAGACAGGAAGGCAGGAGTCTTTGTACTTACCTGACGCTGTGCGTGTTTCTCTGCCCCCCAGGGATTAAAACGCTGGCTCTTGGACTGGGTCTGTAGAGACCCACATGGACACTCCCGCACCCAGTCAAGCCGTTCATCTTCTGGACAGATGCCCGCAGCCACTTTCTTCTGGGTTCCACCTGCCTACCAGGGGGGTCTCTCGAGTGGGCCCTTCAAGTCCGTCCAACTTCCCCCAGGGAAGCCATCCGTCCTTGCCACATGCAGGGCACCCAAGGCCTCCCCTCCTCTTCTTCCAGTCTTCCACCCTTTTACTTCTAGAGGAGAAGGGTTGTGTCTGTTTTGTCACTTGTTTACCCCAGCACCTTGAGCCATCAGTTGGATCCTCTGGAGCTCCCTGCTTCAGCAGCTAGAACTTCTCAAGCATCTGTCCAGAGGGTAAGCTGCCTCTCCCCAGATCTTACATGCTCCCCACAGGCTCCCTTGGAGCCCAACTCTGATCTCCCATCCTCAAAACCCCTCCTGCCACTGACCCTCTACTGTTAATCTCTGGATCACTGGACAGGTTCTCCCACCTTCCACTGATGGAGTTTGCATTTCTGTATAGAATGAAAGGGTCCTGACCATCCTCAACGCTACGGTTTCATCCAAATTCTGAGACAGAAGGAAAAAACTTCTTTCGCTATTATGAATCACATCTCAAGGAAAAAACCAGACAAGAGGTTTGTTTTAATGACTGGCACATAATGATAGCGTGTTCTACTAAGCTACAAAAAATGGCCCATGATGTCACAGGGGCCCCATGCCTGGAATTCCTATAGACAGAAAGGATGGGAGCCTCCCCATAGCAGCGAGGTTGTGAGTGGTCTCATGCTCAAGGGTGGCAGACATTTGCCAGTCATAAGAACCATTTGGGTAAGAAGGACTTAAAAAATTGAATTGTACTTGTGAGCATGCATGAGTATGCAGATATCTATTTAATGTGCTGAAGATTTGTTTTTAGTACCATTGGGTTGCATTGCAGTTAAAAATGCCTAAACTCAAAAAAATATTAGTAAAACAGAAAATGCCAGGTCCTGGGCCACAAAGAAGGGAGTCGTGACCCTGCCTGAGCTGGGCAGGAAGGAAGGCTTCATCAAGGGGATGGGACTTCTAGACCCAGCAAGGAGAGACGAAAGAGCATGCGGCCCCAAACCAGCTAGAGTCAAGGGAGAGAAACCTAAGAGCAGCTGGTTGATGGGGGGTACATTTCAAAGTTCTGGGAGATGAGAAAAAGGAATGGTGTTGTCTGAGCTTTCTTTTCATCTAGACCTGGACTTCTGACATTTTTCTCCATCTGGTCTTCACTGCATCCCCATGAGGATATTAACACCTTCTTTTCTTTTCTTTTCTTTTCTTTTTTTTTCAGAGGAAGAATAAGGTTTAGAGAGACTGATTGACCTATAAGGAAAGCCAAGGGACTTCCCTGGTGGCCCAGTGGCTAAGACTCTGTGCTGTCAATGCAAGGAGCGTGGGTTCAATCCCTGGTCAGGGAATGAAGATCCCATGTGTCTCACTGTGCTGCCAAAAACTTAAAAACAAGGAAATTAATAAAGCATACATTTTTAAAAAAGAAAGAAAGGAATAAAGCCATGCTAGGACTGAATCCAGGTTTGGAGGTCTCTAAGATGCAACCTAGATAGCATATTCAAAAGCAGAGACATTACTTTGACGGACAAAGGTCCATCTAGTCAAGGCTATGGTTTTACCAATAGTCATGTATGGATGTGAGAGTTGGACTATAAAGAAAGCTGAGTGCTGAAGAATTGATGCTTTTGAACTGTGGTGTTGGAGAAGATTCTTGAGAGTCCCTTGGACTACAAGGAGATTCAACCAGTCCATCCTAAAGGAAATCAGTCCTAGGTGTTCATTGGGAGGACTGATGCTGAAACTCCAGTACTTTGGCCACCCCATGCGAAGAATTGACTCATTGGAAAAGACCCTGATGCTGGGAGGGATTAGGGGCAGGAGGAGAAGGGAACGACAGAGGATGAGATGGCTGGATGGCATCACCGACTTGAGGGACATAAATTTGGGTAAACTCCGGGAGTTAGTGATGGACAGAGAGGCCTGGCGTGCTGCAATTCATGGGGTCGCAGAGTCAGACATGACTGAATGACTGAACTGAACTGAACTGAACTGAAGGCACTTGTGTGTCCCACAGCACCACGCCCGGTGGGTGTGGGAGAAGATGATGAAAAGTTACCTAAGCCTCAGGACACTCTGACTTTCCACATGGTGCCTATGAGGCTCATCAGAGAACAAAACTGTCAATCACCACTGCTGGGAAAACACAACCGGTGTCAGAGCAGCCTCACTGGAGAGCAGCCAAGACTGGCTCTGCATCCAGACGTGGAGACACGCAGGGCCCCAGGCTCGGGAGCAGACGGGTGTGTGAGACGCTCCTTCTGATGGGGTGTCGGCTGTGGAGCACCCGCTCCAGGTGCTCCTGTCACCACAAATCACCATCTGATGTTTTGATCCCCAGAAAACCTCAGCAACTTTACAAAATCCTCCCGGTGGCCGAGTATCTTCAACACCGCTGAGTCATTCTCCTTCCGCCCTGACAGTGGCCTGCAACTGAGAGATTTCTCCCAGGAAAAAATCCCTGCTGGTTATTGCCAGGGCCTGCCTGCCTTTCCAGCCAGGTCAAAGTCAAGGTGAGGACAGGGTCGGCAGGACAGGGAGCATACCGGGCCCGGAGCCCTCAGCCTGTGTTGGCTCAGCCTCTGTTCTGTGCCAGCCCTACCCTGGGCAGTCAGAGTGCAAGGATCCACTTCCTGCCCTGGATGGGCCACTGTCAAAGAGAAGAGATGGCCTTGCCAACAAAGAACGGGTCCCCTTGATTGCCTTGCAGAAGACGGTTCACCCAGTCATTCAATAATTCTAAGCTGGGGACTTCCCTTGTGGTCCAGGGGCTAAGACTCTGTGCTCCCAATGTAGGGGACCCAGGGTTTGATGCCTGCTCAGAGAACTAGATCCCAGGTCCTTATCTACCAAGAAGACATACTTAGACTAACCTTTCTCATATAAAACCACATATACTAGATCCCACATCCTGCAACTAAAGATCCTGCATGCTGCAGCTAAGACCCCAGCACAGACAAATAAATAAATGGATATTTTTAAAAACAGCTGCAAGTTGTTCATGAAAAACACACACACTCTTCTACTCTCCCACCTCCTAGAATATGTCTAATAACCCATGATGATTAATCTACCCAAAAGACTCAGTCAACTCTGGCTTCTCTAGCCTCAAAGAAGTGGGGGAAAAAATAAAAATAAAAACAATGGTGAATCCTGGCTTTGATATTATTCTGGGCCAAACATTGCCTCAAGACTCATGGAGCAAAGGTCATCTATTTCTTGGTGATTCCCCTATGTGCAAGGTGCCGTGGGAGCCCAGGGCAGAGGAGGGGCAGTTCCTGCATCACCAAATTTCTGTTTCATAACATGTCCTGGAAAACTCTGAAGCCACATATTCCTACGTCCGTGTAATGAAGGCAGAAAGACCCTACATCCTAGAGAACACTGGAGCCTCATCCACACACTTCTCATGTTATAGCAGCAGCAAAGGAAGAGGACATGAGGAATCCTGGACTGGCCAGCTGGCCCCACCCCACCCCCATACCCTCTTCAAGATCTTCAGCAGTGACTTCTAGGCATACAATGTTGTTGTTCAGTTGCTCAGTCGTGTCCGACTCTTTGTGACCCCATGGACTGCAGCACGCCCTGTCCCTCACCATCTCCCGGAGCTTACTCANGGGAAATGGAAAGGCAATAAATGAAAAATATATATGCATGTATAAAACCATATATTGTGTGTAATTCAATATATACTTATAAATGTGTAAATTTATAAATGCATTTAAAAAACAAAGATGAATAGGGAAAACCAGGGGAGAACTAAAGTCTTTATTATGCTCATAGAAGTTACTCTTAACTATTCACTATTTTTGTTAAACGATGTCCATAGAAGGAGATTTGAAAGTCTTATTTCAAATTTACTTACTTTTGAAAAGTAAATTTTAAAGCTTAAAAAAGAAAGAAATCTACTCTTCCAGGAAGCTTTCCCTGCTCACCCGAAGTCTGGCTCAGGACCTGTCTTGGAGTATTCAAAAGCACTCCGCCCTTGGAGGTGTCCAGGGGCTCCCGTCATCATTGGGTTGCAGGTCTCTCAAGCTGGCCAGAGCCCACTGGGTCAGACAATGCCTCGTCCAACCCGAATCCCATTGTCTAATGCAGTACAGTGAGCCCCTGTGAACCATGGTTCAGGAAGCAGTGAAAAACACACCTTTTGCAAAATGATGCGTGCTATAACAGAAATACACTAGAAGATTGAATATCTCCATGTCTAAAACTGGAAGCAAACAACAGATCAACTCTGGGAGGATGCTTTTATGAGCATCACTCTTTTTTGGTAATTACTCTATCCAACGGCTACATTTGGTAGGGTACAATTACAGAAGAGCTTGTCTCAGACGGTCTATCATCTCTCCCTTCCCCACGCCTGAATGGTACCTCAGATAGAACTGGGAGATTTAAGGTCACTTTCAGGAATAATTACGGTTCCAGAGTGACGTTTAAACCTCCATCTCACACCAATCTGATCAGTCAAGGCCGTGCCCTGACTTGGGAACATGTAGTAAGAAAATGGACCCAGGGAGTTTCTGGACTCTGCAGGCTAGGCAGCCCCTCTGCACTCTCTCTGCTGCTTCTGGCCCTTCAGGGTCAGCAGCCAAGAGGAAAGAAGACAGACAGGAAGGCAGGAGTCTTTGTACTTACCTGACGCTGTGCGTGTTTCTCTGCCCCCCAGGGATTAAAACGCTGGCTCTTGGACTGGGTCTGTAGAGACCCACATGGACACTCCCGCACCCAGTCAAGCCGTTCATCTTCTGGACAGATGCCCGCAGCCACTTTCTTCTGGGTTCCACCTGCCTACCAGGGGGGTCTCTCGAGTGGGCCCTTCAAGTCCGTCCAACTTCCCCCAGGGAAGCCATCCGTCCTTGCCACATGCAGGGCACCCAAGGCCTCCCCTCCTCTTCTTCCAGTCTTCCACCCTTTTACTTCTAGAGGAGAAGGGTTGTGTCTGTTTTGTCACTTGTTTACCCCAGCACCTTGAGCCATCAGTTGGATCCTCTGGAGCTCCCTGCTTCAGCAGCTAGAACTTCTCAAGCATCTGTCCAGAGGGTAAGCTGCCTCTCCCCAGATCTTACATGCTCCCCACAGGCTCCCTTGGAGCCCAACTCTGATCTCCCATCCTCAAAACCCCTCCTGCCACTGACCCTCTACTGTTAATCTCTGGATCACTGGACAGGTCCTCCCACCTTCCACTGATGGAGTTTGCATTTCTGTATAGAATGAAAGGGTCCTGACCATCCTCAACGCTACGGTTTCATCCAAATTCTGAGACAGAAGGAAAAAACTTCTTTCGCTATTATGAATCACATCTCAAGGAAAAAACCAGACAAGAGGTTTGTTTTAATGACTGGCACATAATGATAGCGTGTTCTACTAAGCTACAAAAAATGGCCCATGATGTCACAGAGGCCCCATGCCTGGAATTCCTATAGACAGAAAGGATGGGAGCCTCCCCATAGCAGCGAGGTTGTGAGTGGTCTCATGCTCAGGGATGGCAGACATTTGCCAGTCATAAGAACCATTTGGGTAAGAAGGACTTAAAAAATTGAATTGTACTTGTGAGCATGCGTGAGTATGCAGATATCTATTTAATGTGCTGAAGATTTGTTTTTAGTACCATTGGGTTGCATTGCAGTTAAAAATGCCTAAACTCAAAAAAATATTAATAAAACAGAAAATGCCAGGTCCTGGGCCACAAAGAAGGGAGTCGTGACCCTGCCTGAGCTGGGCAGGAAGGAAGGCTTCATCAAGGGGATGGGACTTCTAGACCCAGCAAGGAGAGACGAAAGAGCATGCAGGCCCCAAACCAGCTAGAGTCAAGGGAGAGAAACCTAAGAGCAGCTGGTTGATGGGGGGTACATTTCAAAGTTCTGGGAGATGAGAAAAAGGAATGGTGTTGTCTGAGCTTTCTTTTCATCTAGACCTGGACTTCTGACATTTTTCTCCATCTGGTCTTCACTGCATCCCCATGAGGATATTAACACCTTTTTTTCTTTTCTTTTCTTTTCTTTTTTTTTCAGAGGAAGAATAAGGTTTAGAGAGACTGATTGACCTATAAGGAAAGCCAAGGGACTTCCCTGGTGGCCCAGTGGCTAAGACTCTGTGCTGTCAATGCAAGGAGCGTGGGTTCAATCCCTGGTCAGGGAATGAAGATCCCATGTGTCTCACTGTGCTGCCAAAAACTTAAAAACAAGGAAATTAATAAAGCATACATTTTTAAAAAAGAAAGAAAGGAATAAAGCCATGCTAGGACTGAATCCAGGTTTGGAGGTCTCTAAGATGCAACCTAGATAGCATATTCAAAAGCAGAGACATTACTTTGACGGACAAAGGTCCATCTAGTCAAGGCTATGGTTTTACCAATAGTCATGTATGGATGTGAGAGTTGGACTATAAAGAAAGCTGANCTTCAATCTTTCCCAACACTGGGGTCTTTTTTAATGAGCTGATTTTTTGCACCAGGTGGCCAAAGTATTGGAGCTTCAGCTTCAACATCAGTCCTTCCAATGAATATTCAGGGTTGATTTCCTTTAGGATTGACTGGTTTGATCTCCTTGCAATTCAAGGGACTCTCAAGAGTCTTCTCCAACACCACAGTTCAATACCCAGAAACACAATACCCAGGAACAAAGTCAGGAAACCTAGAGGTTTCCGTGTGGAATTTTTCCAAGCTCCCTGAGGTTGCTTACCCAGCTCTAGACAGCTCTGATGGGAAATAGTCTCCCCCAGACTAAACTGAAAAGTGTGTTTCCTGTGGTTTCCTGTCCTTCAGCCTGGTTTCCTAGGTAGCCTCACAAAGTTTCACAAAACCAATCTGTTCCTTTTCCCGCATGACAGCCCCTAAGAAGCTTAACCATCCCAATTTCAGTCCTTTCCCCTCACCTCCAGCTGCCTGTCCCTGGATTAAAGTGTTTTCTGCTCATCAACAGTTATTTTACCTTATTTTAAAATGGATTTTTTTTTGAAGGATAATTGATTTACAACATTTTATTGGTTTCTGTCATATATCAACATGAATCAGCCATAAAATGCATAAAACTATTATTTTAAATCAACATTTTGAATCTCTTATCACATTGTTCCCTCTTGTGAACACATCTCTATTGGCCTTTTTAGTGAAGTAAGCTTTCAAATGAGACCTGAAACTTCCAGGAGGAAGTGGAGGCAGGCGCAAAGGCCCTGAGGCAGCAGCAAGCTCATGAAGTCACAGGTCACTGCAGGAGCAGGAACCAAGCAGAGTGTAGTTAGAAATGAGGCGGGTGGTGTCCCTGAAAGCTGAGCTCACCAGTGTCTCACATCAGTTGGGTAATATACTTACAAAGACTTAGTTGTCTTTGCTCTCATACTAATGTGCCAGTTGTGTCCATTATTCTGATTATGGGCTTCTCCTGGTGGCTCAGCTGTAAAGAATCTGTCTGTAATGCAGGAGCCACAGGAGATGCAGTTTCGATTCCTGGGTTGGGAAGATCCCCGGGAGGAGGGCATAGCAACCCACTCCAGTATTCTTTCCTGGAAAACCCATGAACAAAGGAGCCTGGCAGGCTGCAGTCCATAGGGTTGTAAAGAGTTGGACACGACTGAAGTGTCCAACTAGTGTGTCCAATTAGTAAGCACACACTTACTAATTATGCAATTTACTTTACATGATATTAGCCAATGAAAAATGTTAGAGAACAAGTTTCTATAAAGCTAAAATGAATGTTTTTTACAGACTTGATAAAAGCAAATTGTTAAAAATAATAATAATAATAAAGTCAAATTAGGTGTTGGAGGTGGCACTAGTGGGTAAAGAACCTGCCTGCCAATGTAGGAGACATAAGAGACAAGAGTTTGACCTGTGGGTGGGCAAGATCCTCTACAGGAGGGCATGCCAAACCACTCCAATATCCTTCCCCGGAGAAGCCCATGGACAGAGGAGCCTGGCGGGCTACAGTCTATAGTGTCTCAAAGAGTTGGACACATCTGCAGCAACTTAGCGCTAGCACTCGAGAGCTTTTTAAAAGACTGGAGAAAATAATTAACTAGGAGGTTTTCAAATTCAGATTTCTCTTTAATTGCTTACATTCTCATTTTCTTTTTAGTGAAATTATACCTGGGAGTTTGGGGTTATGTAATACATGTGGTTTTATATGAGAAAGGTAAGCTAAATTTTAATCATTGGAAACAGTCTCAAAGAAAAGAATCTTGACCTTTAACAAAAGATAGCTGAATGAATGTTTATTTATGTGTTTAAGGTAAAATTGCTCAATCTGCTTTGTTAAAAAAAAAGAGAGAGAGAGAGAGAGAAGAAATGAGGTGGGAGAGGTAGTGAGAGCTTAGTCTAAGTAGGTCTTACTGGTAGATAACAATCTGGGATAAAATTGCGAGTAATGGGAGTGACACTATAGATTTATTTTTAAAGACATCACAATGGCTGAAGGATGAGAACAGATTTGAGAAGAAGTGAGAGATGAACAGGAGACCCTGAGCAAGTGGCCACCTGGGGGCTTTGATCAGCCTGCCCTGGCGGATAGCTGTAGGTAACGGTCCCTGTCAGAAGCGCAATAAGAGGTGAAAACACGGACGGAATTGGGGAAATCTCGCCACCAAGTGCCAGCATTTCCTGTCATGCTCACTCTGTGTCAGGCACACTTCTGAGCATCTGATAGTTTTTAACTCATTTTGTTCTCATCACCACTCTATGAGACAAGGTTGCTGTGGAGATTGATTTTCCATTTTACAGCTAAGGAAACTGAGCTCCAGAGAAGAAATGACAAGCTCCAGGGGGACTAACTGGGGTGTTGCTGGGAGGAGATGTCTGGTTTCCCACCTGCCGAACTCACACCCTTGTGGAGACCCCCATCTCTGGGCGTGAAGCTTCCAGAATGTACTTTCCCATCTGAGCCTAGCATATAGGGCTGGAGCGCAGTGGCACAGTGTGACCTGTGACAGCACCCACAGCCTGCAGGGCCTCAGTGGTCCCAGAACTGACCCATCACGTCAGAGGTGAACGTGCGGGAGCCCACTGGGCAGAACCCCTTTGTGAAGGGTTTGAACTGGCCCTGCCAGGCCATGGGGAGCCACTGACAATTCTACAGCCCCCTCTAGTCACGGGCGGGACCCTAATAGTGCAGACAAAGAGATGTGTGCCCTTGTTCTCTGAGGCTGGGGTGAGACAGCGTTCATTACCAGATTCCAAATGAACGTGCAAGCCCCGTGGAGAATGAGAGAGCCATTTCCTAGGCAGGTTGATAAGAAGTCTAGGGATCCCCAAGGAGAGAGTGGTCTGGAATTCTCAAGGAGGAAGAAAGGACAAACTTATTTCTCTACATTCCTTAGGATTATATAACAACAATGTATTCTGCCTGAGGACAGTCTCTGGATTAAACCTTCTCTTTACAAGGATTATATAACAACAATGTATTCTGCCTGAGGACA
>SJYV01006555.1:336815-371291 GCA_006410875.1 Neotragus pygmaeus | reverse complement strand
TGAGGAATCCTGGACTGGCCAGCTGGCCCCACCCCACCCCCATACCCTCTTCAAGATCTTCAGCAGTGACTTCTAGGCATACAATGTTGTTGTTCAGTTGCTCAGTCGTGTCCGACTCTTTGTGACCCCATGGACTGCAGCACGCCCTGTCCCTCACCATCTCCCGGAGCTTACTCAAACTCACGTCCATTGAGTCAATGATGCCACCCAGCTATCTCATCCTCTGCCATCCCCTTCTCCTCCCTTCAATCTTTCCCAACACTGGGGTCTTTTTTAATGAGCTGATTTTTTGCACCAGGTGGCCAAAGTATTGGAGCTTCAGCTTCAACATCAGTCCTTCCAATGAATATTCAGGGTTGATTTCCTTTAGGATTGACTGGTTTGATCTCCTTGCAATTCAAGGGACTCTCAAGAGTCTTCTCCAACACCACAGTTCAATACCCAGAAACACAATACCCAGGAACAAAGTCAGGAAACCTAGAGGTTTCCGTGTGGAATTTTTCCAAGCTCCCTGAGGTTGCTTACCCAGCTCTAGACAGCTCTGATGGGAAATAGTCTCCCCCAGACTAAACTGAAAAGTGTGTTTCCTGTGGTTTCCTGTCCTTCAGCCTGGTTTCCTAGGTAGCCTCACAAAGTTTCACAAAACCAATCTGTTCCTTTTCCCGCATGACAGCCCCTAAGAAGCTTAACCATCCCAATTTCAGTCCTTTCCCCTCACCTCCAGCTGCCTGTCCCTGGATTAAAGTGTTTTCTGCTCATCAACAGTTATTTTACCTTATTTTAAAATGGATTTTTTTTTGAAGGATAATTGATTTACAACATTTTATTGGTTTCTGTCATATATCAACATGAATCAGCCATAAAATGCATAAAACTATTATTTTAAATCAACATTTTGAATCTCTTATCACATTGTTCCCTCTTGTGAACACATCTCTATTGGCCTTTTTAGTGAAGTAAGCTTTCAAATGAGACCTGAAACTTCCAGGAGGAAGTGGAGGCAGGCGCAAAGGCCCTGAGGCAGCAGCAAGCTCATGAAGTCACAGGTCACTGCAGGAGCAGGAACCAAGCAGAGCGTAGTTAGAAATGAGGCGGGTGGTGTCCCTGAAAGCTGAGCTCACCAGTGTCTCACATCAGTTGGGTAATATACTTACAAAGACTTAGTTGTCTTTGCTCTCATACTAATGTGCCAGTTGTGTCCATTATTCTGATTATGGGCTTCTCCTGGTGGCTCAGCTGTAAAGAATCTGTCTGTAATGCAGGAGCCACAGGAGATGCAGTTTCGATTCCTGGGTTGGGAAGATCCCCGGGAGGAGGGCATAGCAACCCACTCCAGTATTCTTTCCTGGAAAACCCATGAACAAAGGAGCCTGGCAGGCTGCAGTCCATAGGGTTGTAAAGAGTTGGACACGACTGAAGTGTCCAACTAGTGTGTCCAATTAGTAAGCACACACTTACTAATTATGCAATTTACTTTACATGATATTAGCCAATGAAAAATGTTAGAGAACAAGTTTCTATAAAGCTAAAATGAATGTTTTTTACAGACTTGATAAAAGCAAATTGTTAAAAATAATAATAATAATAAAGTCAAATTAGGTGTTGGAGGTGGCACTAGTGGGTAAAGAACCTGCCTGCCAATGTAGGAGACATAAGAGACAAGAGTTTGACCTGTGGGTGGGCAAGATCCTCTACAGGAGGGCATGCCAAACCACTCCAATATCCTTCCCCGGAGAAGCCCATGGACAGAGGAGCCTGGCGGGCTACAGTCCATAGTGTCTCAAAGAGTTGGACACAACTGCAGCAACTTAGCGCTAGCACTCGAGAGCTTTTTAAAAGACTGGAGAAAATAATTAACTAGGAGGTTTTCAAATTCAGATTTCTCTTTAATTGCTTACATTCTCATTTTCTTTTTAGTGAAATTATACCTGGGAGTTTGGGGTTATGTAATACATGTGGTTTTATATGAGAAAGGTAAGCTAAATTTTAATCATTGGAAACAGTCTCAAAGAAAAGAATCTTGACCTTTAACAAAAGATAGCTGAATGAATGTTTATTTATGTGTTTAAGGTAAAATTGCTCAATCTGCTTTGTTAAAAAAAAAGAGAGAGAGAGAGAGAGAAGAAATGAGGTGGGAGAGGTAGTGAGAGCTTAGTCTAAGTAGGTCTTACTGGTAGATAACAATCTGGGATAAAATTGCGAGTAATGGGAGTGACACTATAGATTTATTTTTAAAGACATCACAATGGCTGAAGGATGAGAACAGATTTGAGAAGAAGTGAGAGATGAACAGGAGACCCTGAGCAAGTGGCCACCTGGGGGCTTTGATCAGCCTGCCCTGGCGGATAGCTGTAGGTAACGGTCCCTGTCAGAAGCGCAATAAGAGGTGAAAACACGGACGGAATTGGGGAAATCTCGCCACCAAGTGCCAGCATTTCCTGTCATGCTCACTCTGTGTCAGGCACACTTCTGAGCATCTGATAGTTTTTAACTCATTTTGTTCTCATCACCACTCTATGAGACAAGGTTGCTGTGGAGATTGATTTTCCATTTTACAGCTAAGGAAACTGAGCTCCAGAGAAGAAATGACAAGCTCCAGGGGGACTAACTGGGGTGTTGCTGGGAGGAGATGTCTGGTTTCCCACCTGCCGAACTCACACCCTTGTGGAGACCCCCATCTCTGGGCGTGAAGCTTCCAGAATGTACTTTCCCATCTGAGCCTAGCATATAGGGCTGGAGCGCAGTGGCACAGTGTGACCTGTGACAGCACCCACAGCCTGCAGGGCCTCAGTGGTCCCAGAACTGACCCATCACGTCAGAGGTGAACGTGCGGGAGCCCACTGGGCAGAACCCCTTTGTGAAGGGTTTGAACTGGCCCTGCCAGGCCATGGGGAGCCACTGACAATTCTACAGCCCCCTCTAGTCACGGGCGGGACCCTAATAGTGCAGACAAAGAGATGTGTGCCCTTGTTCTCTGAGGCTGGGGTGAGACAGCGTTCATTACCAGATTCCAAATGAACGTGCAAGCCCCGTGGAGAATGAGAGAGCCATTTCCTAGGCAGGTTGATAAGAAGTCTAGGGATCCCCAAGGAGAGAGTGGTCTGGAATTCTCAAGGAGGAAGAAAGGACAAACTTATTTCTCTACATTCCTTAGGATTATATAACAACAATGTATTCTGCCTGAGGACAGTCTCTGGATTAAACCTTCTCTTTACAAGGATTATATAACAACAATGTATTCTGCCTGAGGACAGTCTCTGGATTAAACCTTCTCTTTACAAGGATTATATAACAACAATGTATTCTGCCTGAGGACAGTCTCTGGATTAAACCTCTGGCTAATTCCATTATCTTAAAATGTAAATTATGGGAGTAGGTCTGGTGAGGACTTTACAACCTCCAGACATTCTTTGGATTCATTGAAGAGTATATAAACTCATTGCTAACAGTAACAAGCGGGCACACTTTCTGCCCCCTTCTGATGTCTATGTCAGAAGCTTTCTCTATCTCTTTTATACTTTAATAAAACTTTATTACACAAAAGCTCTGAGCGATCAAGCCTCGTCTCTGGCCCCGGATTGAATTCTTCTCCTCTGGAGGCCAAGAATCCCAGTGTCATAATTCAACAACAACCTTTCAAGAACTTGTGGGGCTAATTAGTATTAGGAATGAGTTTGAAGGACAAGCTTACATGCGTGTGTTCTTGAAACATTCCCACTGGACACATCCTTGCTTCTGAGTGTTAACTGGAGCTTCTGAACGGCTGCTTGGAATTTAGTGGGAAATAAGTTGACCTAGGTTAATTCAGTGAACAAGAGAGACTATCCTCCCCCCTTGAAGTCTCATTTGCTTCCAGGATGGGGCAGCTGGACAAGTTCCAAGGGTAGCACCTGGGGATCTCAGAGTGCATTCTCCAGATTGAGTAATATCCTCGCAGTCTCTTTCCAATTAGCAATGTGAGAGTTTCTCTCCCATCTCCCAGATCTCTTAGGTTAAATGAAGGATGAAGTGATGAAGTGAAGTTTGAAGATCAATTCTGGAATTTCTGTTCTGGCTTTGAGTAGCTCTAAGACCTCAGGGAAATTGTACAGTCTCTGAGCCTCAGGTTCTCTGGGTGGAAAAGGGGAATGGGAGGTGTATGATGTCTCAGAGTTGGAATGAGGATCAAAGGACCAAGGATTCAGTAAGAGGAGGACCTGGGGAAAGTCTCCTCTCAATGGGCCAGCTCTTGAGTGTGGCTCCATTACTGTCTTCTGGACCTACCTGCTTTAGAAACTTGCTCCCTCCTAGTTCTAATCTACAGCAGAATGAACAGGTGTGTCTCCAGTGCCCTGGGGCTGGGTCTCGGTGCTGCAGGAATCAGGTCTTCCATCTTTCTGCCAGAGGAGCCTCTCCAAGAAGGAAGTACCAGACATTAAGAGGAGAGCCAGTGGGATACTGGTTGGACCTTGCTCTTTGATTTGGTCCAGCAAACCTATAGATGATTAATGAAACCCACCTCTGAATTGTGCCAGGATCTTCTGCAGATCATCACATTTTATGATTCTGTAGCACCCAGAGCTCTGCCCACGTTCCCCAGGGAAATATTATCATTTCAAGTCACCTGGCTCCTAGCAAGTTTCTACTCCCAGCAGCATCTGTCACTCTATCACCTTGGATGGGTGTTCTGAGACCACTGGAACCTACTTGGTTGGTGTGCAAACAGAGCAGAGTGCCCTGGAAGAGTTTGAAGATGATGGGTGTTGGAGTCAGTGACTGAGTATGCATGCACTGAAAACCACTTCCTTATATCTTCTCCATGGGATATCTATAAAGATGAAATGAAATAATGTTTATAAAGGGCTTAGCACAGAGCTTGGCACACAGCAAAGAGCTGATAAATGTCAGAAGACAGGATTATGTATTTATAACCTGCACTCTCAGTTTATATGTGCTTGTCATAAATACACCATGTATAATTTAGGAAAATAAATAATTTATATATTTTCAGTGGCTGCAAATAGTACTCTCAATGTCTAGTTAGCAGAAATAAATTATAGAAACATGCATATTTGCATTATTTCTATACATAGGTTTAGAGTGCCTGGTTACAAATGAGTTAATACTAAGCTGTATGCCTGTGGTTTCTGGGATACGTCTCTTCAAGGAAAGCGTGAGAAAGAATGGATATACGTATAACTGAATCCCTTTGCTATACAGCTGAAACTAATGTAACATTGTGAATCAACTATGCTGTGCTCGCTGTGCTGAGTCGCTCAGTCATGTCCAACTCTTTGCAACCCCATGGACTGCAGAACCCCAGGCTTCCCTGTCCATCACCGTCGCCCAGAGTTTGCTCAAAGTCATGTACATTGAGTCGGTGATGCCATCCAACCATCTCATCCTCTGTCATCCCCTTCTCCTCCTGCCTTCAACCTTTCCCAGCATCAGGGATCTTTTCCAGTGAGTTGGCTCTTGGCATCAGGTGGCCAAAGTATTAGAGCTTCAGCTTTGGCATCA
This sequence comes from Neotragus pygmaeus, assembly GCA_006410875.1. Classification (NCBI taxonomy): domain Eukaryota; kingdom Metazoa; phylum Chordata; class Mammalia; order Artiodactyla; family Bovidae; genus Neotragus; species Neotragus pygmaeus. Next base: position 365,792 of record SJYV01006555.1, on the reverse strand, counting down.
GTCCTTCTAATGAATATTCAGAATTGATTTCCTTTAGGATTGACTGGTTTGATCTCCTAGCTGTGGAAGGGACTCTCAAGAATCTTCTCCAGCACCACAGATTGAAGGCATCAATTCTTCGGCACTCAGCCTTCTTTTTGATCCAGTGCTCACATCCTTACATGACTACTGGAAAAACCATAGCTTAGACTATAAGGACCTTTGTAGGCAAAGCAATGTCTGTTTTTTTAATACACTCTCTAGGTTTGTCATAGCTTTTCTTCCAAGGAGCAAGTGTCTTTCAATTTCATGGCTGCAGTCACCATCTGCATTGATTTTGGAGCCCAAGAAGATAAAGTCTGTCACTGTTTTCATTGTTTTCCCATCTATTTGCCATGAAGTGACGGGACCAGATGCCAAGACCCTCATTTTTTGAATGTTGAGTTTTAAGCCCTCCTCTTTCACCTTCATCAAGAGGCTCTTTAGTTCTTCTTTGCCATAAGGGTGATGTCATCTGCATATCTTCAATTATTAATTTTATTTTTATTAATTTAAAAATAAAAAACCTTAGCATAGCAAAAAATAAACCAACTTGATGCATCTACCCCACCTCTACCTCAATCCTACCCCCACTTTGACTCCCATTGTCTGCTGTCAATGTATGTGTCAGGAAATGAAAGAAATTCAGAGCCCATTGTCAGCTGATCCTAGCCATTGGCCTCTGTGCATCAGCAAAAAGGACCATGGACAGCTATCACTGTCCACACAGAAGCCAGGTGCAGGCAATCCCCGCCCCAGTCCCAGAGCTGCCCTTTCCATTCATTCAGTACAGAGTAAATACTTGGGAAACTTACTACGCACATCAGGTTCTATGATAAGCTCTGGACAAACATAGCAAAGAAACAACAATGGCAACAGTTAACCAGATGCGACCCCTGCACCAATCATGAAGAAGAGTGATGCTGTCAATCAGCTATACAAGTAAGTGTCCGTGGCCCACGGTGATAATTCTGCCAGTGCTTCACGGGAAATCACATCAGCAGTCTCAAAGACAGAGGAGGTTTCTAGTTCCTCTGGAGGCTGTTGATATTCTTGTGCCCCTGCTGGACCACGCTGGGAACCAGGATGTCAGAGACTGAAAATGGGGCCACCTGCCCCTGGAGCCAGGGGTAGAACCGGAGGCTTCCAAACCAGGAGTTGGCCGTCATTTTGTTGCTCAAAACAAGAGAGCCTTCCCTATCACTTTCTCACTGATCTAAGATTTAGGAGATTGAAGCACCCCCCTGAATCATTAAATAATACCCATGCTCACATCAACCTCTCCCCATTCAAATATAATTCACTCATGAATACTCGGGTCATGTGGACAAATATTAATAAATTATTCCCCCACTCCCAGTTTTCCTTTCATTACGCTTTGAAAAATAAAATAAAATCCAGAATGTGGAACAGCTTATTAAAAACATAAACTCACTCTTCGACTCTGCGTGTTTGAAATAAAAGGGTTTTGTTTTTTTTTTTAATCAAAAGGAATTTCTAATTCACTGTGGGGCTCAGTTTGCTGAACTTAATCTGTTTGAAACACCACTTCTCCAAATGATGTGGGCTGGTGTCTGGTAGAGAATAAAGCAGCCATCTCAGCTTGTCCTGCATTGGTCTTTTGAGAAATGACAGGCACTTGGAAAGACATCAGGACTGGAGAAGTCTGCTGAGGCCAGAAAAGGTGTTTGGGTTATGTTTGAAAATACAAGATTATCTAAAGGAAATTTACCCAGGTGAATGGAATGAACTGGTTTCATTCGTTCAACTATTCACACAGCAAATATTTTGGGGGCATCAAGTATGTACCTGACTTTGTCTTAGGTGTGGGATGCCTAAATGTGCCTTTCTTCTAGCTACAAAATGCTTAAAAATGACTTATATGTGGCCCTGCCCTCAAGGAAGGCTGGGACTGGTGAAGAGCAGATGGGCTGATAATACAAGAGAACACAATGATGAGAGCTACCAAGGAGAAATCTGCAAAGTGCAGGGCAAGAGAGGAGAGCAAACAAACATCTGGTCATCCAGGAGGAACAAGACAGCACTTTAGCTGAAACTAGTCACAGCTCTTTTCTGTTGCAAGGGGCTTAATCCCAACTCAACTTGGCTTAAACAAAAAAGAGATTTCACTGACTGAAGTAAACAAGTTGAAATACAAATAGAGGCAGAGTTTCAGGTATGGATGAATCCAGGAGAGCTAACAGAAGGAAGAGCTACTTCAAAGGCCGGAGGCAGGTTTCTCTCCATCTCTCAGTTTTGTGTTGCTCACCAGGCTTCCTCCTTGGGAACATTGTCCTGAGTAACAGTAAAATGGCCTTCTGTAGCTGGAAGCCCACATACTATTCACTCAGCAGCTCCGGAGAAGAGAAGAGAAGAGAAGAGAAGAGCCTCTTTCTAGCTAGCCAGTGGGCTGACTCGCACTGGCGTGGCCTGAGCTTTCTGCCTTCTTGGGCTTATCCCTTCTTCCAGCAGATACAGGCAGCTTTGGGCTATCTGTCCATCTCTAGAGTCAGAGACATGCATCCATCAGGCCTTTACAGACTATATTCATTCCAGAACCTTCATTAAGGAACACTGGCAGATAAAGATCCATCAGGACCAAAACAAACAAACCGAAAAAAGCAGAACTCCCTGGCTTCCGTGAACTTACAAATGAGAAGAACATATCCAGGTTCTGGGTGCAAAAGTGTAAATGCTGGGGAGCAAAATGAACAAAGAAAAGGGGTGTGGGGCGTGGGGAGGGGCAGCAGTTGCTACGTTAGAAAGGTTGTTTGCAGGCCTCCTCCACCCCAAAAAGAGACAACACTGTGCAGAAGCTGAAGTTATTAAAGACTGAGTTGAGTGAGTCTCTGGGGTCAGAGGGAATACAGCAGTGTCAAGAGCCAAGCCAAGGGCCTGGGCAGGGATGGACTTGACAGCTNCATTAGAAAGGTTGTTTGCAGGCCTCCTCCACCCCAAAAAGAGACAACACTGTGCAGAAGCTGAAGTTATTAAAGACTGAGTTGAGTGAGTCTCTGGGGTCAGAGGGAATACAGCAGTGTCAAGAGCCAAGCCAAGGGCCTGGGCAGGGATGGACTTGACAGCTTTGAGAGGCAGCACAGATCCCCTAGCTTGCTTGCCCCAGATGAGTGATGGGGGAGCGGGCCCATCAGAGGAGGGCACAAGAACTGAGAAACCTCTGTTAGGACCTTGGCTTCTATGTCACGGGCAGTGGGGGCTGCATGGACTGAGCTTGCGTGCCAGGTGGTGCCCCCACAAAGGACAATTGGGGCTCCCTGATCAGAGGACTGAGGAGGGATCCTGGGCAAAGAGGACAAGAACCGCCCTACTCAGAGTCCAGGATGAAGTGTCAGTAGACGTGGAGGACAGACTGCCCCCTGAGCGGCTCGGAACAAGGACAGACATAAAAGGCACCAGCCATTGTGCAGGCGAGAATGTTCAGAGAGAAGACTATGCGTGAGTCAGAGCGCAGGAGAGGGACCTACGGCAGCTGAGGCTGTACTCCAGGCCCGTCACTGGGCGACGTAGACACTCAAGAGTGCTTCTGCGGAGACAGTGGAGTCAATCACTCCCCCTCATCTTCCTTCCTGGGAAACTTGCAGATATTAAAATGACCACTCAAGGGGAACTTGATTTGATTTCAGGTTTAATTGAAGGGCATTGTGCAAATGCAGAGATTTAGAGAGAGGGAGGTGGGAAATGCTTCCTGGAGATGGTTTAATTGCCATATCTTTTTCAAAATATAGCAAGCTGCCCATTAAAAATGTTAGATAAAGGATATTGCCAGCAATCGTTTCTTTTCCTTCCCAGGAAAGGGCAGATGACATTTGGGATCCCCTCGGCAGATGATAATATTAGTGAACATGGGTGAAGCTGGAAAGTTGGCAAAGCACTGTCCACCGGAGCTATCATTAGCACAGCAGCTGAAATGTAATGGAAAATGTAATGGACTTGGACTCCACATCCAGTGCGGGGGCTCAGAGTCATAGGCAATTAGTCCTACCTGGAAGACACTTATGCATTTCAGCAAATACAAAGGGAACCCCATCAATGTGACACGTACTGACCCAGCTTCTCTCGCGTGCCAGGATGGTGTTAGAAGAGATGGACCCAGACAACCACAACAAAAACGACCATCACAAGCTCATAAGCTCTGTACTCGCAGAGCATTTTACAGTGTAGCAAAGTGCTTTCTCCTGTACTAATTCTCTCACTCACAGCAACCCTGTGCAGTGAGAATTAAGTCAGAACTACATGACGTTGGGGTTCTGGTGACTAAGACTTGTCTTAAAATTCTGGCCACTCCCTAGTGCACCTCCTTCTTCTGGCTTTCTTAGCTTCTATTCTTGGACTAAGAGTGGGTCTATGTATATCTAATTTTCGAAATAGCCTGCAAAGTGCTGTTACTATGCCTGTCTTCACCTTAGGACACTGAGACTTAGGATAAATAAATTGTTCAAGGTCACTGCCCAGGCTTGACCCCAGGCAGCCAAGTTTAGGAAGCCACACCTAACCACCAGCTCTGTGCCTGGCATCTGAGGTCAAGAGTTGAGTGTGAACATGGTTTTGCATTAGTTGATTATTTTTAATCCTCGCTGCAGTCCCTGAAAATTTTCATCAGAGCCCCATTCTCAAATGTGGAAGTGGAGACTTGGAGACACTAAGCCAACCTTGATATCAGGGCTTCCTCACTTAGAAGGTGTTAGAAGTGGGGTCTGAATCCAGCTCAGCTCCAATTCCTTGAACCTGTTTGCCCCCACAGGACTTGTCTCTTGCTAAAACTTCATCATGGGCTTCCCTGGTGGCTCAGTGGTGAAGAACCCGCTTGCCAGGGCAGGAGACATAAGAGACATGGGTTCCATCCCTGGGTGGAGATCCCCTGCAGGAGGGTATGGCAACCCCCTCCAGCATTCTTGCCTGGAGAATCCCATGGACAGAGGCGCCTGGTGGGCTACAGTCCACGGGGTCACAGAGTTGGACACGACTGAAGTGACTTAGCATGCATCTGTTCAACATAATACATCTTGATTCAGCCTGACTCTTCTTCCCCTCTGGGAGAAACTAACAGGTACATCCCTGAAGGACCCAGGGAGGGGATCGGGGGAAATTCCAGCCCGACTCCCACTGCGGTTCCTTGACTCACACCAGGACCCCCAGAACCTGAAAGATCCTGGGAGGACTGAGATCATCAGGACTTTTCCACCTGCCCGTGCACAACCAGTCTGACCACAGGGCCGCTAAATGGGTCTAGTGTCAGTCGAGGAAACGACAGCTGACGGGCAGCGTGGAGGGAAGGAACAGCAGGTTAGGGTAAAACCANAGAACCTGAAAGATCCTGGGAGGACTGAGATCATCAGGACTTTTCCACCTGCCCGTGCACAACCAGTCTGACCACAGGGCCGCTAAATGGGTCTAGTGTCAGTCGAGGAAACGACAGCTGACGGGCAGCGTGGAGGGAAGGAACAGCAGGTTAGGGTAAAACCAACACGGCTTGAACAACCAGTCAGTTCTGTCAGGACAGGGGAATTTTACTGGGGTGAAAAGGTCACCAGACAGCAGACAGAGCTGGGGCCCCTGACTCCCACCCTGGTCATCCTACCTGTTTGGGCAAGTTACTGAAACTGCTCTCTCGACCGTGCACCCCACCAGGACGAAGGCCGTGAGGCCTCAGAGAGGACAGACACAGGAAAGCCCCAGGCTCTCCGTGTGTTCATGGTGCATGTTCAGCAAACACTAAATACAGGGGCTGTGTCTGAATGCAACCACTGAAGTTTGTTAGCTCGTGGGGGAACGTGTATGCAACCAACGTTTTTTACCTCCACTGGGGAGGTAAAAAAAAGGAGGCAAACATATATACATATATTTTTTTTCTATTCTTGACTGTTCATGTTTGCAGAAGAGCCCCGTAAAAGCCACCTTTGCAGCGGCTTCAGCTGTCTCTGGGTCAGGTGGGTGATGTATGCTCTTGGCTTGTATCTCTTGCTTTGAATCCACAAAAAAACTCCATGGCCGGAATCCCAGAGGGCACCTGAGAATTCTCCAGGTCCCAGTGGATGGGCTGCTGCTAAGAAGGAGATCCCCAAGGGCCCCAAGCTGAGTGTTGGGAGATCGGGACCAGGGGCAGGGTGACTGAGACAGAAAACTCCCTCTTCCAGTAAGTGACTGTTTGGCTTTGAAAAACCATTTTCTTTTCCCTCTGAGTTTCCCCCAGTGAGGGGAAGACATGGGTGAGAAATCTGTCCACCAAAGTGATTTATTAGAAGGAGAAATATACTGTCTGAGTTCACAGGAGCCGATCGTGGTCTTAAACATGTTGCGTTCACCATCTCGTCCGGATACTTATGATCACCCCGCAGATTGAGGGAGCATCTGCATTTTAGCAACAAAGAAACCAGCAAGGAGGTGACACAGCAAGTCCGCTGTCACAGGGAATGAAGTGGTGGAGACCACCTGGGGGCTGATCCGGAAAGGTCCAGGGTCTGCATGCTTGACCACCTCCTGCTTCTTTAATCGGGACTGTCTCTGAGGGTCAGATCTGGGCTTCCCTGGTGGCTCAGTTGGTAAAAAATTTGCCTGAAACGCAGGAGACCTGGGTTCAATCCCTGGGTTGGGAAATCCCCTGCAGAAGGGAACGGTTACCCACTCCAGTATTCTGGCCGGGCAAATTCTACAGATTGTATAGCCCATGGGGTCTCAAAGAGTCGGTTACAACTGAGCGACTTTCACATGCACATACATACTGAGGGTCAACTTGGATGTGTTAGGTGTTGATGTTTCTCAGCAAAACTTGAAGCACAGTCTCTTCAATACTAAATGCAACTTCTTCTGCCTTCTAATGATGACAGGTGTCAAACTAACCTTCTGGGAATTGTATTTCTGTGTTTTCATCCAAACTAAGAGGAGTTTGGGAGGCCTGGGAGGACATGGCACCAGGACCCAACTCCTGTCTTCTCTCTCAGAGAATGACCCCCTAATTCCGGCAAATACCCAGTCAGACACCGAAGGTCTGCCCCATGCCTCCTTCATTCTTCCCAAATCCAACAAACCCACCCCAGTGCTTTCCCACTGCACCTGGAAGGACCCAGCTCCCCACCTCCACGCTCATGGGACTTTAGTGACGTTCCCTCAGCAACCGCCCTGCCCCTGGTTTGGCCCTGTAAGCATAAGCTCCCCTCTCTGCAAGATATTCATTCAGAAATATACCTCAGATACTACCGTGCCCTCAATAAAGCCTGCCAACAGCTCTCCAAACTTGCAAAGAAAGCATTCATCTCCCCACAGAGCTTCCAGGACTCGCCGCCCCCTCTGTCTCCAGCCCCATCTCACCACGCACGCACCACTCAGGGCAATGCTGACAGCCCGTCTTCACTCTGAGCCACGGGCCTTCACCTCCACCCCAGTTCTTTTCCCAAAACAGTTCATCCACCCTGATCACATGCTCACATTCTTTACATGCCAGCTCCTCCTTGACCTTCAGGACTCAGCTTGGAACTTCCATGATGGTCCGAGGGTCAAGAATCTGCTGCCAATGCAGGAGACACAGGTTCGATCCTGGGTCCAGGAAGATCCTGCATGCACCACAACTTTTGTGCCTGTGCTCTGGAGCCTGGTGCTGCAACTGTGGAAGCCTGTGCTCCACAGCAAGAGAAGCCACTGCAATGAGAAGCCCAACTTTTGCAACTAGAGAAAGCCCACACATAGCAATGAAGATCCAGCAGAGCCAAGAATAAATAAATGGATATAAAAATACACAAACAAAAGACTGTGATCATTCCTTGGGCCTAGTTTTCTCCTTCCAGTACACAGTCCCCATGAAGGGGCAGAGGGTATGTTGGAGACTTTCTACTGTTTGTTCCTGGTCTTTCTTGCTATTCTTGTTGTTCCAGGAGGTTCCAGTACCCACAAACAGCCCCCTCATGGAATCCAGAGGCCAACGGAAGGACAGCAGCCCCCAAGCCACTGGGTAACTTTAAAAGGCTGACTCTTTTTATGGAGGTAATGATTTAATAAGGAGAATGCTGCTCTTTGGCCATAGAGACTCCTGTGACTAATTCTTTCATGACAAGTCTGAAACTGCAAGGTCAGATGGAAAATATCTCTGGCAAACCTCTGATGCCATGAGGAAGAAGAAACAAGCATTTATCCAAGACCCACTGGGCTTGACCCATGCTGTTTCACTGAAGCCTCTCAAATGCTCCCATTTCATGGATGAGGAAACTGAGGCTTGGGAGGCAAATTCGTTGCTCAAGATGATATGATTGCTATCCAACAGCAGCAGGTCTAGAGGCTTGTTGCTTAATGCCTCATGCTTGTGGGCTTTCCACCAGCAGTATCTCAGCTGGGCTGGGGGTCTGGGAACAAGGGTCTGGAGCAGAGGCCCCTGTCTTGACTGTGAGGTGCGGGGCCCTGCCTGATTTCTCAGGACCAGTTTCTTGCCATACCAGTTGTGAGGCCGGATTTGCGGGGTGTTTTCAGGAAAAGTCTTGTTCCCTAAAACAGGACGCTGGGGCTTTCTGCTCAGTTTAAGGACAAGTCATTAGTTCTCTTTGGATCCTACTTTCAACATTGCAGGTGAAGATTTTTGAAGATGTTCCTGGGAAGTCTCGAATCACCGTGGAGACTGTATGGGGGCTCGAGGTAGCTGAAGGGAGTGGGGTCCTGGCCAGGGGTTGAGGTCCTAACTCCACACTGGCTGGTTTACACGTGGCAATTACATGTTAGAGTTCTTATGAAGAAAGATCCATGGACATACATGAATGAGTGTGCAAGAGAGTAAAGGAACAAGAAAACCACAAAGCCAGACGATTATGAAGTCTCTGTGTTTCCATCTCTCTCAAGTTTAATACCCCGGGGTTTTGTTGACCGATGGCAAGCTCTGCGTGTGACTGCAATGTCAAAAGCAGTAACACCACCAGCAGCACTTTTCATGGACTTGTCAAGCCAAAATGTACCAGCATGTACGGTTTTATTATGGGCTTCCCTGGTGGCTCAGGTAAAGAACCCACCTGCCAGTGCAGGTGGCGCAGGTTCGATCCCTGGGTTGGGAAGATCCCCTGGAGGAAGAAATAGCAACCCGCTCCAGTATCCTTGCCTGGAGAATTCCATGGACAGTGGAGCCTGGTAGGCTACCAGTTCGTGGGGTCGCAAAGACTTAGCGATTGAATAGACAGCATGTTAGACAACATGCACATTCTTATACTCTGCTTAGTCTTCTCTTTGGTCCTCCCCAGGGTGTGTCACAGTTTGTAAAGCACCTTCATGCACAAGGTCATATTGTGGTGTGTTGTCAGTTTTACCAAGACTGGTTTCAGCGTTTGGGAAGCTCCATTTTAATTGCCCCACATTCTCACTGACAGCCTCACACCAGCCCCTTTGAGACTCTGAAAATTTCCATTTTTCCCTTAAAAAGCCAGCTTGAGTGCCACCAGCTCTGGGAAGCCTCACACCCTCCCTTTACTGTTTGACCTTTCTTCCTCTGGGGCCCATTGGACTCCGGCCCTGTTGCAACATGTTCCAAGTTTTGTGGCTGTTTAGCTATTACTCATCTCCCCTCCCATCACAAAAGCAAATAGTTCAGTTAACACCTGAAGGGATAAAGAATGAAGGATGGGTGAATGCAGGAATGCATGAATGAATGGACCAATAATTAAATACATGAGAACCCAGTTTCTTATATTAGCCAACTTCCTCTACCTCCCTGACTCCCTAAGTAGTCAGGGCCACCCTCGTGCTCACCATCCAGCAGGTTTATGAGGGCCTGCTCTGTGCCTGGGACCATAGCAGGTACGAGGACGCAGTGATGAGCAGGAAAGACAAGAGCCTCTGCCCTTGCAGAGCTTCTGCTTTTGATGCACACGGAGCACTTCTCCCAGGGAATGGTCTGCCCCTGCACGAATGTGTGTCTTTCCAAATCTCCATGGAGACCAGGATTCTGTCTTGCTCATCTTCATACGCTTCAGTACCCAGCTCAATGCCTAGCCAAGGTTAATCAGTTCAGTTCAGTTCAGTCACTCAGTCGTCTCCGACTCTTCGCGGCCCCATGAATTGCAGCACACCAGGCCTCCCTGTTCATTACCATCTCTCGGAGTTCACACAGACTCACGTCCATCGAGTCCGTGATGCCNTCACCATCTCCCGGAGTTCATTCAGACTTACATCCATCAAGTCAGTGATGCCATCCAGCCATCTCATCCTCGGTCGTCCCCTTCTCCTCCTGCCCCCAATCCCTCCCAGCATCAGAGTCTTTTCTAATGAGTCAACTCTTGGCATCAGGTGGCCAAACTATTGGAGTTTCAGCCTCAGCATCATTCCTTCCAAAGAAATCCCAGGGCTGATCTCCTTTAGAATGGACTGGTTGGATCTCCTTGCAGTCCAAAGGCCTCTCAAGAGTCTTCTCCAACACCACAGTTCAAAATCATCAATTCTTCAGTGCTCAGCTTTCTTCACAGTCCAATTCTCACATCCATACATGACCACTGGAAAAAACCATAGCCTGGATTAGACGGACCTTTTTTGGCAAAGTAATGTCTCTGGTTTTGAATATGCTATCTAGGTTTGTCATAACTTTCCTTCCAAGGAGAAAGCGTCTTTTAATTTCATGGCTGCAAGGAAACTGAAATTCAGAGAGGTTCAGTAATGAACTCAAAGTCACTGGGTGAGGCAGCACCAGAGCCGTGATTTGAACACACAAAATCTGGTTTCTGAGTCAGTGCTTCTTACTCTTACACTAAGAAACAGGATTCAGGAAGGTAAAAACAGAAGGAATTAAAGAATGACTGATGTCTTCAGAGAAGTGTCACATGAGACTGGCCCAGCTTGGGATGCCTGCCATCTTGTAAATGAGGAAGAGGAGGGTCCCTGTACTGAAAGTTTTCCTGGATTATGTGAAAGAAAGGAGTCATTTCTCAAAACACAGCCAACACTGGATTCCACATAAGGCTGTAATATGAAGCAACAAATAAACAAATGAAAAAGAGCTCTATCACTAAAAGAAAAAACAACTATCACCAGAACCCTCTTATTTGTACATGAATAAATAAAAAGTGTTTTGTTTGTTTTTTTTTTTTTAAATTGAGGCTGTCAGAAACAGACTCACAGACTTTGCGAATGAAATTATAGTTGCCAGCAGGGAACGATGGGGAAAGGGATAGTTCTGGATGGTCCTGTCCACTATTTAAAATGGACAACCAACCAGGTCCTACTGCAGAGCACAGGCAGCTCTGCTCATTGCTATGTGACAGCCTGGATGGGAGGGGAGTTTGGAGGAGAATGGATGCATGTATGTGTGTGGCTGAGTTGCTTTGCTGTCCACCCAAAACTATCACACCATCATTAATTGGCTAGACTCCCGTACAAAATCGGAGAAGGCGATGGCACCCCACTCCAGTACTCTTGCCTGGAAAATCCCATGGATGGAGGAGCCTGGTGGGCTGCAGTCCCTGGGGTCACAAAGAGTCGGACACGACTGAGAGATTTCACTTTCACTTTTCACTTTCATGCATTGGGGAAGGAAATGGCAACCCACTCCAGTGTTCTTGCCTAGAGAATCCCAGGGAAGGTGGAGCCTGGTGGACTGCTGTCTATGAAGTCGCACAGAGTCGGACACGACTGAAGGGACTTAGCAGCAGCAGCAGCAGCCGTACAAAATAAAAAATTCAAAAAAAAGTTGAAGATGTCAGTGTTTATTATTACTAGGCTGATTTTGCATGTAGAAAAATATTTAAGACTGATTTTTTTAATGGGTTAATGTGAAAATAATTTAGAAATCCATTTTTTCCTTAGGCCTTTGAATTCAACTTACAAGTCTATTTAAACATAGACTATATCTTAACAGGAGACACATAGTCTCTTAGTCAATGTTTAAAGAAACCAAAATAGCTTTAAACAATGGGCCCAGATAACAAACCTCATTACATTAAATCTCTTCCAATATTTATACCGGTTTGATAAGCAAAAGCCTTCCAAGTATTCAAAACATCTAGTGAAGTGATAAAATCAAATTTAAAGACTCTTAGATTCTTCTAAAATTCCACGGACAGAGAAGCCTGGCGAACTACAGTCCATGGGGTTGAAAAGGGTAGACATGACTGAGTGACTAACGCACACACACATGCAGATTCTTCTAAACAATCAAACGCAGCAAATTTTCTTTTTTAAGATTTTCCAATAAAAATTTACATGTCTAAATTAAACTGCTATTCACATTTTAAAGTGGCTTTATCAGGCTAATCTGTCTTTAATATGAGAAAAATACTCTCTTATTATATCACATATTTCACATACCAAACATCTGCTGATTTGCCCACAAGTATTATTTCTGTGATTTACTTTCCCATCACTCAGTATATTTCTAAACTTTCCCAGGGTGAAAAAATGTTTAGCACTAGGAGAATAAACATCACAAGCAAGTACCATCCTAAACTTGGGAATTTATCAACCAGAGATTTCTGGCTAGAATACAGGATCTGAGATGCAAGGACAATTTTTTTCTTCATGGTATTTGGCATATTCGGTCTTTCTATGGTTACTATGGCGACAAGCAACTCTGAATCCATACTTTGCACATGGGATTAGCTTCTGCACTCTTGCTCTTGGTCAAAATTGAGTGATCTGTCTCCTTCTAACCCTGCAGCACACACTGTTAATTGTCCCTAAATACCCACTTCTCTCAGCATACATTCCCAGGATAAAGACCATATTACCAACAGCTGAAAGTGTTAGGCAGCTGAAAGTGACCTGGCCAATGAGATGAAAGAAAATATTAGTGTGGGCAAACTGTTGGAGGTGTCCTGCAAGGTAAACGACATGATCTTATCTCTTTCTAAAGGCCTAGAATAATTAATAATCATAATAAAGATCTGATGGCTGGAGCAACAGCAGCCAAGTTGGACTAGGAAATAAACTTAAGGATGGATGGTGTACACTCTCATGGAACAGCAAGGAAGATGAAGCCTGGGTCCCTGAGGCAAGAGAATGCCATATCAGCCTTTCTACCAGGACTTGTAAAAGAGAGAAATTAACTTCCACCTGATTCAGTTCAGTTGCTCAGTCATGTCCTACTCATTGCGACTCCATGGACTGCAGCAAGCCAGGCTTCCTTGTCCATCACCAACTCCTGGACATTACTCAAACTCAAATCCATTGAGTCAGTAATGCCATCCAATCATCTTAACCTCTGTTGTCCCCTTCTCCTCTTGTCTTCAATCTTTCCAAGCATAAGGGTCTTTTCTAATGAGTCAGATCTTCAGATCAGGTGGCCAAAGTATTGGAGCTTTACCTTCAGTATCAGTCCTTTCATTGAATATTCAGGATTGATTTCCTTTAAGGTTGACTGGTTTGATCTCCCCACAGTGCAAGGGACTCACAAGAGTCTTCTCCAGCACTACAGTTCAAAAACATCAATTCTTTGGTGCTCAGCTTTCTTTATGGTCCAATTCTTACATCCTAACATAGCTATTGGAAATAACATAGCTTTGACTAGATGGACTTTTGTTGGCGAAGTAATGTCTTTGCTTTTTAATATGCTGACTAGGTTGGTCATAACTTTTCTTCCAAGGAATAAGCATCTTTTAATTTCATGGCTGCAGTCACCATCTGCACTGATTTTGGAGTCCAAGAAAATAGTCTTTCACTGTTTCCATTGTTTCCCCATTTATTTGCCATGAAGAGATGGAACCAGATGCCATGATCTTAGTTTTCTGAATGTTGAGTTTTAAGCCAGCATTTTCACTCTCCTCTTTTACTTTCATCAAGAGGCTCTTTAGTTTTTCACTTTCTGCCATAAGGATGGTGTAATATGCATATCTGAGCTTATTGATATTTCTCCTGGCAATCTTGATTCCAGCTTGTGCTTCATTTAGCCCAGCATTTCACATTCTGGATTTTCTTCAGCCAAGTGTAATCCTGACTGCTATAGATACTATCATCTGATTTGTATAGATGAAATTCTGAATCTTTCCTTAATGAGTAGAGTTCCTCACCAGTCAGTCATTTTACTACTGAATGGAATTATCTGGCTGTAGACCACAATCCTAAAGCACCCTAATGACTTCAATGATTTTACCAAATTGACACCTGGAATTAGTAGCAGATGTCACATCTCTTAAAACTGATGCCATGGCTCCCAGAACAATCTCAAGGTAGATATATCTGCCTCCAGAATCATTAAATGCAGATCATTAAGTGCAGGAAGCTAACATTAATTTATATTTTATGAGTTTGCAGTTCAAAATAAGTCAACACTAAACTATTTAGTACATCAGTACACACGGAGGTAACAATAGCTAACTTACTGTACACCTACTATGTGCATGGGACATTCAGGTCGCCCCTATCATTATCCTTATTTTAGGCACAAGCAAGATGAAGCTAAACGTTTTCTGCAAGTTTATACATGCAGTTCCACTCTATAAACCACTGAGCTATAGAGGTGTCATATCTTTTTGCTTTTCATACTATTCATGGGGTTCCAGCTCTACGCACTCTCTGTATTGTTTCAACTATCAAAAGAGGGGGAAAAAAGATGTTTGCAGATTTAGTCTCCAGGAAAGTTAACCTATTAAACTATAACAAATACAAAGAAATAATTTCAGGGCCTCTTTTTTATTTCTTAATAATATATATGGATGTCATCTTCATTCTTTTTAAACATAGGCCACTTATACCCTAAATTTGAATATTCTAGGTTTCAACTGGGAAAAATAACTTGTTCTTCTTTGAGGGGGAAAATAGGCCAACCCAAAGTTTGAAGGCCACCACCAAGGACATGTATTTTATTTTTTCAATTAATTGTTTTGGAGTATAGTTGCTTTACAACGCTGCGTTAGTTTCTACTATACAGCAAATTGAGTCAGCCATGCATATATAGATACACCTCTCCTTCTGGACTTCCTTCCCATTCAGGTCACTGCCCTCCATTAAGCAGAGTTCCCTGTGCTATACAGTATGTTCTTATTGGTTATCTGTTTTATATATGTATTTTTAAAAAGGAAGAATTACAAGGCTTTCTTCCCCCAGAGAGACGCTGCTGGCCTGGCAAAACCCAGATACTGGGCAACTCTTACCCTGTGTGACTTTCTATTCTCATTTATAAAACATCTGCAGAAATGTTAACAAGTACCATATGGATTAGAAAGACACTTAAATTAGTAATGGCCATCATTTATTGAGTGCTTACTAAGTATCTGGAAGTGAAACGGCAATTTTTTGCATATAATCTTTCTCCTTCAAAGAGCACTGAGAGGCAGGAACAATATGCCTATTCTGCAGATGGAAACTAGCAGACTGAGGAAGTGTGACTCATCTGAGAGGGCTTCAGCACAGTCTAGAGCCCCGCCCCCTGCCTCTCTGTGCCGGCTGCTTCCTCCAAAAGGCAGGCCTACATGTCACCCTTCTCTGTCTCTTCTTTCACTCATTTTCCCAGGGTCAGGGCTGGCTTTAACATGCCATAAAACCACAATACAGAACATTTTTGATCCCTAAAGAGCCCCACAATTTCTTTTCAAGAATGAAGGTGATAACCTTGGGGTCTTAAGACAGCTTTCAAATCCAGTAATTGCACTCTGCCTGTTTTGACTTTACTCAGAAGTAAAATCATGGAAAAACATCATAGAACAAAAGATTTCTTCTTGCATGGACCCTTAGAGATCACCCAAGTGCTTTCAAAGCCAGTGCTTTCAGTCCTGGGGAAGGTTTGCCCAAAAGGCAATCCAATGGGAATCACAAGCATAACAATGTAAACTCCTTTGGTCAGCTCCCTCTCTTCTTGTGCTTCTCTCTCTTGTTTTTATTCTTTTGGCAGTGCCAAGGGGCATGTGGGGTCTTATTTCTCCATCCAGGGATCGAACCTGTGCCCCTTGCAGTGGAAGCATGGAATCTTAACTACTGGACCAGCTGGGAAGACCCCTGGGGCTTCTCTTTTGAAGTATCTTTCATAATGATAATCAGCCATTGATTGGGCCATATCCCCAGTATCCAGCCCAGGGCCCAGCGGACAGCAAACATTCGCTAAGTGGATTAATGCAGATGGCAGACCCAATCTGGAGCCCCTTGGGTCCCCTATAGCACAGTAGGAGAGCATTGGTTAACTCAGCCTCCTAATTGTACAGATGAGAAAACTGCAATCAGAAGAAGGAAATTGGCAGCAGTCAGATGGCTACAAAGTAGCCAAGCCAGGATTTGGAGCCAGGACATCTTATCAAAAACACTGTCCATGACCCCTTCAGGATTTGTGGCTGAGTGGCTAAGTACTGTAATGCCTGCCCAGGCCCTGCAGCCATATTAGAGATGGAAGTTTAGCAGATTCCTGGACCCTACTGCAGGTTTGCTGAATTCTAAACCTCTGGGAATGGATTACAGGGTTATGCTTAGTAGAAGCCTCCTGAAGTTAGCCTTGTGCACACTGAAGCTTAGGAAGCAGACTCTAATTAGGACCCTAATTATCCTTTGTTTGGTTCCAGGAGATCACTGGAGACTCAGACAACTGGGGTCGTTCTCCTGCTTGGGGCCAGACAGTGAATCACCAACCTCAGAGTCGTGCTGTTGAACAAATTATTCATGCCAGAATCATTTACTGATGATAGCCATGAACTCAGGGCTCTGTCCTCATCCCTCTTTTCATTTTCCACAATATCCCCAGGGGATCTCATCCATGCCTGGTCTCCATCACCCCCTGCTGCCTGTGAATCTAGCAACACCTGGGTTGTGCAAATCAGTCCTGAAAATGCAGCTGCGTGAGACTGTGTGCCCTTCTAAAGCAGGCTGCAAACTCTGACACTCCCCTCATCAAGCGGCGGGTCTAGAGCCCCTCCCTAGTGTCTGGACAGGCATGTGACTGCTCTGAAATAGTGCAGGATGAATGATGCTATGCTATTTCAGAAGTCAGGTCATAAAAGGCATGCGGCTTCTACCTGTCTCCCCTGGGATACTCCTTCTCAGAACCCAGGGGCTAAAAATGGGGCACTGTGGCAAAAGACAACAAAAGAGAAAGAAAAAATACCTTTAGGATTCTGATACCCCAAAATACATCTTAAATGCTAAAAGGGAACAGAAATTGGATATACTTAGAGCAACAGCTCCTAACAATATACACAACACTCCTCCAGAGAAAACCTCACAGAAATAAACAACATGCCATAAAACCTTCTTATCAAGGAGTGGGTTGAAAGTATGTTCCACTGATCCACTTCTGCTGCGGCTCAGACTCTCACTTGATGAAGCAGCATGCCTATTTTCAGCAAAGGAACACCCTGCCCACCAGTCCTGCTAGCTCTTAAACTGTGAGTGCTGCTGGGCCTTACAAAATATGTAGACCCTCCAGAGGCTCTACCTGTATTCCCATGGTGGCCCTTACATCCTAAAAAAAAAAATTGTTTTAATTTCTACTAGTGCCAACATGTATGATATTCACAACCAGCTCAATTTCCTAAAGCAGCCAACCTCCCTCTGCTTAAGGCCAAGTGGACAGATTTTATTTTTCACTCATGCAATCAGTTGGCCTGGCCACCATTTTTATCCCCTCCATTGGTTTGGGAAAGATGATCATACATATGAAACCTTTTACTAAATTCACGAAAAACCCTGAAGTGATAGTCAAGAAAGCCTGCCCTTACCAAACAGTGAAGAACTGATGTTTTTGAACTGTCGTGTTGGAGAAGACTCGAGAGTCCCTTGGACTACAAGGAGAGCCAACCAGTCCATCCTAATGGAAATCAGTCCTGAGTGTTCATTTGAGGGACTGATGTTGAAGCTGAAACCCCAATACTTTGGCCACCTGATGTGAAGAACTAACTCATTGGAAAAGACCCTGAAGCTGGGAAAGATTGAAGGCAGGAGGAGAAGGGGACAACAGAGGATGAGATGGTTGGATGGCATCACGGACTCAATGGACATGAATTTGAGTAATCTCTGGGAGTTGGCGATGGACAGGGAGGTGTGGCATGCTGCAGTTCATGGGGTTGCAAAGAGTCAGACACGACTGAGAGACTGAACTGAACTGAAAACATCTCTAATAAAAAACAGCAGCACTCCCAAATGAAATGGCCTTAAACATTATTATTGCTGCACAAAGACTTACCTATGTATTATCCAAACAAATATTATATGTTCATATCTGATAAGTCTACTAACGGGATGTTGTTGCTAAGTCATGTGACCCCATGGACGGTAGCCCGCCAGGGTCTTCTAGTCCATGGGATTCTTCAGGCAAGAAAACTGGAATGGGTTGCCATTTCCTTCTTCAGGGGATCTTCCTGACCCAGGGTTTGAACCCTTGTCTCCTGTATCATGGGCAGATTCTTTAGCACTGACCCACCTAGGAAGTCCCAAGTCTACTAATACATCATCTTTATTAAATCACATAAAAACACAAATACAGGCCTTCAGTGATTCACTCTCCAGGCTAAAAAAATGGTTCTGATCATGGGACATTCCATTAAAAAAAAACAACTGTATTTATTTTAAAAATCATTATTAGGACTTCCCTGGTGATCTAGTGGTTAAGACTTTGAACATCAGCTGCAGGGGACATGGGTTCAATTCTTGGCTTGGGAACCAAAATTCCACATGTCACATGGCATGGGCAAAAAAAAAAAAAACATTATCTTAATCTGTACTGTGTCTTACATGTACCTGCCTCCAGTATAGTCAGGGAGCCACCAAACAGGTCACTTTCATGCTAGGAAAGCTCATTGCTGATCACTCAGGCCACATTTTAAAAAAGGTGGGGGTGGTGGGGGAAGAAACATATAAAATGTAAAAACCAGGCTCAAAAAAAGAAAATGTCAGCAGAGGCCATGGAGAGGACATGACCTCCAGTGGACCGGAAAGCTGGGCCCAGGCCATCTGAGGCTTCTCACCCCTCTCCGTGATACTGTTGGGGTCCCGGGCACAAGGCCTTTCTGTGTCCCCCATTTCTTCAATTATAGGAAACTGCCTTCATTCAGCCTCCAGGACCTTCCCTGAGTTCCAATGGGCAGATTCAAGCAGTTGTTAATTAGGGAAGGGAGAGAGTGGGAGAGTGAGGCAAGGGCCTGGTTCCCCATCAAAGGATGCACGCAATAACGTCTTAGAGCTATTTTGCAGAAACTGAAGCCCTTCCAGGAGCCCACACGCATGTAGACTCCAGATCAGTTGGACTTAAGGTTGATGACGTGGACTCCTGCTTACCTCACCACCAACCCAGCAAAAGGATGTCCATGAGCTGATTATNCAAGAACACTGGAGTGGGTTGCCATTTCCTTCTCCAATGCATGAAAGTGAAAAGTGAAAGTCAAGTCACTCAGTCGTGTCCGACGTTCGTGATCCCATGGACTGCAGCCTACCAGGCTCCTCTGCTCATGGGATTTTCCAGGCAAGAGTACTGGAGTGGGGTGCCATTGACTCTCCAGACATGGCATGAGGCCCCCAAATTTGCATTTCTAATAAGTTTCAGGTGATCTGATACTGCTTCTCTGGGGGCCACACTTCACTAGCACAGACTACCCACACTAGAGAGTAGGCCCTTGATAGACACAATTTGTCTTCTGCTTGGCTATTGTTAGGAAAGGTGCTCCACATGGAGGACTGTCCATCAGCAATGCAGCATATCCATTATGCTAGATTAGGGTCTCAAATTCAAATGCCAACTGGCAGGAAAATAAGCTGAAGGGTGAGGTATGGGTAGATAGAAAAGGAATATGTATACAATGTTAAGTGCTGAGCACTGTGGTGAACAAAAGTGTGTGCCCTATTAAAAGAACACTGAGCGTGACAGTTGAAGTCACAGACTCCAGAAGAGGCTCCACCACTTACTAGTTATATGACAAGGTTAGATAGGTTACCTAAGCTCTCTGTGCCTGGTTTCCTCATCCATAAAACCTGAATCATAACAGAACCTACCTCATAGGGTTTTTATGAGGATTAGGTAAGTCAACATATGTAAATCATTTAGAAGTGAAAGTGAAATTTCACGCAGTCGTGTCTGACTCTTTCCCATCCCATGGACTATACAGTCCATGGAATTCTCCAAGCCAGAATACTGAAGTGGGTAGCCATTCCCTTCTCCAAGGGATCTTCCCAACCCAGGGATCAAACCCAGGTCTCCTGCATTGCAGGCGGATTCTTTGCCAGCTGAGCCACGAGGGAAGCCCAAGAATACAGGAATGGTTAGCCTATCCCTTCTGCAGTGGCTCTTCCCAACCCAGGATTCTTTACCAAGTGAGCTGTCAGGAAAGCAAAAGTAGCAAGTACTTACAAGTGTTCTCAGAAGAGGATATCCTCACCCCAGTATTTTTGCCTAGAAAATCCCATGGACAGAGGAGACTGGCGAGGTACAGTCCATGTGTTTGCAAAGAGTCTGACACGACTAAGCAACTAAACAGCAACAACGTATTCCAATAACAGCAAATGCTTATGTAATGCTATTTATCTGGCACTACTTTAAGTTTAGTACACTTATTAATTGGCTTGATCTTTACAACAACCTATGAGATAAGCACAATTTGTTGTTGCTATTCAGTCACTAAGTTGTGTCTGACTCCCTGCAGCCCCGTGGACTGTAGCATGCCAGGCTCCTCTGTCCTTCACTGTCTTCCGGAGTTTGCTCAGATTCATGTTGATTGAGTTGGTAATGTTATCTAACCATCTCTGCTACTCCATTATCCTTTTGCCTTCAGTCTTTCCCAGCATCAGGATCTTTTCCAAGGAGTCAGCTCTTCACATCAGGTAGCCAAAGTATTGGAACTTCAGCTTCAGCAACAGTCCTTCCAATGAATATTCAAGATTGATTTCCTTTAGGATTGACTAGTTTGATCTCCTTGCAGTCCAAGGGACTCGCAAGTCTTCTCCAGCAGTATTCAAAAGCATCAGTTCTTCAGCGCTCAGACTTCTTATGGTCCAATTCTCACATCCGTACATGACTACTGGAAAAATCATAGCTTTGACTATATGGACATTTGTCGTCAAAGTGATGTCTCTGCTATTTAATATGCTGTCTGTGTTTATCATAGCTTCCCTGGCAGCTCAGATGGTAAGGAATCTGCTTGTCATGCATTAAATTCCTGGGTCAGGAAGATTCCTTGGAGAAGGAAATGGCAACCCACTCCAGTATTCTTGTTTGGAGAATTTCATGGACAGAGGAACCTGGTGGGCACAGTCCATGGGTCGCAAAGAGTTGGACACGACTGAGTGACTAACCCTTTCACTGTCAGTTTTGTCATAGCTTTCCTTCCAAGGGGCAAGCATCTTTTAATTTCATGGCTGCAGTCATCATCCAGTGATTTTGGAACCCTAGAAAATAAGATCTGTCACTGCTTCCACTTTTTCCCCAGTGATGAGACTAGATGCCATGATCTTAGTTTTTTCAATGTTGAATTTTAAGCCAGCTTTTTCACTCTCTTCTTTCATCCATACTAAGAAGTTCTTTAGTTCCTCTTCCTTTCTACCATTACAGTGATATCATCTGCATATCTGAGGTTTGTTGATATCCCTGAGTATCCCTGGTACTGATACTCAGATTTGTGTACCTGATACTGAGAATCCCTGGGCAGATTCAAGCAGTTGTTAATTAAGGAAAGAAGGGGATATGAGATCAGGGAGAAGTAAACCGTCAAGAACCGCCTTGGGGCAAAGTCCTCTTTCCCCCATCAAGGCTACACACAGTATCTCTGACAGTTTGGACATACTGAAACCCCTTCCAAGTGGGAGAAGTTGACAATTAACAATGGTATGCTAATTGCCAACATCTGCTGGATCATTGAAAAAGCAAAAGAGTTCCAGAAAAACATCTACTTCTGCTTTATTGACTATGTCAAAGTCTTTGACCTGTGGATCACAACAAACTGTGGGAAATTCTTAGATGGGAATATCAGATCACCTGACCTCCCTCCTAAGAAATCTGTATGTAGGTCAAAAAGCAACAGCTAGAACTGGACATGGAACAACAGATTGGTTCCAAATTGGGAAAGGAGTACATCAAGGCTGTATATTGTCACCCTGATTATTTAACTTTTATGCAGAGTGAAAGTGAAGTCACTCAGTCATGTCTGACTCTTTGCGACCCCATGGACTGTAGTCTACCACGCTCCTCTGTCCATGGGATTTTCCAAGCAAGAGTACTAACGTGGGTTGCCATTTCCTTCTCCAGAGGGTCTTCCCAACACATTGAACTTGGGTCTCCCGCATTGTTGGCAGACGCTTTACCATCTGACCCACCAGGGAGGTCATATGCAGAGTACATAATGTGAAATGCTGGGTTGGGTGAAGCACAAGCTGGAATCAAGATTGTCACAAGAAATATCAATAACCTCAGATACCGATGACACCACCCTTATGGCAGAAAGTGGAGAAGAACTAAAGAGACTCTTGATGAAAGTGAAAAAGGAGAGTGAAAAGGCTAGCTTTAAACTCAACATTCAGAAAACTAACATCATGGCATCCAGTTCCATCACTTCATGGCAAATAGATGGGGAAACATTGGAAACAGTGATGGACTTTATTTTGGGGGGCTCCAAAATCACTACAGATGGTGACTGCAGCCATGAAATTAAAAGACACTTGCTCCTTGGAACAAAAGCTATGACTAAAACCTAGACAGAGACAGCATATCAAAAAGCAGAGACATTACTTTGCCAACAAAGGTCCATCTAGTCAAAGCTATGGTTTTTCCAGCAGTCATGTATGGATGTGAGAGTTGGACTATAAAGAAAGCCGAGCACTAAAGAACTGATGCTTTTGAACTGTGGTGTTAGAAAAGACACTTGAGAGTCCCTTGGACTGCAAGGAGATCAAACCAGTCAATCCTAAAGGAAATCAACCCTGAATATTCATTGGAAGGACTGATGCTGAAGCTGAAACTCCAATATTTTGGCCACCTGATGCAAAAAACTGACTCATTGGAAAGACCCTCATACAGGGAAAGATTGAAAACAGGAGGAGAAGGGGACGACAGAAGATGAGATGAGATGGTTGGATGGCATCACTGAGTCAATGGCTCAAACTCAATGAGTTTGAGCAAGCTCCAGGAGTTGGTGATGGAAAGGGAAGCCTGGAATGCTGTAGTCCATGAGATTGCAAAGAGTCAGACACGATTGAGCAACTGAACTGAACTGAACTGAACTGAACTGAACTGAATGGTATGCTTCCCACAGGCATATAGAACCAAGACCAGCTGGACATGAAGGTTGACGATGCTGACTCCTACTTAGCTCTCCACCAACCCATCAGAAAAATGTCCACGAGCTGACCAGGCCCTTTTTGAACAATTACTATAAAACTTCTTACCATTTTCCCCATGGGNCAAGACCAGCTGGACATGAAGGTTGACGATGCTGACTCCTACTTAGCTCTCCACCAACCCATCAGAAAAATGTCCACGAGCTGACCAGGCCCTCTTTGAACAATTACTATAAAACTTCTTACCATTTTCCCCATGGGAACACATGGTTTTGAGGTCATTGATTCTCGGTGGCCTGCTTTGCTTGCAAAGTAATAAAGATATTCTTTTCTACTTCACCTAAAACTCTGTCTCTAAGAGTTGATTGAACACCAGCATACAGAGAATTTGAGCTATCAGCATCACTACTGTAAGCTGGGTGTTGTGCCTGGCTCCTGGCAGGGTGACTTACTTCATGACACTTTATAGCTCATTGCTGTTCTCTTTGCTCTGGTAGCCTCCCAGCTCTTCCCTTTCTTTCCTCTCATGTTTTCTCAGACCAAGACCATAGAAATGCCTCCCTTGCTTACAGTACCAAGTGGTTGCCTACTGAAAGGCTTGTCCCTCCCTCCTTAGGATGGAGCATTGTTTCTAAAGGTGCAAGAGAGGCTACTGCCATTGAACCCAGCATTTATCACTTAAAAATCACTTTTGACTCTGATCTCTTTTTATGTCAGAGAAGCAGCCTCCCTAAATTTCCAGTGCTTGCAATTCTTGATAATGCAGTTGCTTAATGCAAGGTACACCTGAAGAGCAAGACCATGAACACAAATAAATCTGTCTTTCAGCAGAAAAGTTGAGTCTGGCTAGAGTTACTTACTGCTCACATATCTGGCCTGTTCAGTTGGAAACACAAGAGTTAGATGTGTGTCATGATGACATAACATTATTTTCCCAAAATAGAGGTTATTTGTTCCAGCTGGATCTGATTATGGTTTTTCTATTTTGCTCTTGGTCAGCCCCAGGTTAGCCTCCCAGGCTGAGCTTCTTGTCAGGCCAAGAGAGGCTTTTCCATGCACTGAGTCTGCTGGTTCAGTAGATCATGACCACGGAGCACCAGTCAGCTGCATGGTGGAAGGTGAAGGGGTCCTTTCACAGACAAGGTGTGAACAAGCAGCACTGATCCTGAAGCAAAGTTCTCAGCATATGTTGAATCAAAAAGCTCTGTTATTTTTTTTTAAGTTTCTGTAGTTAGACATGTGCAGTTTTGTTTATAAATTTCAGTTACTCTTCTGTGCAGGCTAATTGACCCATTCGAGAGTTGCATTTCAGTTTACACCATATCTGCAAGTGCCTTCCTGAGTGTTAAGGACACCAGCTAAAGACCTTATGGAGGAAAACTTCCACGTGTTCATAACAGGAAATCTATGACTTTCCCTTCAGTTTAACCCTTCAGAGCCAAATCTAATCATTTGCATCAGAGTTTAAAGGCATTTATTGTTGTGGAAGTGTTCACTATAACTGAGAGAGAAAGACCAAAAGGGAATGAAGGAGACTAGGGAAAGAGAGAGGAAAGCTGCTTTTTTAAAAAAAGTCTAGAAATATAGAAGTAATAGCTTTGAAGATCCCAGCTGTTGCTGGCATTTATTTCATTTGTAGGTGGAATAATTACTTAATTCTAAGTACCCTACCATAGAAAACATAATTAAGAGTTATTAATTTTCACAAGTTACTATCACGCAGTGAAATTTAACACAGAGGCACAGACACAGCTATATTAATTATTTAATCTCTTCCTGGGTTAAAGTACTCAAGGGTGTTCATTTCAGAGTGATGATCCAAAATGTAGCTGAGGAGACTTGCTATGTCTTGCTGTGATAACCACAATCCAGGTCTGTTTCTCAGCTTTGCAAAGTTCAAAACTGAAACTTTTTGGTTCACACAAAGGTGATTTGACTTAGGGAGACTGATGGCAAACAACCCACATAAAAGCAGATGCCTATGTATATATTCCTGATCTCGAGTGGTTTCAGCCTGCAGCTTGAAGTGGGGCTTCGGTTCACAGCCAGAGATTGAGGTTAGGTCACCACGGTGAGTGTACCAAACCCTAGCCACTAGACCAGTGGGCAGTGACAGAGCCCTGGCTCTTTGGCTTTGCAGAAGAATCATCACAAAGTGTAGTGAGAGTAGTGAAAGTATTTTTTAGGAGGGAAAAAGAGTACAGTACACGTGGACATAGCACATGGACAGACTCAGAGAGAGAGAGCTGCACCCTTGTGGCAGCTTGAATCTCTTTTATGGGGCATTTCTTCCAAGTTCTCTTTAGCCAATCATTTTGGTTGGCCTGGTTCAGAGTCCATAATTGATATGTCTCAGGATCCTCCCCTGTGAGAGCACTCATCTCTTAGCCGAGATGGATTCCACCAACAAAGCCTATGGGTAGTTAGCATCTCTTAGCATCACTCCCCTTTGACCTCCAAGGAGCCTTTCTGCACAGGTGTAGTTGAGGAGGTCTCCTGACTTCGAGACCGAGAAATATGTGGTCTCTTAACTTCTATCTGGGCAGGGCCTAGCCTCCTCCCTCAGTTGTCCTGCTATCCGTGTTGGAGTATCTGTCCACAGAGAACAAACTCCAACTGTTTGCACCAGGGGCCCATCTATCTTCTGCCTCATTCTCAGTTAAGAATAAAAATCAAATATCTTAGCAGAATCTCTCCTCTGTTGGAAAGTCTACATGGAAAGCCAAATTATTATCAGAAAGTGATTTGATGAGCATGGAATCCAAACCAGGGAGTGAGCCTGAGAATCCTAATGCCTATTGCATCCATCTCCCCAGGAGGCTGAGTGCCAGGAATGCAGAGGTAGAGGTGGCTTTTGTCCTTTCTCTAGACTTTGTGCTTTCCTCAGACTCTGTTAAAAAAATTCAACTGAGTGAATTTAATAGAGCTGATTAGCTTTACTAAACAATTCATGAATCAGGCAGCATCTCACCTATTAAGCAGAGAGTTCTGTCAAGGTACAGGAAATAAATTTCTAAAGGCAAAGGAGCTTACAAAAGGAAGTTATTAGCAAAGAATTCATTGTTTTAGGCAAGGCTGCCCTCCTAGGGATAATGAAAACAGTCTATCAGCAGATTTCCTAGTGCTAACTAGGATATTCCAGAGTGACTGATTGAAGGTCACATTCCTAGGGAAGTTGAAACTTCCTAGTTGAAATTATTAGATTAGGTATTAAGTCTTGGTTTGCTGGCATTGGACCTACCAAGAGTGGCTCTATCTTGGACCTGTTGTCTCTTTTTTTAATAATTTCCCTCCTCAGGTTCTCAGCTTAATTTAAATATGATCACAATTTAAGGCATTAGCACCACTTTCACCTACTTCTCTATAATTCTTCCAGCTTTTGTTCATCATTTGTGTGTTATTCACAGTTAAGGGCATTTTTGTTTGTTTGTTTGCTTAATTGCTAATGTATTCACAGGTCATGTCTTTGGGTTCATAATTTTTAAGTCAGTTATTTACTTTGTTCCTTTTCTCATATTCCAGTCTTCAGGAGATTATTTGCTTGGCAGTTGGTGGCTATGAATATGCATTTAAAGCTTTTGAGGAATATGATGCATGAAGGAAATTATGTTTGTAATAAACAGGATAATTCCCAGTGTTTAGAGTGTACTTTGGATTCATGCTTACTAATGAAGGAGGAAATAAAACAAGCTCCATCTTGAAAGCAGGACTCCATCTTGGGCCAGACTCTGGACTTTGAGCTATATGCTCAGTATCTATGGAAACCACACACCAACTGGAAAACCAGGTCCCTGAAAGAAAGAGCCCCAGGGCTCGTACCTAGACTCTCAGTAGCCTAAAAGAATACCCTAACTATCTGTGTAACTGAATAGAATCAAACATTCTATTATGCTTTTGGGGGTATGGCCACAGGCCTATTAATAATTGTCCACTGTTAACTACCTAGGCTTGAGGCATATGAATCACGGGTTAACTTTGTATCTTTCTTTTCCTTTGTTCAGACTAGTTTTNAAGAGGACTTAGGTCATAAAATACCCAAACTTTTCTTGCAAACCTTGGAGGCCAGGAAACATAGCCAGATGGCAGTGCCCTGGTGCAGTTTGGCAGGACTCCTTGAAGAACTCCTGCAGAGTGATATGTATGCTTTCTGTTTCGGATCCTCTACCTCAAGTGCCTCTCTGGCCCTTTGTACATCTTTATTCCTCTTTTCCTTCCCTTTCTAGTAGAGAATCTTCTCAGTTTCTCCCCTGCTCTATTTAATCATTATCTTTTCTGCGGCTCAAAATATCTCTCCTTTTCTCCTTCGTGTCCCAGAAGGACTTGTCCAACGCCAGCACCACATTCCCTAAGCCAGGCCTTCCCGGGCTGTGGGCAGGGACCTGGGGCTGGAGAAGTCCACCACTGGCACAACACACTGTTACTGGGCACTTATCAATATGCTGTATAGAGTTTTTAGCACTGGGCATATATGCATTCACTTAGTCATCACAGTGACCTTGTGGGACTGATCGCATTATGCCCATTTTCACAGATGGAGAAACTGAGGCACAGAGGTAGCAAGCTTAGGGATTCTGAAACTAGCCTAATTTCACACATCCAAGGAGTGGCACTGCAGGTTGGAACCAAGAAGTCTGGTCCTACGGGCCCTACTCTGGAGCATCCACTACACCTCTTTCTGATGAAGAGCTAAGACTGTTCTTTCTTCTTCCATTGCAGAAGGCTGGCCTCTCCAACTGGGGCCAGGGCCACTACAAGAATTGACTGACCCTCTAGGCCAAAGCTGGGCCGTTTTCCTTGTAGCATTCCTCCAAAAAGTTGTGAAAGAGGAAAAGCCCCAATAAGGAGTTAAGAGCTGTAAAANTGTTCTTTCTTCTTCCATTGCAGAAGGCTGGCCTCTCCAACTGGGGCCAGGGCCACTACAAGAATTGACTGACCCTCTAGGCCAAAGCTGGGCCGTTTTCCTTGTAGCATTCCTCCAAAAAGTTGTGAAAGAGGAAAAGCCCCAATAAGGAGTTAAGAGCTGTAAAACTAGATTGGCAGGGGGGGGGGGCGGTAATGCCTCTTAAATCCCGTGTCCAGCACTTAGCCTGTAGGACTGGCATTCTGCTACAGAGCAAGACGCCATCACCGCCCCACTTCCCCATAAAGGACGGAGAAGGCGATGGCACCCCACTCCAGTACTCTTGCCTGGAAAATCCCCGGGAGGAAGGGCCCAAATCCGCAAAGCTGACCCAGAAAGGGGGCCTGGTCTTGGCAGTCGGGCTGGCGCGCCCTGCTCTGGATCACGTCGCAGCCCCGGCCGGTGGGAGGGAAGAAGCCGCGGCGGGCAGGAGGGCCCGGGCGGGGGCCGGGCCGCGGTGGCCCCTCCGGGCTTTCATCTGGGCGCCCGCCCTGGGGCCTCACCAGCCGCCCAGCCCCGCTCCCTCCACCCCCGCTCTCAGTAACCCCGGGACTCGCGCGCCCTTAGAGGAAGTAGGTGGCTTGGCCCCACCGCCGGCAGGGAGATCGGCCCCTTCCCGCTACCGCGCACCCACGCGGGCTCTTCGGAGCACCGCCGCCTCCTCAGCGGGTTTCAGCCCGCGGGCCACCCCCCCAGGCCGCGCCTCCCCAGCCTTGCCAGCCCGCCGCCTGCGGCCGTCCCAGCAGAGCCCCGCTCTGGGCGGCGATCCGGTCCCCGCGCCGCCTCCAGCGTCTCCCCCGCCGGGCCTCCGCCGAGCCGGCTGCAGTCCACGTGGCTCGGCGCTCTCGGTTCAGCTCGCCGGCAGCCCGGAGCCCGGGGAAAGCTGAGCCGAGGCCGGGTGGGAGGGGCTG